>CANSZD010000928.1:1777500-2323057 GCA_947648045.1 Beta corolliflora | reverse complement strand
GTTGAAATATCAAGGGGAGGTATGAAGGTTTCTCACCTTCAATACGCTAATGACACCATAATTTTTTGCCCACAAAATATCGATCATCTCATGAACATAAAAAAGACCGTGCTTATCTTTCATCTAGCCTCAGGTTTGCAAGTCAATTTTCATAAAAGTAACATTTTGGGTTTGAATGTGGCACTCCCTTGGTTGCTTTTTGCCGCGGCTTCTCTTCAATGCAAAATTGGTAATTTTCCTTTCACCTACCTTGGTCTACCAATTGTGGGCAAGGCATCCTCTTTGAATGCTTGGGATAATATCATTGAGCGTATGCATAAGAAACTGGCTTCATGGAAGGGCAAGATGCTCTCGTTGGGTGGGCGAATCACTTTAATCAAGGCATCATTATCAAGCCTTCCGCTTTACTATATGTCCTGGTTCCCCATTCCCAAGGGTGTAGTTGCAAAAATCATCAAAATCCAGAGACAATTTTTTTAGGGTGGTGAGGTGGGGGTGACCTCCCTCCCCCTCGTGGCATGGAATTTGATAGAACTCCCAAAATGTTATGGGGGTCTTGGTGTAGGGAATCATCTACACCGCAACATCTCCCTATTATTCAAATGGTTCTGGAGGTATTTTAATGAACCAAAGGCTTTATGGCGCAAGGTGATTGAGGAAAAATTCGGTTACTCACCATCCACCACTATCCTTGATTTCTCAGTCCCAAAATTTGGAAGGCCTTGGAAGGGAATTTGCAACTCAGTTTTATCACACCCTACTGCCAAATGCCTCGCCACTTCAAATGTTAGGAAGTGGATTGGTAATGGTGAGTCCACGACCTTTTGGGCCGAGATTTAGATTGGGGTCTCTCCCCTTAAATCCATTTTCCCCCGCCTTTTCCTGCTCTCTAACAATCCAAATGGGATGGTGTCTTCAATGGGCTTTTGGGATGGGCTTTCATGGCATTGTAGCTTAGAGTGGAAGCGACAACTTCGTGTGCAAGACCATGTGGAACTGGCCCAACTTCATGACCTGCTGAAAGATGTGGTTGTGGACCCTGGAAGTGCCGATAAAATGGTCTGGGCCCCAGATAAGTCAGGCCTCTTCTCCGTGAAGTCTTTCGCCAGGGAGTTAGGCAAAACCTCTCATCTGCTACCTGCTGAAAGTCTCAAAAAATTATGGAAGGGTTTAATCCCCCATCGAATTGAAATATTTGCTTAGATTGCACTTCTAGGCAAGTTAAACACGAAGGAGAAATTATTTAGGCCGGGTATTCTCTCTCCCTCCGATGCCTTATGTGTGTTTTGCAATGAGCACGTCGAATCTTGGGATCATCTCTTCTTTCATTGTGAATTTGCAAGATCGATTTGGCTATGGCGGTTATCACTTTAGGATGTTTCCTCGGTCTTTCCTCAAACGTTGCTGGATTTTTTCCTTCAATGGAATTACGCGACTTCAGACCCGTTCTTTAAAAAAGTATGGCTATCAATTTTCTTCATCTCTCCGTGGTCTATATGGAAGGAGCGGAACGCGAGGATCTTCTCTAATGTGCGTTGCTCTCCCAAACAAATCCATGAGCTTGTGATTTTGAGACTATGTTGGTGGCTAAAGGGGTGGATGTATAGCTTTCCTTACTCTTATAATGAAGTTGTGCAACATCCTCTCTGCTTAAAATGGAGTGCAAGGGCTAAAAAGGAGCGAATGAAGGCTGTGATCACGAGTAATCCCCAATGGAGTCCACCATCTCATCTCTCTTTGAAGTGGAACACTGATGCATCATATGATCCTATCTGTCACCTAAGTGCAATTGGTGGAGTTCTCCGAAACGATGCTGGCGTATTCATCTGTTTGTTTTCATGTCCTATCCCGTCAATGGAAATAAATTCAGCTGAAGTACATGCGATCTACCGAGCTGTCAAGATCTCAACATCATCTCCAGCCATCGGCTCTCACTCAATCATCTTCGAGTCGGACTCCGCAAACGCTGTCAAGTGGTACAATAGCAAAGAAGGGGGGCCTTGGAACCTCAACTTCATGCTAAACTTCATCAGAAGCATGATCAAATCAACACTTAAAGCTCAAATAATTCACAAAGGCAGGGGTACAAATGTGGTGGCTGACTCATTAGCAAAACAAGGACTAAGGCGGGAGAATGACTTTCTTGCTTGGTTATAAAAGATGTAGTAGTATAGCCTCTCTCATACCCACTTCATCTCTCTCTTTTTTGTCTAATTCTGTCTGGCTAAGTCATGTTGATGGAGGCCTAATGTTTTGAAGCTTTTAGGATATGGCAGCTTGTATTACCTCCTATCAGCTTCATTGATGTATGTATTGAGATGTTCATTCCAAATTGTTGTACCTGATTACAGCACATATAAATAAAATACAAACCAACTTATCAAAAAAAAAAAGGTGGCGATAGAATTTTTCAAGTAGATAAGAGATGGAAGATGGTATGAAATTTTGAAAAAGATAGGAGAATAATTTTCGAACAAGATAGGTGATATAATTTTTTAAAAAATGGAGATGTATCCTTTAAAAAAGAATATGAGATAATTTTTCGAAAAAGGATAGGAGATAAGAGATTGAATTTTTTTTTTATTTTTTAGATGGATTTTTTTTGAAAGAAATAAAAAGAAGAATAAAAGAATAAAGTGGTAAAAATTGAAAATAAAAAATAAAAAAGGAGGATAGGAAAACAGGATTCCAATGAGTATTACGTGCCACAATGAGCACAAAGCATGAATACCTGCACAGCACGCAGATAAAGCACACAGAACGCATGATAATGGTGCGCTAGACGCACATCGAAGCGTGGGATGCAATAGAGAGAGAGCGCGGATCGCAGCAGGGATCGTGGGACGTAGCCAAGATGTGTCAGACGCTGATAGCGTGCGCCAAGTGCAGCTTAAGCTTTTTACTTTTTGTTCTTCACGATAATTAGTTCGATAGTTTAGACTCGAAACATCGGTAATACGAACAAATTAATGACACGCACACACAAATATGCGCAAATAGGATAATAATATGCAAAGTTCTCAACGTAAAGTCCAGTTCTACGTTCAACTATGGTCAGGTTTAGGTTAAGGGTGAAAAGGGTCCATGACTAAGAGATTGATCCCACGCTTCGTACCTCTACTTAAAGAGGTGGCCACGTGTAAGACGCACTCCAGTCTCAAGTCAGGAACAAGAGAACAATGCCATGGTTGGGTAGGTTTGCTTATGACTAAGATCCAACACTATCGCTCAGGAAGCTTTTTGGAAGGACAAAGCGCAAACCCCCCGGGGTGACCTCACACATAGAACATGTGCTAATGAGGCAAGGTAGATTGTCCTTATGGTGGCTGAACAATAGCCATGCATATGCAAAACAGTATATTATTCAAAGGCATAAAAGGAGAATTAATCGTATTTTTCAAGTTTCACCCACTCATTTAAAAAATAATTTTTTTTAAAATCCTCCTCATAGAAGTCGCCAAATTGTAGGCGTGGATTTTTAATTCCTTTAATGCCTACACGCGGTGTGAGCGCGTTTATTTGACTACCCCATTGTTAAGGTTTTATTTGAAATTCGTTTTGAAGTCGCCAACAAATATTTAGAGGAAAACTTATAAACCTAATTGGATATTGAACTGTAGGGACATCTTAGGGACTTATCCAATGTAGATTTCACCGTCCTGACTCCATAGATGGTCAAAGTGAACCAAAGATTGAGTTCGGGGGTGAGGGTACAAATATGGTCATAATGAACCACGTTTGCCCATTGCCGGCCTTTACTAAATATCGATTCATTACAGATTTTTTGCAGAAGAATAATCATATAACGTTTTAATACACCCTAAAAATATTTAGTCTAAGTTGGTTCAGGAAACACATAAAAAGACTATATTTTTAGTGACAAGTTATTAAGCAATCATATTACAAGATTCCTACCAGGTTGTCCAAATTATCTGAATTAGTTAGAACAGTTCTTTAGGTCTTGTTTAGCAATAAATACAAAGTGATAAATATTGCAGTCAAGTATATAAAAAATAATGTTCATGAAAATAAATTAAAAGAAGAAAATAAAATATCGCAGGGAGTTAGTATAATAGGTACAATACTTAAAGTTGCAGGAATACGTTAACAATCTACATCACGAAGAAACTGCTAGTAACTTTAATAAAATATTAAAAATAAATAAAAAGAAAGTAAATAAAGATAGTTAATTTAGTTGACCCTCAGAAATTATACCACCGTCCGGGGTCGTTGATTTGTACGGATCATGGAAAATTGAATTATTGAACGAGTCTTGAAAACATTTTGTCTTACGTTATAATATGTATTAGGCGCAAGATTTCTTTGTATCTACTATATTAGGCGTTGACTTAGGAGTATTTAGTAGGGTGGTGTGCTGTTATTTTTGGATTTGTGTTAGGTGATGTACGGCGGTGATTAGTATTATTAGGGGGTTGTATGAGTAATTTGTTGTGGGAGGAGATGTGTCGAGGTTAGGGAGTTTTGTGTCGAGTGATTCAGATGAAAAAGTATTGTGAGATTTATGTGTTGTGCTGGGAGTGGTGTAGTATAAGGCGCATGAAGGAAGATTATGGTGAGCAGTGGCGTATCCAGGAATTACGGGATGGGGGTACGAATGAGAAAAAATCAAATAAAACAAAATACAATACTTGAGTTGATTTACGACTAAAAAATCAAATCAAAATACAATGTCAATATCAATTAATGATTCAAATTACACCTAATTTAAAACTACGAAAATACATAAGTTTCAAATAAATAAAAATTACAAGTGCATCCGACGACCTTTCATAGATTGGAAGCGGTTAATTACATCATCATCACTAACTTGCAAAAAAAGATCTCTCTCAATATAAGTGACTAAACAATCATTCAAAAATTGATCCCCCATACTATTTCGCAATTTGCTTTTCACGGTATTCATCGAAGAAAGTAAACATATTATTAGATATTAATTCCAAAGTCACTTATATTGTGACTTTTGTGATTTTCCTCCACTTCTCTTCCAAAAAGATTCTAAACTTTTGTTTTTCATCTTCCAAATCTAGTATAAAGTAAACATATTATTAGATATTAATTCCAAAGTCCCTTGTTTCAAATTACATTTCACAACATCTAATTTCAAATTCAACTAATTTCAATTCACAACCTCTATTTCAATTTCACAATTTCTAATCTCTAATTTCAATTCAAGTAATCTCAATTTCAATTCAAGTAATCTCTAATTTTAATTCAAGTAATCTCAATTTCAATTCAAGTAATCCCTAATTTCAATTCAAGTAATCTCAATTCCATATTTCACAATTGCACAACATTTAAATTTCATTGTCATAATTTCTTATTTCAATTTTAAAAAATTTTTTTTCGTCAAAATGAGAAGTCTATAGTTAATATAAATTAGCGAGAAATAAAAAAAAAAGGAAAAAGAATACCTCGC
Source organism: Beta corolliflora (assembly GCA_947648045.1). NCBI lineage: Eukaryota > Viridiplantae > Streptophyta > Magnoliopsida > Caryophyllales > Amaranthaceae > Beta > Beta corolliflora. The sequence goes on along the minus strand of CANSZD010000928.1, from coordinate 2,317,620 downwards.
GTAATAGAGGGTTCTCGCCCGGCTTCGCCTTCTTCCGGGCTCGGCGAGTGGCGACCCTGAGTGGCGGCTGCCCCCTCCGCCCCCGGATCCGCTAAAAGGGGCCGCGTAAGGGGTTCGCTTCCGGCCCCCGCCCCGGCAAAGTGGCCACAAAAACAAAGAAATGTTCCAGCGGACCGACGAGTGGCGAAGAAAGAAAGAAAAGAGAGAAGAAAAAGTATGAGGAGAGAGAAAGAAAAGAAAGAAAAGTGGCGAAAAAAAGTAACGTTAGAATACTAACAGAAGAACCGGGAAGGGGGAGAGAAAGAAAGGGACGCATCAATGATTCAATTCACGCGTGAAATTTTTTTTTTTCTTTTTGCTTTTATTTCCGTCATTTTTTTTTGGGAATGGGGTGCGTTTACTCCCACTGTACCCTAAAATCCGCCCGGGGGGGGGAGTGGGGTTGAACGGTTATTTGTGCGGGGGGGGGTTTTTTGGTGGGTGTATTTTGTTTTTGGGTTTTTTTTTGAGTGTAAAGGGGGCGGGAACTTGTCAAGAGATTCTTTTGATGGAGGAGATTGGGGTAATATATAGGTTTAGGTAGTTGAGTTGCAATAGGGTTTCGAAAGATAGGTATCCAAAAGATTTTTATTAAAAAAGATTTTAGAAAAGAGTTAGATAAAAGATATTTAAAAACACTTTGGGAAAAGATTATTTTTATAAAAGATATTTTTATTAACAAAACTAATCAATAAAATTAATTAATTCAATTAATTAAATTGGGCTAGAAAACGGGTTTTATAAAATAGGCTTTCATAAAACTATTTTTGAAAGGTTTTCGAAGATGGGCTTTTAAAAAGTTATTTAAAAACATTTTAGAAAGTGGGCTTAGGAAAACTATTTATAAAAAAGGTTTTCGCAAACGTGTTAATAAAACGAATTAGAAAATTGTTTTGGACTAAAAATATTTTATTTTAGACTCGTTATTTATTCTTTCCTCGATCCGGACCAATTGGAGTGGGGTATTGGTCATCATAGGGTACTAAATGGGGAGACACAATTATGTGTCTACAACTGCGGTTTTAGGGCTAACCGCAGCCCATCACATTAAGGGCTGCGGTTTTCAATAAACCGCAGCCCATGCACCGCAGCCCTTGCCTTTTTTTCCACTAGTGCTCCTCTTAACATAAAAGGCTCAAACCCTAACATCCCTCACTCACGCCTCTCTTACCTCCCTCACTCTAACCTAACCTCTCTAGATCTGATCCTCTCTTCCCTCCGCCAACCTTCCCTCCTCTCTCTCTGATCCTCTCTCACCCGCTACCACTCTCACCCTCTCTCACCCTCTCTCACGTCAATACTCTCGCCCTCTCTCCTCACCACCACCACCATCGTTCTTTGCTTACCCAACAACCACTAACAACCATGAAGAGAAATGCGAAGGAAACACGAAGAAGAAGAAGAAGAAACTAACAGACGAAGAAGCGAAGAGATGCGATGCAATGAAGGAGAAAATCACCGTTTTTCTCTCCCTCAATATGTTCCTTTTTGTGTAATTTTTAGTATATCTTGCTTCAATTTCGTTTTCATTTTTAGGGTTTATCTATTTCGATTTTAGTTTTCAAATCTTAGGGTTTATATTTTCTTTTTGAATAATCTCGTTTGTTTTTAAAATTATTTTAGGGTTTAGCTTTGTAATTTTTTTCGATTTAATTTTTGTTTGTAATTTAGGAACTAGCTTTGTAATTTTGTTCGGGTTTTTTTTTCGATTCTTCAATATCGTTTGAACTGGTTGTGTGTTTCAAATTTTTTTTTTTTTTTGCCATATGTTCTTCATTTATTTCCTTATCTTTCGAATGAATCAGTTGGTAACTGGTAAATTGTCAACTTTTCGCACATAATAGATCTAAAAAATGTGGTAATACTGTATATCATTTGTAGTAGTAGAGGATATTCATAGGTTAGAACGTTGAATTTGTTTGCTTATCTCAATCTGGGCTGAAAAGCCAGTGGACTCATTTTTCACGTTCATGGATTTTGTCCTTGAATGTGATGGACGCCTTTTTATTTGTTCAATCAGACTAAGTCAACTGATCCGATTTTCATCTAAAACCGGTCAACTGATCCGGTTTTCGACCGAAATAGTTGAATTTTGTCAACCGCTCCGGACCAAAAACCAGATCCGTAAGGCCTATTTTGACCGGTGCGGTTGAACTTTCTTTCACTAGTGAGGGTATAAATGGATAAGAAGTAGTGTGTATTAGGAAATTCCTTTGCGATAAGAGTCAACACCAAATGAATGTACTCCTACTTGTGACAAAAGTCCAATATGTTACCTTTAAGGAAATGTTAAGCATAAAGATGACCAGTAAAACAATCAGAATGTAGAGTCCTAAATCAAAGGGGGAATAAGATACCTTGAAGGATAAACAGATCTGCTAAATTCGAAAAATAAGTCCATAAGTATAGAAAATATTGAAAAGCGGGTGAAATAAAAGGGAGATACGTTTCTATTTTGAGGCGAGATTAGATGTGGTGGCTACCTACACTGTCAAATTGTGTATAATATTATGATTAAATACTGAATATACTTGTAACAAAACGAGTAAAAAAAATGAGATCCACGAAGGATTTAATTTTAATATTATACTCAAAAGAGAATTGAGATATATAGACCTTTCAAGACATGTGATCAGGCTCTAGAATATGAATATTTCAGAGCAAAAGGATTATGGCTTTCATATTAAAAGAAGAAGATTGAAGAGAGTTTTGAGGAAATAAAATAAGAAGCCTAATTAAATCTCTGTGGCACACACCCAAGCAAAAAGGGAACATTTTGGAAACAATTCCGGAAGGAAGAACAATTACTTCATGTGTAAGAAGACGGGGAATCTAATCAAGGAACCTTTCATGCTAAACCAAGGAAAGAAACCCTCGAAATAATCAAGACCCAAGGGAAGTATTACTACTCAAGTAAGTTGGGAGATCGAGCTATGAGTAAAATGACAGAAGAATACCATCAAAGAATACCCAAAGGAAAATTGATGCTACAAAAATTCAAGACCTAGAGGAGTTCTAATTATTGAGTAGAGGTAATGTGATGAATAGGAACTTATGATATGTGTGAATTACCGTTTATTTGTGTGATTTGTTTCGGGGCATTTCACTTTGTCGTTTCAAATGTTTTTGCGTCAAGGGTAGAAAATTAAACTATCTACGACATCATATGATTTGAACGTCAGTATATTGAATCAAGTAAATTTTAAAATTTTTTTTAAAAAAAAAACTTTCGTCCAATATGGTTAGGCGCTGGAGAAGTGCGATATTAGGAAAGTTTAAGTTTTTTTATGGCGGATTCGATTCTATTTGATATATCAGAGAATGATGGGATTTAGAAATGAATCCGTTGATTAAGTTAAACTGCTAAAGTTATGATATCCTAACTATTTTGTGAGTAAGCTGTAGTTTATGAGGAAGACAAAATGGGAAGAGTTCACAAGAAGGGTTCTAATGTCAGGTAATAGGAATTAGTGGAAATAAACTTGAAATAAAAGGACATCTCTAGTCCAGAAATTTCTGATGTGCTCCAGAAGAACTATTGGGATTACCCCCGCCAAGGGTGATGGATTATCGTATTGATCCAATCTCGGATGCGACTCCAATCACAAAAAAAGCCATATAAATTGGCGAGGCGAGAATAGTGGAATTAAGAAGCAATAAAGCGATTACTGTTGAACGATAAACTAAACCAAAGAGTAGTTGGAAGCCCTCGTTTCTTCGTTAACAAGAAACATGACTCATTGAAGTGTTTGATCGAGTATTATATATATATGCAATCAACAAGGTCACCATCTGAAATGGATATCAACTCAAATGAGTGATTCATTAAGTCACTAGGAAGAGCCAGATCCTTCTCAAAGATCTTCCTTAGGTCGAGATTGCACCAGCTGCTTCCGACAATGAAGATTTTCTTAAGATTGCGTTCCAGATCGTTATGAGCACTACGAGTTTGGTAATTAACCAATGCACATACAACTTCTATGGATCTATGTAACAATATTTAAGTCAAATTTGGATCAATTTATAGTGATATCTTCCAATAACATTCTAAATTAGTGGGGAACCAAAAAGTCGTGAGAGTTACCACAAAGAAGATAAATTTCGAGGGAGTGTAACATCAAGTGATATGAGCTGTAGAAGAATGGCTGGCACCGACAAACGACTTAGAGGTGAGAAACTTTCAAGGATTACTGGATATTACCAACGATTTGAAAAGGAATTCTTCTAAATAGCTTCACTACATTGAGCTCAATTAAGGAAAGCACTAGAGTTAGTAGAATGGGAAATGTGAGGCAGCATTATGAGGATTTAAGCAAAGAATAACTAGTGCTCCGACCTTAACCTCTACCTTGGAATAGAGGAGTTTGAAATTTATAAGTTACATCTCTAAAAGGAACCATGATGCATACTTATAGCGTAGTATTTAGGTGTCCCATGAATTGAAACTGCTTGAGAGCAGTATTTATCAGGTGTACAACCTAAAGCTTGCAACTATATTATGTACATTAAATTATATTGACGCTACCCGTATAGGGTTACGTGTAAGGTATGTGTACTTCGATTAGTGAAGGAAGTTAAGTCAAGATTCGATGTTCTTCCAGTCGCCCCAGTCTAGAAGTAAGGAAGAACTCTAGCAGATGACTAATGCGCTACGACCATAAGACTCGATGCTTATGAGAATACCTAGAAGAATTAAAGACATAATGGATTTATTAGAGATTCGAGATAGAATTAGAAGCTCAAAATTTTCAAGTATGGGGATAAAAACATCAAAAATATGGAATGATGGTATATACCCAATAATAAGAATTTGAAGGAAGGAATATTAAGGACACACTAATTGTTCATATTCAATCCACATTTGATGTAATAGAACAATTTAAGATTCCGAGACATCTTCCTGATAAGAAGACCTCAAATGTGAAGTGTCAAAACACATTGTGAATGATTAAGTAAATTATAGAGTAAATGTGATTGGGAGAGATCAATGTTGGAAATTAGTACAACCCTTCAAATATGGAAGGAAGTTGGATTTTATGGATTTTGTTATTAGTTTATCTAGATCCAGTTAATGTGGGTAATTGTGAACCGCCTCGCGGATACCGCAGGCTTTATTATTATGAGAAAAATAATTTCGAATTTTCAAAGTAACCGCGACCACTAGCTCGGATTAAGAATTTTTTTCATGAGAATTATAGGAACACCGATACGTTAAACATTGCCTTCTATTCTACCGTCGAAGGTTAAACCGAGCGTGTGTATTTTAGACTCCCATGATCGAAGGAACATCAGTTTTGCCTTATTCTAGCATCAGTTATTGAGCCACCACCATAATGTCACTAGTTGAGGATTTGTATGGCTGAAAGCGAGGTATTCCGACTGGTTGAAATAATCTATGCGAAAGGGATTCCAGTTGAACCTAACCTAAATTAAGGAACTATGGGCCAAGATCGGGCGATACCTGAAACAATAAGTTGCTGAAAACCGACAAAAGATATCACTAGGAGAAAAAAAAGGAAGGACTGCGCTGGAAGGGCTGCGGTTTTCAAGGAAACCGCAGCCCTTTTAGTGAAGGGCTGCGGTTAACAAGAAATCGCAGCCCTTTATACAGTATGAAGGGCTGCGGTTTTGAGGCTAACCGCAGCCCTATTAGTGAAGGGCTGCGGTTAGCCCAAAAACCGCAGCCCTTCATAAACGAAGGGCTGCGTTTTCTGGACTAACCGCAGCCCTTCACATCCCATCCCATATTTCGAGTTTTGCGCGCACATACACACAGTAGCTAGACATCTTTTCCAAATTTCCCTCCCTTAGACGCATTTGACGAGCGAAAAACCCCTCTCACTCACTCGCACATTAACCCTAACGCCCCATCACCGGAGCCCTGACGCCGGAGCACCAACCCATCGCCGGAGCACCCACATTGCTTCACCACCAACTTAGTGCGCAGCAGCGACCTCCACCACCACCACAACCCTTCTCATTCTTCACTTCTCTTCTCTTCTCTTCTCTTCTCCACCATTTGAGTGGGTTTAGGGTGTGGAGCTCCTCCACCACTACGCAGCGCCACCACCCACAAGTGGCAGCAACAACTACCACCACCACTGCCCTACTCTTTCTTCATTGCTCTTGGGTTTAGCCAATTTTTTGCTTAGTTAAGTATGAATTAATCTTGTTTTTAAGTTAGTTTTATTTTTCTTAATTGAATTAAATGATTAATGTGCAATGTGGGTTTTGTTAATTGTAGGAAGAAGAGGCTTAGGAAGGCAAATAAAGTTCCAACTATCTCTTCTCTCTTCATTGCTTATCATTGGTGTTAAGAGGTAACTAGTTTAATTTCGTTGTCTTTTTTGTTTGATTTAATTTGTTGATGAGACAAAGTTGTCATGTGATTCAATTTGATTAAGTTATGATAATTTATTGATATATATATGTATTTCTTATAATGTATGTATATTTCTTGATATGAGATTGTATGAAAACGCAATGTAATTTAGCTATGAAATCTACAAGTTGTTTGAATTGTCATCATATGCCTAGATACCCGTTCAAGACTTACTCATTAGGAGTAAGTCTTGAATAGTCCCCGGTTTGGGACTGTTCTTGGACGTTTGATCTCACTTAGGTGGTGAATGTGTGTCTTCTTTTCAATTCTGAGGAAATTCTTGGCTCATCGTTTCTCTACATTGTTCTCTGGGTACATATGTAGATAAGCAATTATCTATATTGTGTACTTGGAGAACTGTAGGGAAATGCTGCCGGATTTTCCTTAGAATTGAAAAGTTGGCATATATTCACTAGTGAGATTAGACGTCCAAGGATGGGTTAGGTTGGAGTGATAAGGACCTTCGGCTGCATGCATACAATTGAACATGTCACTATCTTAGATTGCTCTATACGTGTGTGATATGAATATGTGAGTGTATGTACTTAAATAATGATTGATGCATTATAATGAATGGTTGTGTTTAATTATTAGAGGTCTTCTTGAATGAGATGGATCGTACTTGGATGTATGGTAGTCGTGAATCGATTGAGTTTGTGAAAGGGGTCTCGGAATTCTGTACAACTGCATTACAATATCAAGCATCCTCTGGAGCAGTCGACTTTTATTGTCCTTGTTTCGATTGTAGAAATGTGAGCAAGGTTAGTAGTATACATTTGCTTAGGGAGCATGTCTTTCACCGTGGGTTTAGGCCTCAATACCACGTATGGGTCTGGCATGGTGAGCAGGGGAAGTATATAGGAAGCTCTAGAGTAATGAACGATGTATGTGAAGAAAAGAAGGATGATGAGTTCGGGGATGAGAATTTGGATGATGAGTTTGCAGATGATGATAGGGATCGGGTAGACGAGATGATACACGAGGTTGAAGATCGATCGTGTAAACGACCTCGTATTTTTGAGTCTATGTCCGAGGCCGCCGAAAAGCCGTTGTATCCGGGTTGTACAAAGTACACCACACTTTCCGCGGTGATAACACCTTGTTCAACATTAAGTCGAAAGTCGGTTGGACGGACTCTAGTTTCACATCGTTGTTGGAAGTTTTAGGCGATATGCCGCCCGATGGAAATGAACTGCCAAAGTCGTACTATTATGCGAAGAAACTGATGTGTCCTTTCGGTTTAGAGTACGAGCGGATACATGCTTGTCCTAACGATTGTGTGCTTTATCGTAATGAGTATGAGCATTTACATGAGTGTCCACGTTGTGGATTGTCGAGGTACAAGCGTGAAGGAGCTGGAGGTAGTGAAGGACCACCAGCTAAGGTGTTGTGGTATTTACCCATAATACCTAGATTTAAGCGCATGTTCTCAATTAAAGGAGATGCGAAGAATTTGAGGTGGCATGCAGATCGTAGGAAGAAAGACGGTATGCTCAAGCATCCGGCTGATTCGCCTGAGTGGAAAAGTATCAACAGGGTGCATAAGGCATTTGGTAATGAGGATAGGAATCTGAGGCTTGGATTATGTACGGATGGCATGAACCCTTTTGGCAATCTCAGTTCGCAGCATAGTACATGGCCAGTAGTCTTAGTGGTTTATAACTTGCCTCCTTGGTTGTGCATGAAACGCAAGTACATGATGTTGTCGCTTCTTATATCGGGGCCCAAACAACCTGGAAATGACATTGATGTATACCTCCAGCCGCTTGTTGAAGTTTTACAGAAGATGTGGAACGAAGGATTGTTAGTATTTGATGCGTATGCTAATGAGATGTTCACTCTGCGTGCCATGCTTTTTTGTACTATGAACGATTATCCAGCTTATGGGAACTTATCTGGGTATAAGACGAGAGGAAAACAACCCTGCCCGATTGGTGTAGATGACATGAAATCTACACAACTTAAGGGATGCAAACATGTGTATATGCGCACACGAAAGCTCCTCAGACGCGACCATCCCTATCGGTTTAAGAAGAAGGCATTCGATGGGACGGTTGAAGAAGAAGTTGCTCATAGACCATTAACTGGTACTGAAGTTTATAATCAGGTGAAGGGCATTGAAACAATCTTTGGTAAACCTGCTCGTGAGGTTGATCGACCTACGGGATTATGGAAAAAGGAGTCCATTTTTTGGAAACTCCCATATTGGAAAGATCTAAAGGTCAGACATTATTTGGATGTCATGCACATAGAGAAGAATGTTTGTGAAGCTATTCTTGCGACACTTATGAATATTCCGGGCAAGACAAAAGATGTTAAGGCGTCACGACTTTACTTGGAAAAACAGGGGCTTCGACCAGAGTTGTGGGCTCAGAAAAGGGACGGAAGGAAGAAGAAAGTAGTAGAGGAAAGGGTTGATGATGAAACTCAGAAAAGTAAAAAGAAGGTGGAGGATTCGGAGAAGAATTATTTGCCACCAGCTTGCTACACGATGTCACGTGCAGAGAAACGGATTTTTTGCGAGTCATTGTATGGCATTAAGGTCCCAACTGGCTACTCATCGAATATGAAGCGGTTTGTTACCTTAAATGGTGAATTGAAGTTATCGAGTATGAAATCTCACGATTGTCATGTCATGATGCAAGTATTCTTACCGATTGCAATTCGTGGGATACTTCCAAAGCATGTGAGGCACACCATTACGTAACTTTGTTCATTTTTCCATACAATATGCAAGCAAAGTCCTAGAACCGTCGACCCTCGATTCCTTGCGAGCCGCAGTAGTTGAAACTCTATGCAAATTTGAGATGTTTTTTCCCCCGCATTCTTTGACATTATGGTCCATCTCATTGTCCATCTAGTTCGAGAAATTAAGCTGTGTGGTCCAAGTGTTTTTGAGGTGGTGCTATCCTTTTGAGAGATATATGGGCACTTTGAAGGATAAAGTTCGGAATCCCGCACAACCGAAAGGTAGTATAATTCAAGGGTTGTGGGTGAAGAGATAAGTAATTTTGTGGGTGAGTATTTTGCTAGTGTTGATCCCGTTGGACTTCCGACATCCCGACACGAGGGCGGACTTGAGGGCAAGGGCACAATTGGTTCAAAATTGATCACACCTTCCGTAGAAAAGCGTAAACAAGCTCACTTATTTGTATTGCATCACGTAGCAGACCGTCCATCCTTATTTAAATGAACATATGGAGGAATTACGTGTTAGCAATCCTGGAAAAGGAGTTACGGCATTGACGCAAATGCATAACAAGACTTTCATTGATTGGTTTCATAAACGAGTAGTGAATGATTTGGATGAAAGTGTTCCCGAAACAATCAAGTGGTTAGCATTTGGTCCTCGTGAAGCCGTACGCTCTTATGAGGGTTATGATATTAATGGGTATACGTTTTGGGTCGAACGTCAAGATCTGAAGTCAACATCGCAACAAAATAGTGGTGTTTCACTTGTGGCGTCATCTACACAATACGCAAGCTCGAAGGATAAGTCGCCTGTACATGCTGAAAGCAATTATTATGGGCGAATAGAAGAAATATGGGAGCTGGACTACTGTACTTTTAATATTTGCCTCTTGTGTTGCAAGTGGGTTGACGATAATCGACGTTGCGTAAGAAAAGATGATCCTTGTGGATTCACTCTTGTTGACCTTAGTCGTCTACGTGAAACTGAGGAGCCATTTGTAATTGCATCACAAGTTAAGCAAGTTTTTTTTGTAACTGATCCTGCTGATAATAAGTGGTCAATTGTTGTACCTGGTAAAAGGAGTATCCTCGGTATTGGTGATGTTGATAATGAGGAAGAATATGATGCATTTGAGGACCTCCCCCCTTTTACCTATCCTGAAAATAGTGTGGAAGATGATGTGAATATGTCGGAGAACTATATGCGTGTAGATCACACGAAAGGGATACATGTACTTGAGGATCCTAAGAAACGGCGGAAGGTCAATAAATCATGAGACATAAACTCAGGTCTGTGTAATTTCTCCAATTTGTAATTCTTTTTTAACATGATTATATGAGGTATAATGTACCTATTGTGTAGAGTCTTAGGCTTGCATTTGTTGTTGGTTGCATTTCGGGAACGAAAAGGTCATTTTAGGCCTAGTTTTGCCTTTTCGCTTCCAAATCATACTTATCGAGTCATTTAACCCCAAATGTATTTTGAACATGATAATATGAGGCATAATGTAACTATTGTGTAGATTTTTAGGTTTACAATTGTTGTAGGTTGAATTTTGGGAACGAAAAGGGCATTTTAGCCCTATTTATGCCTTTTCGCGTCCAATTCGTATTATCGCTTCATTTAACCCCAATTTCATTTTGAACATGATAATATGAGGTATAATGTAACTATTATGTACATTCTTAGGCTTGCATTTGTTGTTGGTTGTATATCGGGAACATAAATGTGATTTTAGCCCTATTTTTGCCTTTTCGCCTCCAATTCATGTTTCTCGAGTCATTTAACTCCATTTTCTTTTTGAATATGATAATATAAGGTATAATATAACTATTGTGTAGAGTTTTAGGCTTGCATTTGTTTTTGATTGAATTTCGGGAAGGTATATGTCATTTTTAGAACTACTAACTACGGTAAATGATTGAATTCTTATATTATGTGTTTATTCCTTGGTTGTTTTGCAAGGTTTATATGAATAACACACCACGTTTGAGGGCCTTCACCACAGACGAATTACATGAAGTTCGGGATAAGTTGGCGTCCCACATTTGTGATGATTGCTTATGATACATCTACTAGTTTGTATCAATTCTATGTACACTTTTTACATTATTAAATATATACATATTTAAAGTTAATTATTACGTTCAATAACTTGTCATATATTATTGCAATTTGATCGGTCTTTTTTTGTGTCGAAGGGAGGTTTTGGGTGGGGGATGGGGTGGGGGGGCCGCCATGGGGTGGGGGGGTCTTTGGGGTGGGCGGGGGTGGGGCGGGCGGGGGTGGCGGGGGTGGCGGTGCGGGGGTGGGCGGGGGTGCGGGGGTCCCGGCGGGGGTGGGGGTGAGGGGGCCGGGGGGTGGCGGGGGGGGGGAGTGCGGGGTGGGGGGGGTGCAGGGGGTGGCGGGGGTGGGAGTGTAGGGGGTGACGGGGGGGGGGGGTCTTTGGGGTCTTTGGGGTGCTGGGGGCAGGGGCCGGGGGGTGGGGGGGCTGGGGGCAGATTTAATTTACTTTTTTTTAAAAAAAATTGAATTTGAAGGGCTGCGGTTTTAAGCCTAAACCGCAGCCCTTCACTTAAAAAGGGCTGCGGTTTAAGCTTAAAACCGCAGCCCTTCATCTAAAGAAGGGCTGCGGTTTATGCCGAAAACGTAGCCCTTCAAGCTTAGAAGGGCGCCCTTCTTATCTATTGAAGAGCTGCTATGGAAAGGGCTGCTGGCCAAAAACGCAGCCCTTCCTTATTTTTCCACTAGTGTATGTGCAAGTGTCCCAATGAGGAAGCTGTTAATTATGAAGGGAATTAAGAGAAAATAGTGCCAAGATAAGTTTTGCGAAACCAAAGCATTTAAATGCCTAAGTTATTGTGAGTCAAATGCTCGCACCGAAAGAGCAACTCTGGAAAAGGAAATCCAACGTGAGAAACTGCTATCCCATCTTTTCTAAGATATTGCTGAAAGTTTCAGGACGAAACTTCTTAGGAGGAAGAGCGTGTAACAACCCGACTTAATTGTAAAACATTATTAGAAAGTAAAATGTGAATGGTTAAGCGTAACTTATGTGATTAATGGGTTAATTACAAATTATTACCAAAGTGTGTGATAAAGTTTTTCTTTTATAAAAGTTTCCTTATAAAACGAGTATTCTATTATGTTATACTTACGTATTTGGTATGATTATCAGTGTGAATATCAATGTGATCTATTAGGTAACGGGATTTGTATAACAGAGTGTTAAACACCTTCATTCATTATTTACTTGTGATTTGGTTTTAGGAAATATTTTGGAGAATTATTAGAGATATGAGTGGAAAATTGTTGAGGCATATTGTGCTCATGTACTTATGATAAAAGAATAATACTGGAGGAACTTTACAAAATATTTGGGCTTAAGTTTGATTATATAAGAGGAGGTAACATCATTTAAGGACAGTGGTGGAGCATGTGGGGTCCCAAAATAACCAATAAGTATGACAATTATATAATTAAGGTAGATTAAAACAAGAGGAAAAGATCAGGATTTTGCTAACTGACCACTTGGGATAAAATGACCAAAATACCCTCGTTTAAGAGGTGGAAGCCACGAGATATTATGACCCCATCTTCCCTCACATATAAACATATATGATACTGAAATTTGAGCCCCAAACTCTCACAAAAACTTGCTACGCAAAACCATTCCCCACCTATCTCCTCTCTCGCCATATCTCACGGGCAAGCAGAAGCTAAGCTCCTCTTCTTTTTTATTCTATTTTTCCATGAAATCTCTTACATGCAAGTCTTGATAATATCATACACATCCAAGAGTATAACGGGAAAGCATTAATTCAAGCATAAGGGATAAGAAATAGGAGAAATAAGGTAATATTCTTCACTAAGGAAAACAATAAGTTTTGTCAAATTTTTGGGTTAATTAAGCCACTTATCTTAGTGGTTTTCTTACGAAATTTTGTGTGAATATTAATGCATTTTTTAGGATTATAGGGAGCGAAATAAATAAGCTTGAAGATAAAGAATTAATATAGTTACAAGCTTTGGAGTTTAAGGTACACAAATTCACACCATTTTGGTAACATTTATAGAATTTTCAGTAATTATGATGTTTTGAAGAATAATTATGGGCATGGATTTTGAGCTAGATGTGGATTTTATCTATTGTATATTTGGTATTATTCCATTTAAGTTGATGAATGTTTGAAATAATTAAGTTAAGATACAATTTTTATTACTTAAGTGCATTTAGTATCTGTTAATCGGTTTTTGGGAATAAATTCATGTGTGATTATGTTTGGTTTTTGTGGAATTGTGTTTTGATTGTTTTAGCATGAATGAAAAGTAGGTGTACTTGATTTTATGAGGTTGCATGTGAGGCTATATTAGCCCAAGATTTGTATAAGGATTTCTAAATTGTTTTGTCACAAAATGTGGTTAACGGACACCTTGTTTTCCAACTAAAAATTATGTTTCAGATCACAAATATTATGCATTTCAATTTTCGAAACTTATGATTTGAAATGCGGCAGTAAGTATGTGGTACTTAGCAAGAGAAATTTAATAAGATCGAGTGTTTAAGAATTTCTAATATAATTTCTGCAAAAAATCATTTAAAAACCACTAACTTTGTAAATGCCCTACTTTAGTCTTCAAGATAAATTTTAGAACAAAATTTTGAGACAAAAAAATGATATTTTACAGCAGCTCAAGTATTAATATAAAGTATGCTAATGAGAGTTAAAATATTAATATGTTCGTTCTTTCTGGAAATTATCGATACAAACTCAAAAACAATGTTTTTGAACAACTGTTTCTGAATTTGCAAACCCTCTAACTATTGATTTTATTTTGGTCAATTAAAATATTATCTTGGTTGTAACTAAGAGGTACTTTTGACTTCTTTAAACAAATTATGATTTTGCTCTGAGTATATCTTGCAAATGGCGCCACATGCTTGCATTGTGTTTGGTTCATGATTTTCGACTTTACTAAAAATATTTCAATAAGAATTTTATTGAAGTTTCCTTAAGCACCTCATACCATGTGACCACTGCCCCTAAGCTACCGAACTATTACCCAAGTTATCAATGATTTGGTAATAAAAACTAGATTCCAAAAGCTTGAGTTAGCAATGTATGTGATTTAAAAATGTGTTCGTCTTGGAAAAGGTTGGATTTCCAAAAAGTTTGATTAAGCAGATTTAAGATTCAAAAATGTATTTGAATATTTTTTCACGGGAAAGAGATTATGTAACAACCCATAATTTTGCTCCTAGTTTTTCCGCAAAAGTTTTCCCTAAAACTATTATTTTCTCTAGATTAATGATTTTTATTCTTTATGATTTGGGAGCCGAATTATTATTTTATTATATGGTGTGTTAATGTGTGCATTATATTTATATTTATAATATAATTTATTAGAAATATTTTCATTATTAAGTATTTTCAAAGTTTAGGCGCGATTTAGGAATTTATCGATTTATCGCGTGACAGACTTTTGATGCGTGGACCTTTGATGACTTGGGCCGAAATCATCTTGGTGTACTTGGGCTTGGACAGCCGGCTATGGGGAGGGAGAAGGAAGAAGTTTCTCTTCTTTTATTTCATTTCTTTTAATTGATGACTCTTGGTAGTTTGTAACCCCCATAACCCCCCTAATTATTTCTCCTAAACCCTTCATTTTTTCCTTGCCATAAAATTCTGATTTTTATTAAAAGAAGTTCAGCATCATTCTCATTTAACCCTCACCATTTTCAAGAAAAGAAAGAGAGAAAAGGAAGAGGAAAAGAATAGAAAGGTTCAACCCGGTTTTTCCTGTCACACCTTCACGAAAATAACCGTAAGCGGAGATCTAACCGTTGGATAGTCTTCAAATTTGGACAGAACGTTTACAACATCTTGTTCTTAACTTTGAACGGGAGCGATTTAGAATCTGATATTTTGATCACCGAGAATCATGGTCGGAACAGAGCAGTGCGAAATAAGAGTTTTCAACGTTCAGGACCAAAACGCCTAGTGACTTGTTGCTACAATTATCGTTGATGGAGGAATTGGATTGCTCGTATATTTTTCTTATCTATTTAGACTCGCTCTCCTCCCGACGATCCAGGTAACTAGTAGTTATCTTAGAACCATAGTGATTAGAGTATTATTCGGTATTAGATTATTACGCTAGGAATTATTTAAAATACTTTTTAAATGAAATTATTGACGAAATTTGATACGAATATTCTTGATGCATGCTATGTGAATATTGTATATAAAAAAATAATTTTCGTCTGATTTTTAGTATTTATTTGATTTAATTGGTGTTTTGTGCGTTTTTGGCTTATTTGCATGATAATTATTAAACGAGTGTTAAAATTGCTGAAATTATTTTTCATGGATCATGTTATATGTGTAATATGTATTCCATGCCTTAGAATAATTTTTGCCTACTGTTTACCGGTTTATTTAATTGATATATCTGTTTTTGCATTATTGTTTCTGTCAGTATATAAATCATGAAAATTATTTCTGGAAGCCAAAAAATTCATTTCTTTGTAGATTATGTATTTTCGTGATTTTATGCATGTTAGCTAAATTTTTGGTAATTTTTGGGAATTTATTTTTTATTTTATTTATTATTTTGGCTTTATTGAGTAATCTGTAAATTAAAGTTTAAAAATACTTTTAGAGTCCTAAAATTATAAATAAAAATATTACCATGTCAGTTGAGCCATTAGGGTCGTATGATAATTTTTTCGTGATTTTACTGATCGAACTTATTAGTTTAATAATTATTATTGTGTTTTTATTGTGAAATTAAGGATACTCTTTTAAATTATTTGAGAGCTTGTTATTCAGAAATAATTTGTAATCTATTATGTTCTTGGTTGCTGATGTTCAGTAGGTTGCAGTAAGTATTATTTGGTATCATTATGTTTATGTTTGATTTATGAGAAAAATGATTAATTGTTACTACTCTTTTATTGAATAAGCCTTGGAGTTAATTGGTGATGTATTTTTTATTGAATTGTTGGTGCTGTAAAAACTAGTTTAATGTCATTGTTGATGGTTAGAGATGTTCAAGTGTTTATTATGGGGGACATTTGTTGAAAGTTTGTAAGTTATTATTTTTGAGGAATTTTGAAGAGTTGTTTGATGAATTATGGGTATAAGGTCGGGTGGCATCCCTTTTTGCTGAATATTTTAAGATGAATGATACTTTGATGATATTTATGATTTTATTTTTGAGATAAGAATATCCGGTGGGATAGATGTAGTCCCCGGTGAAGAACATGCCAACCACCTGGTTTGCGAACTAGGGGTACACATGGGTTAATTGTTGTCGTCCGAGAGGTCAGGGAGTTCTGCGTGTTCTACCCTGCATCGGGAGTTTGGTCATTCATAGACACAGGCAGTGGAGAACGTAAGCCCATAGACTGACCTGGAGATTGCGATCTGACAAACCTTAGGAAGTGAATTGCGATTCACTAGCGTTCGGTTTCTGACTCAATAACTTATTTTACCTATACTTTTATTTTTATTTTTATAAAAGTACTCTTGAGATGATTTATTTATTTTTATCCAACTCACTTGCTATTTATTATTCATTTACGTTATTTGTGAGTTATATGGAAGTGGATGCATATTGTAGTTGACTTGACTTTATTATTTCCTTTCTTATTAATCTATGTCTGAATCATGCTTTGATTTCTTTTGTTCTGGGAGAATTGCTAGTTACTCCCCACTAATTGTGGATTGTTGTTATATATTTTGCAGGTTATGTTGATGGGAATCTTCTTTGGTTTTGGGCTCGGGTTGAGTTGTGAGCATTAAAAAGCTAGATGTTTTAGGCCTAGACTTTTAATTAGTTTAAGAGTCAGTTTTCTCTTTTTAGTTATTACTCTAATTAATTTAATTTATTTATACTATTTACTTATGTTGGTTTATCACTTAGTTATTTAAACGCATTTCTTGTAGTAGTGACATTCCCAGAAGACAATGTTTCCGCCATCGTCCTATTAATACTATTATTATTTCTTTCTTTTCCGCTTTGAAATTCTGGGGTGTTACAGTTGGTATCAGAGCAAAACGCTCCTAAACTCTGAAAAAGAGTTGCTAATTATTCTTTTGAATTATTAGTTAGCCATAGGAGATAAAATTTGTTTAGAATTAAGTTTAGTAGTTTCATTATAATGAGAGTGTGATGGGTAGAGTAAGTAAAAGGGAAGCCTTATGGGAATGTGTGTGCTCTCATGCTTATGGAGCATATGTTATATGTATAGTTACTTGTATTATTGGTGGAATTAGTCTACTAAATTTGTTAATCTTATTTGCAGGGCCTCTTACATGTAATTTATTTTCTCTTTTATCAGAGTGCGCAGCGAAAGCGAAGTAATTCATAGCCTTCTCGGTTTAGTTGTGTGTTTAATTTGTTTTGTGTTTTGCAATTTTAAAAATAAACTTTTCTTTTAATTTTAATATAGTCATGTGTGTTGCATTGCATTTATTTTATTTGCTAGTTGCTTGATAATATATGTTATTATGTGAGACAGTATATACTTTCTGTTCTTTTTCAATTAAGTGTTGTTTTTTATGTGAGTACTACGTATCTGTTTTATTATTTACAAAACTTTCTAGTTTGAATTTATATTCCAAATTATATTTTAGATCTTTGAACTTAATAAATTTTATACTTATGTTAGAGTTATTTTCTGACTTTCAAATTTTGTTATTGTTAATATTTTGACATACTCTTTTGAAAAACGTTTAATTTAAATTGTTTTATAATGGTTTGGAAAAAGAAAGGGGTTATGAAATTGTCTTTCAAGATATTCTTCAAATTTCTCTTACCGTCTTTGACCATCTATATTTATAAATATTTTCCTTTTAATATTTTTATTTTTCATGCTAATCCTTGTTTAGCCTTTAATTATAGTAATAAGTTTTGTAGTCTTTGAAAATAAAAGTACTTTAATGAGTTGTTTTGGTGTTAGATTGAAAAGTAGATGCAAACTATTTTGTTTTAAAGGTTAGCATTCAACAACTTTTACTTTACTTTACTAATTTACTTTTCTTATTAGCATTATTTTTCGAACTCAAATACGTGAAAGGATCTCGTTTACTATTTGTTGTTTCTTGTTTAAATATTTAGTGCTTTCTCATTTCATAGAAATTTTTTGGTTGTTTTCATTACTTCTCATTTAATTCTCTGATTTTGACTGATCTGTTTTATATTCTTTGAAAACGAAATTTATATACTCAGTCTAAATTTTAAACTTGTTTGAGTTGATATTAAGTCATAATGGGTGATTCCTTTGGCTTGTATGTCAATTTGATAAGTCTAAATTTTAAACTTGTTTGAGTTGATATTGAGTCATAATGGGTGATTCCTTTGACTTGTATGTCAATTTGATAAGTTGACACATTTTGACTATTTTGATTTAATTTCCTTTTTCAGTTGATATTAAGTTTATATTGGGTGATTCCAGTAAACTCTAATGTCGATTTGATAAGTTGGCTTTCAAATATTGTTTTGTTGATACTAGGTTGCAATGGGTGGTTCCATGCACATTTGTGTCGACTTGGCAAATTTTATAATTGTTGTTAATAATTTATTACTTTATCGCCTATTTATTATTAGTGTTTCGTCGTTGTGAAATTTATTTTAAAGTTTTCAATTTCTTTTGCGAACTTTAATTTTCATATATATGATTAGGAGGCGTACGCTCTTATAACATATGTCATGACTTGTGTTCGTAAGTGCTATTTTAATAAAGCAGCTAGCTACTCTTTATTAAAGTGTTCTTATCTCTTTAAGTGGAGTATAAGCCTGTGTGGTTATCTCTATTTAAATTGGTTTGGCTATCTATTTACGAAATTTTTTCTTCTTCGTTTCTTTTCTAAAAATAGTTATGTATGGTTGGATTATTTCTTTTATAATTTTTCGTAAATATTTATTCCTGCTTCTTTTACAAAATTACCTATAGCTTATTGTGCAAATGTTTTTACCTCAAACTTTCTACTTGTCTTTGGTTCTTTCACATTGTATAAATGATGGTTGTTACCATGCTTCTTTACTGTACAACTCTTTTGGTCTTCCAAAATAAAATATATATTATTTGAGTTATCAAATTTTTATACCTGCAAAGTTGTTTAATTCTTAACTAAAATCCATCGATTTTTGTTTTCTTAATGTTCTTTATCTAGAGTACTTTCTTTTGTCTCTTGGTTGTTTTGAAGTTTCGAGGACGAAACTCTTTTAAGGAGGGGAGATTGTAACAACCCATAATTTTGCTCCTAGTTTTTCCGCAAAAGTTTTCCCTAAAACTATTATTTTCTCTAGATTAATGATTTTTATTCTTTATAATTTGGGAGCCGAATTATTATTTTATTATATGGTGTGTTAATATGTGCATTATATTAATATTTATAATATAATTTATTAGAATATTTTCATTATTAAGTATTTTCAAAGTTTAGGCGCGATTTAGGAATTTATCGATTTATCGCGTGACGGACTTTTGATGCGTGGACCTTTGATGACTTGGGCCGAAATCATCTTGGTGTACTTAGGCTTGGACAGCCGGCTATGGAGAGGGAGAAGGAAGAAGTTTCTCTTCTTTTATTTCATTTCTTTTAATTGATGACTCTTGGTAGTTTGTAACCCCCATAACCCCCCTAATCATTTCTCCTAAACCCTTCATTTTTTCCTTGCCATAAAATTCTAATTTTTATTAAAATAAGTTCAGCATCATTCTCATTTAACCCTCACCGTTTTCAAGAAAAGAAAGAGAGAAAAGGAAGAGGAAAAGAATAGAAAGGTTCAACCCGGTTTTTCCTGTCACACCTTCACGAAAATAACCTTAACCCGAGATCTAACCGTTGGATTGTCTTTAAATTTGGACAGAACGTTTACAACATCTTGTTCTTAACTTTGACCGGAGCGATTTAGAATCCGAGTTTTTGATCACCGGGAATCATGGTCGGAACAGAGCAGTGCGAAATAAGAGTTTTCAACGTTCAGGACCAAAACGCCTAGTGACTTGTTGCTACAATTATCGTTCATGGAGGAATTGGATTGCTCGCATATTTTTCGTATCTCATTAGACTCGCTCTCCTCCCGACGATCCAGGTAACTAGTAGTTATCTTAGAACCATAGTGATTAGAGTATTATTCGGTATTAGATTATTACGCTAGGAATTATTTAAAATACTTTTTAAATGAAATTATTGACGAAATTTGATACGAATATTATTGATGCATGCTGTGTGAATATTGTTTATAGAAAAATAATTTTCGTCTGATTTTTAGTATTTATTTGATTTAATTGGTGTTTTGTGCGTTTTTGGTTTATTTGCATGATAATTATTAAACGAGTGTTAAAATTGCTGAAATTATTTTTCATGGATCATGTTATATGTGTAATATGTATTCCATGCCTTAGAATAATTTTTACCTACTGTTTACCAGTTTATTTAATTGATATATCTGTTTTTGCATTATCATTTCTGTCAGTATATAAATCATGGAAATTATTTCTGGAAGCCGAAAAATTCATTTATTTGTAGATTATTTATTTAAGTGAGTTTATACATGTTAGATAAATTTTTTCTAATTTTTGAGCATTTATTTTTTATTTTAATTATTATTTTGGCTTTATTGAGTAATCTGTAAATTAACGTTTAAAAATACTTTAAAGTCCTAAAATTATAAATAAAAATATTACCATGTCAGTAGAGCCATTAGGGTCGTATGATAATTTTTACGTGATTTTACTGATCGAACTTATTAGTTTAATAATTATTATTGGGTTTTTGTTGTGAAATTGAGGATACTCTTTTAAATTATTTGAGAGCTTGTTAGTCAGAAATAATTTGTAATCTATTATGTTCTTGGTTGCTGATGTTCAGTAGGTTGCAGTAAGTATTATTTGGTATCATTATGTTTATGTTTGATTTATGAGAAAAATGATTAATTGTTACTACTCTTTTATTGAATAAGCCTTGGAGTTAATTGGTGATGTATTTTTGATTGAATTGTTGGTGCTGTAAAAACTAGTTTAATGTCATTGTTGATGTTTTGAGATGTTCAAGTGTTTATTGTGGGGGACATTTGTTGAAAGTTTGTAAGTTATTATTTTTGAGGAATTTTGAAGAGTTGTTTGATGAATTATGGATATAAGGCCGGGTGGCATCCCTTTTTGATGAATATTTTAAGATGAATGATACTTTGATGATATTTATGATTTTATTTTTGAGATAAGAATATCCGGTGGGATAGATGTAGTCCCCGGTGAAGAACATGCCAACCACCTGGTTTGCGAACTAGGGGTACACATGGGTTAATTGTTGTCGTCCGAGAGGTCAGGGAGTTCTGCGTGTTCTACCCTGCATCGGGAGTTTGGCCATTCTTAGACACAGGCAGTGGGGAACGTAAGCCCATAGACTGACCTGGAGATTGCGATCTGACAAACCTTAGGAAGTGAATTGCGATTCACTAGCGTTCGGTTTCTGACTCAATAACTTGTTTTACCTATACTTTTATTTTTATTTTTATAAAAGTACTCTTGAGATTATTTATTTATTTTTATCCAACTCACTTGCTATCTATTATTCATTTGCGTTATTTGTGAGTTATATGGAAGTGGATGCATATTGTAGTTGACTTGACTTTATTATTTCCTTTCTTATTAATCTATGTCTGAATCATGCTTTGATTTCTTTTGTTCTGGGAGAACTGCTAGTTACTCCCCACTGATTGTGGATTGTTGTTATATATTTTGCAGGTTATGTTGATGGGAATCTTCTTTGGTTTTGGGCTCGGGTTGAGTTGTGAGCATTAAAAAGCTAGATGTTTTAGGCCTAGACTTTTAATTAGTTTGAGAGTCAGTTTTCTCTTTTTAGTTATTACTCTAATTAATTTAATTTATTTATACTATTTACTTATGTTGGTTTATCACTTAGTTATTTAAACGCATTTCATCTAGTAGTGACATTCCCAGAAGACGATGTTTCCGCCATCGTCCTATTAATACTATTATTATTTCTTTCTTTTCCGCTTTGAAATTCTGGGGTGTTACAGTTGGTATCAGAGCAAAACGCTCCTAAACTCTGAAAAAGAGTTGCTAATTATTCTTTTGAATTATTAGTTAGCCATAGGAGATAAAATTTGTTTAGAATTAAGTTTAGTAGTTTCACTATAATGAGAGTGTGATGGGTAGAGTAAGTAAAAGGGAAGCCTTATGGGAATATGGTGTGCTCTCATGCTTATGGAGCATATGTTATATGTATAGTTACTTGTATTATTGGTGGAATTAGTCTACCAAGTTTGTTAATCTTATTTGCAGGGCCTCTTACATGTAATTTATTTTCTATTTTATCAGAGTGCGCAGCAAAAGCGAAGTAATTCATAGCCTTCTCGGTTTAGTTGTGTGTTTAATTTGTTTTGTGTTTTGCAATTTTAAAAATAAACTTTTCTTTTAATTTTAATATAGTCATGTGTGTTGCATTGCATTTATTTTATTTGCTAGTTGCTTGATAGTATATGTTATTATGTGAGACAGTATATACTTTATGTTCTTTTTCAATTAAGTGTTGTTTTTTATGTGAGTACTACGTATCTGTTTTATTATTTACAAAACTTTCTAGTTTGAATTTATATTCCAAATTATATTTTAGATGTTTGAACTTAATAAATTTTATACTTATGTTAGAGTTATTTTCTGACTTTCAAATTTTGTTATTGTTAATATTTTGACATACTCTTTTGAAAAACGTTTAATTTCAATTGTTTTATAATGGTTTGGAAAAAGAAAGGGGTTATGAAATTGTCTTTCAAGATATTCTTCAAATTTCTCTTACCGTCTTTGACCATCTATATTTATAAATATTTTCCTTTTAATATTTTTATTTTGCATGCGAATCCTTGTTTAGCCTTTAATTATAGTAATAAGTTTTGTAGTATTTGAAAATAAAAGTACTTTAATGAGTTGTTTTGGTGTTAGATTGAAAAGTAGACGCAAACTATTTTGTTTTAAAAGTTAGCATTCAACAACTTTTACTTTACTTTACTAATTTACTTTTCTTATTAGCATTATTTTTCGAACTCAAATACGTGAAAGGATCTCGTTTACTATTTGTTGTTTCTTGTTTAAATATTTAGTGCTTTCTCATTTCATAGAAAATTTTTGGTTGTTTTCATTACTTCTCATTTAATTCTCTGATTTTGACTGATCTGTTTTATATTCTTTGAAAATAAAATTTATATACTCAGTCTAAATTTTAAACTTGTTTGAGTTGATATTAAGTCATAATGGGTGATTCCTTTGGCTTGTATGTCAATTTGATAAGTCTAAATTTTAAACTTGTTTGAGTTGATATTGAGTCATAATGGGTGATTCCTTTGACTTGTATGTCAATTTGATAAGTTGACACATTTTGACTATTTTGATTTAATTTCCTTTTTCAGTTGATATTAAGTTTATATTGGGTGATTCCAGTAAACTCTAATGTCGATTTGATAAGTTGGCTTTCAAATATTGTTTTGTTGATACTAGGTTGCAATGGGTGGTTCCATGCACATTTGTGTCGACTTGGAAAATTTTATAATTGTTGTTAATAATTTATTACTTTATTGCCTATTTATTATTAGTGTTTCGTCGTTGTGAAATTTATTTTAAAGTTTTCAATTTCTTTTGCGAACTTTAATTTTCATATATATGATTAGGAGGCGTACGCTCTTATAACATATGTCATGACTTGTGTTCGTAAGTGCTATTTTAATAAAGCAGCTAGCTACTCTTTATTAAAGTGTTCTTATCTCTTTAAGTGGAGTATAAGCCTGTGTGGTTATCTCTATTTAAATTGGTTTGGCTATCTATTTACGAACTTTTTTCTTCTTCGTTTCTTTTCTAAAAATAGTTATGTATGGTTGGATTATTTCTTTTATAATTTTTCGTAAATATTTATTCCTGCTTCTTTTACAAAATTACCTATAGCTTATTGTGCAAATGTTTTTACCTCAAACTTTCTACTTGTCTTTGGTTCTTTAACATTGTATAAATGATGGTTGTTACCATGCTTCTTTACTGTACAACTCTTTTGGTCTTCCAAAATAAAATATATATTATTTGAGTTATCAAATTTTTATACCTGCAAAGTTGTTTAATTCTTAACTAAAATCCATCGAGTTTTATTTTCTTAATGTTCTTTATCTAGAGTACTTTCTTTTGTCTCTTGGTTGTTTTGAAGTTTCGAGGACGAAACTCTTTTAAGGAGGGGAGATTGTAACAACCCATAATTTTGCTCCTAGTTTTTCCGCAAAAGTTTTCCCTAAAACTATTATTTTCTCTAGATTAATGATTTTTATTCTTTATAATTTGGGAGCCGAATTATTATTTTATTATATGGTGTGTTAATGTGTGCATTATATTTATATTTATAATATAATTTATTAGAATTATTTTCATTATTAAGTATTTTTAAAGTTTAGACGCGATTTAGGAATTTATCGATTTATCGCGTGACGGACTTTTGATGCGTGGACCTTTGATGACTTGGGCCGAAATCATCTTGGTGTACTTGGGCTTGGACAGCCGGCTATGGGGAGGGAGAAGGAAGAAGTTTCTCTTCTTTTATTTCATTTCTTTTAATTGATGACTCTTGGTAGTTTGTAACCCCCATAACCCCCCTAATCATTTCTCCTAAACCCTTCATTTTTTCCTTGCCATAAAATTCTGATTTTTATTAAAAGAAGTTCAGCATCATTCTCATTTAACCCTCACCGTTTTCAAGAAAAGAAAGAGAGAAAAGGAAGAGGAAAAGAATAGAAAGGTTTAATCCGGTTTTTCCTGTCACAGCTTCACGAAAATAACCCTAACCGGAGATCTAACCGTTTGATCGTCTTCAAATTTGGACCGAACGTTTACAACATCTTGTTCTTAACTTTGACCGGATAGATTTAGAATGCGAATTTTGATCACCGGGAATCATGGTCGGAACAGAGCAGTGCGAAATAAGAGTTTTCAACGTTCAGGACCAAAACGCCTAGTGACTTGTTGCTACAATTATCATTCATGGAGGAATTGGATTGCTCCCATATTTTTCGTATCTCTAAAGACTCGCTCTCCTCCCGACGATCCAGGTAACTAGTAGTTATCTTAGAACCATAGTGATTAGAGTATTATTCGGTATTAGATTATTACGCTAGGAATTATTTAAAATACTTTTTAAATGAAATTATTGACGAAATTTGATAAGAATATTCTTGATGCATGCTGTGTGAATATTGTATATATAAAAATAATTTTCGTCTGATTTTTACTATTTATTTGATTTAATTGGTGTTTTGTGCGTTTTTGGCTTATTTGCATAATAATTATTAAACGAGTGTTAAAATTTCTGAAATTATTTTTCATGGATCATGTTATATGTGTAATATGTATTCCATTCCTTAGAATAATTTTTTACTACTCTTTACCGGTTTATTTAATTGATATATCTGTTTTTACATTATCGTTTCTGTCAGTATATAAATCATGAAAATTATTTCTGGAAGCCAAAAAATTCATTTCCTTGTATATTATGTATTTACGTGAGTTTATGCATGTTATCTAAATTTTTGGTAATTTTGGGCATTTATTTTTTATTTTAATTATTATTTTGGCTTTATTGAGTAATCTGTAAATTAACGTTTAATAATACTTTTAAAGTCCGAAAATTACAAATAAAAATATTACCATGTCAGTAGATCCATTAGGGTCGTATGATAATTTTTTCGTGATTTTACTGATCGAACTTATTAGTTTAATAATTATTATTGGGTTTTTGTTGTGAAATTGAGGATACTCTTTTAAATTATTTGAGAGCTTGTTAGTCAGAAATAATTTGTAATCTATTATGTTCTTGGTTGCTGATGTTCAGTAGGTTGCAGTAAGTATTATTTGGTATCATTATGTTTATGTTTGATTTATGAGAAAAATGATTAATTGTTACTACTCTTTTATTGAATAAGCCTTGGAGTTAATTGTTGATGTATTTTTGATTGAATTGTTGGTCCTGTAAAAACTAGTTTAATGTCATTGTTGATGTTTAGAGATGTTCAAGTGTTTATTGTGGGGGACATTTGTTGAAAGTTTGTAAGTTATTATTTTTGAGGAATTTTGGAGAGTTGTTTGATGAATTATGGGTATAAGGCCGGGTGGCATCCCTTTTTGATGAATATTTTAAGATGAATGATACTTTGATGATATTTATGATTTTATTTTTGAGATAAGAATATCCGGTGTGATAGATGTAGTCCCCGGTGAAGAACATGCCAACCACCTGGTTTGCGAACTAGGCGTACACATGGGTTAATTGTTGTCGTCCGAGAGGTCAGGGAGTTCTGCGTGTTCTACCCTGCATCGGGAGTTTGGCCATTCTTAGACACTGGCAGTGGAGAACGTAAGCCCATAGACTGACCTGGAGATTGCGATCTGACAAACCATAGGAAGTGAATTGCGATTCACTAGCGTTCGGTTTCTGACTCAATAACTTGTTTTACCTATACTTTTATTTTTATTTTTATAAAAGTACTCTTGAGATGATTTATTTATTTTTATCCAACTCACTTGCTATTTATTATTCATTTGCGTTATTTGTGAGTTATATGGAAGTGGATGCATATTGTAGTTGACTTGACTTTATTATTTCCTTTCTTATTAATCTATGTCTGAATCATGCTTTGATTTCTTTTATTCTGGGAGAACTGCTAGTTACTCCCCACTGATTGTGGATTGTTGTTATATATTTTGCAGGTTATGTTGATGGGAATCTTCTTTGGTTTTGGGCTCGGGTTGAGTTGTGAGCATTAAAAAGCTAGATGTTTTAGGCCTAGACTTTTAATTAGTTTGAGAGTCAGTTTTCTCTTTTTAGTTATTACTCTAATTAATTTAATTTATTTATACTATTTACTTATGTTGGTTTATCACTTAGTTATTTAAACGCATTTCTTGTAGTAGTGACATTCCCAGAAGACGATGTTTCCGCAATCGTCCTATTAATACTATTATTATTTCTTTCTTTTCCGCTTTGAAATTCTGGGGTGTTACAGATTATGTGTCAACTGTGTGGGGACATGTCCTAGCTTGCCATTGTTTAAAAACAGTGGTGCAAGCCCTGAAATGTGTGGAGGTTGGTACCTAGTGTATGCCTCGTTGTGTGTTCTCTTCCCGAAACAAACTCTATTCAAGAAAGGGGATTTATGAGATTGAGAAAATGTGTTGACAGAGTTCTTTGTTTTGTGAAAACATGTGCGAATTAGTTCTAAGATTTCAACGCGATTAAGAAAATTTGTTTCCAGTTCATTATCGAAGGGACTCGTTTCTGAAAAGTATGTATGTGTTGATAACCGTTAAGGTGATTTGCTTTCCCTTCTCAAGATTTCGCAACCTCATCTGATAAATCTCTATCAGTTACTGCTTAGTAATATTGAGTAAAATGCAGAGTATATCTCCTTTATTTTCAGTCACCTTAGTACTTTATTCAATGAATTGTGTACCAGCGTAAGCTGATTTTGTTCTTTGAAACTATCTTGGTGGAGGCAGATAGTTTATTATAAAGGGAATCTCGAGGTACGAAGTCAATCAAACCTCAGGAATATGTGAAGTTAATGCGCTATGGTAGAGTCGGGTGCCTTGAACATAACACTAGTTTAATGATTTCTAAATTATGATCTATGATATTTTTGGTATTGTAATAAGCATTTTCCATCATCAATGTGTTTAAGTATGTATTTTAATTGCTCCGACTCCAGTAGGCGACAACCCTTGCTACAATTAGTTCAGGTGCTTCTGTTAATTAGGACTAACTATGATTGGTTTAGTTGTGGTTAGTAGCAGGCTATTATAGTGAGGTACTTATAATTCCTTAGAAATCTAAACCCTCTTTCAAAATAGAGTTTGATTGAGCGAGTTGTAGAAGCACATGATAAATTGACAGTTTTAAGTAACAAGAAATTTGAGTGTCAAAGTCTCAAAAAGCTCTCAAAATATGCAAGGTTAGTAACACGTTGATTGGTTGAACACTATAAGAACTGATGTTCAATATCATTTCTTTGAGCTTTTTGATAAAAACATGTCTTTGAAAGAAACTATTGAGAATTTGAAAAGTGAGATCAACCAAATCAATGTGGAAATTAGTCCTTATAAGTTGATCAATCTTGATATCAATTCCAGTAGTTCCAATAAAGTTTTTGTTAAGTTATTTGAGTATGATAAAGTTATATCTGACTTAGATAAACTTAGGACTGAAAATGAAAAATTATCATTGGAACTTACTCAAGCTAGAAACACTAATACAGAAACATCGATTTGCGTCGGATCCCATACCACCATTTGCGTCGGGTCAGGGTCCGACGCGACAACTCTCGACGCAAATTGTGCAAAACTAATCTACATCGGATAAAGGTTCGACGCAAAAGTTGTGCCATTTGCGTCGAATCGTAGGTCCCGTCCGACGCAAATCACGAAAAAAGCTTGTACATGATGAGCAATTTGCGCCGGGTATGACACCAAATCTGACGCAAAAGGGCCCAAATGGCTGAGCTATTTACGTCGGATGGGGTGCCATAACCGACGCAAATTGTTGCTTTTTTATTTAAAAGAAATAATTTCTTGCCATCCATCAACCATCAGCTTGACCACCAAATTATACCAAAATTCACTAGTTTTCAAACAACAACCATCGTAAAAATATGACAAATTCACCAATTAATGCCTTAACACACCAAAACCCCATATCAAATTTGTGCACAAAATCACAAGAAATAACTAAAAGTTGGCTAAATTCAAACAACCCACAAAAATTGAGCACACCCATCAAATCAAGACCAAATATTTTCACAATAATTAAGCAGAAATCAAAAAAGAGCCAAAAAAGGCCAAAATATAAAGTGAGTAGTTGTTGAATTACTTTGGCGATGAGAATCTCATTAGTATGAATTCCATAAATATCAGAAGTATCAAGAAAAGTGATGCCAGAGTTGATAGCTAACTATAAATTCGTAAATAAACTAACAAAATCCAAAAAACACTATAGAAAACCCTAAAGATCTATCATCAACAACTAAAATACTTCCTCCGTTTTTTTTACATGTTACACTTTTAAAATCACGGACTCCTAGGCAATTTTTGGAGAGGAGAGAGATAGAGAGAAAGAAAACAAAAGGGTCCCATGTGAACATGTGATAGGAGAGAGATAGAGAGAAGTTATTACCCAAAATAAAAGTGTAACATCTAATTTCAGACTTCCTAAAATAGAAAGTGTAACATCCAAAAAAACGGAGGACGTAAACCAAATAGACATAAAAAACAAACCAAAACGACCAAAAAACCTGAGAATCTCCACCGTCGACTGTTTTCGTCGACAATTCTTGTTCTTCTTCAATTCAAATCTTCTTTAACTTGCGCCGACGTTCTTGCTATTCTTCAATTTTCGTTCATTGTCTTTCAAATCGCCATTTGCGACGCCGCTGTTCATCACCTCCATGCGAGTGAGATTTTAATTTCCCCGCAGTTTTCGTCGACTCTTTCGAATGGTAAGGACGTCACTGGAGAAAGGGAAAGTAGAAGAAGGGGAGGGACTAGCTTCATGAGAGTGAGATTTTAACTTCGACGCGTGAAGGAAGAAAGAGGAGAAGAAGTGCGAGGTCTGAGAAAGAGAGAGGGAGAGAGAAAGTGTATGGGAGTGACGACTGATATTGATTGAATGGTTGGTAGGGTTTGAGAAGACTCCAAAATAAAAAAAAGGGGGAAGCGGGAACCCATTTGCGTCAGATGGGTTATTAGATCCGATGCAAATCATTCCAAAATAAAAAGGGAGAAGTGGGCCTGAAACCCATTTGCGTCGGATGGGCTTATTAGATCCGGCGCAAATCGTAGGATACATCGACTTCCATTGCATATAACATACCTGCGACGCAAAATTTTTGTTCATTTTATGCTCATTAACTTTAATTATTTGCGCCAAACATTAATTGGAATCCGACGCACATGAATCTTGCATATTAAATCCAACACACATGAAGCATGATTTGCGTCGGACATCCATTGTATCTGATGTAAATGATGCACCCCTAGATTTCTGCGTCGGTTCTCCAGTTGTGCGACGCAATTTAAAAGACGCAAATCAATGTTTTTTTACTAGTGAAAGGGGAAAAGTATTAAACAACGTGAAGTTCCAAATTGGATTCTGGAAGCCCAAACAAATCGGACTCAAGGTCTAGGTTTTAACTATATAAAGGAAAGTAGAAAACATAAAGCATATGTGGATCTTCTAAGTAGCAAGGTTTGTTCCTTCAGTGGGAACACAGGGCACTTAAATGGATGTTGCTTCAAGAAGAACAAGTTTGTGAAAAAGAATGAAAGGCATGTTAAGCACGTTTGGGTGGTAAAAGTTAGTGCTAATGTGTTTACGGAGGAACCCAAGGAAACCAGGGTTCCTGCAGCTAACAAGTAGTTACATCTGCAGGTATTAGTGAGGGGGAACATCACATAGTACCTCGACAGTGGTTGTTCCACGCACATGACAGGAGATAAATCAAGATTTCTCTCACTAGCAGCCTATTTAGGAGGAATTGTGACTTTTGGTGATAAAAAGAACGGTTTTTTCACCAGGTACCCTGAGGTTTCACAATATTCACTTGGTTCCCTCACGTTTTCAATAATTCACCTGGTGCCCCCGAGGTTTTGAAAAATCTCCTGAATACCCTTGATGACTAACGGACGTCAACTCCGTCAGTCATTAGGGCTAAATCAACGAAATTAACCCCTAACTAACCTAATTAATACTAATTAATCCTAATTAACTATAATTAAACCTAAATAATACTTTTACACCCTAATTAACCCATCTCTGTCCCTAACCCTAACCCCACCACCCTCCCACCACCCCACCACCCCACCACCCCACCACCCCACCACCCACTCCCCCACAATCCCACCACCCCTGGCCCCCCTTCCCAACCCCCCCCCCCCCCCACCCCCACCCCCGCGCGACCCTCCCTCCACCCCCGTCGAATTTCGCTCCCTTCCCCCCCCCCCGTCGAATTTCGATTTTCGATTTTCCGGGCTTCGATTTTTTGGAGGGAAGCGAAACTCGACGGGGGTGGGGGGAGGGGAGCGAAATTCGACGGGGGTGGGAGGGAGGGGAGGGGAAATCGACTCGGGGGGCTGCGCGGGGGTGGGGGGACTACGACTCGAGGGGGTGGGGGAGGGGCTGCGGGGTTGGGGGTTGGGGGAGGGGCTGCGGGGGTGGGGAAGGGGGCCATGAGGGGTGGGGTGGTGAGAGGGTGGGAGAGGGGAAGGGTGGTGGGGGGGTGGGGGAGGGGGTGGTGGGAGGGTTAGGGTTTAGGGTTAGGGGTTAGGGTTAGGGTAGGGTTAGAAGTTAGGGTTAAATTAGGTTAATTAAGTTTTTGGGTTTTTCTATGGGATACCCCTGTGTTTTCTGAAATTCTACGTTATACCCCTTATGTTTTTTTGTTCTACATAGTACCCTTCAACTTTTTAAGTTTTCTCTATGGTACCCCTGTTATTTCTTATTTATCACGGACGTTAATGTGAATATGAAATAGCCGCCAAATCCGTCATTATTTGAAACCTCAAGAACTTGTGTCCTCTAACTACAAACTTATAGTTCCAGATCCTTTTCATTTTCTCATAAAATATTGAATATTTCAGATTTAAAGAAGCAACAACGAACCTATAAATCGAGTTTTCATAGGAAATTTTCCCTCCAAATGTTGGGAAATAAAAAACTAACGGTCAACCTAACGTTGACCTTAACGGAGGGGTACCATAGAGAAAATTTAAAGAGTTGAAGGGTACTACATAGAACAAAAAAACATAAGGGGTACATCGTAGAATTTTGTAAAACACTGGGGTATATCATAGAAAAACCCTAAGTTTTTTTAGGGTCATAGTTAACGGAAAGTTGACGGTAGGGTCACGTCATGAATTTTTCAAAACCTCAGGGGCACTAGCTGAATTATTGAAAACGCGAGGGTACCAAGTGAATATTGTGAAACCTCAGGGGTACCTGTGAAAAAACCGTAAAAAGAAAGGTGAGATCACTGCCACGGGTGAGGTCGGTAAGTCAAGTTCCCACTCAATTGATAATGTTTTTCTAGTTGATGGATTAAAGCATAACTTAATTAACATTTCTAAATTCTGTGATAAAGGAAACTCTGTATGATTTACTAATGAGCATTGCCATATCATAACCAAATAACATGGGTAAGGTTATTCTTGATGGGAAACGCAAAGGGAACATGTACATTGTGGATATCAATGCAGTTCCTAGGAACAACCTTGCTTGTCTCAGTGTTATTGAAGATGGTCCTTTACTTTGGCATAAATATTTTTGTCATGATAGCTTCTCTATGCTTAACAAACTCAGATCTAAGGAACTTGTAGTAGGTTGGCCTTCAATCGAATTCCAGTATGATAAAGTGTGTAATGCATGTGGAAAAGGTAAGCATGTTAGATCTTTGTTTAAGAGTAAAAAGTATGTGAGCACCTTAAAGCCATTGGAACTCATCCATATCGATTTGTATAAATAATCACTAGTGAAAAAATAAGGAAGGGCTGCGGTCAAAACAGCCCTAAGGACTGCGTTTTTGGCCAGCAGCCCTTTCCGTAGCAGCCCTTCAATAGAAAAGAAGGGCTGCGGTTTTTAACCGCAGCCCTTCACAACGAAGGGCTTCGGTTCAGGCCAAAAACGCAGCCCTTCTTAGCTGGAAGGGCTGCGTTTTTGGCTTAAACCGCAGCCCTTCGTTGTACGAAGGGCTGCGGTTTTAGGCCAAAAACGCTGCCCTTCTTTAAGTGAAGGGCTGCGGTTTAGGTCTAAAACCGCAGCCCTTCGTATTCGCTATGTTTTTTTTTAAAAAAATAAATCTGCTAGCCCAGTCAGCCCTGCACGCCCACCCCTGCACTCCCCCCGCCCACCCCCGGCCCGGCCACCCACCACGTCCACCCCCCTGCACTCCCCCGGCCCTTCCCCCCCCCCCCCGCCCACCCCCCACACCCAGTCCACCCCCGCACTCCCCCCCACCCCATCCCACCCCTCCACCCCCGCCCACCTGCCCCCCCACCCCCGCCCCACCCCCGCGCACCCCCGCACTCCCCCCGACCCCGCACCCCCACCCCAGCCCACTCCCTTTCACTCCCTTGCACCCCCACCCCACCCCACCTTCTACCAACCCCTCCACCCACTGCTGCCCCACCCCAAAGACCCCACCACCCCACTACCCCTAGCCCGGCCCAAAGCCTACCGTGGCGGCCCCCCCCACCCCACACCCAACACCTGCCTTCGACACAAAATTAAAAAAAAAACCGATCGAATTGCAATAATATATGACAAGTTTTTGAACGTAATAACTAACTTTAAATATATATATTTAATAATGTAAAAAGTGTACATCGAATTGATACCAACTAGTAGATCTAGCAAATTATATCACGAATTCCACCAAAATGTATCATAAGCAATCATCACAAAGGTGGGACGCCAACTTATCCCGAACTTCATGTAATTCGTCTATGGTGAAGGCCCTCAAACTTGGTGTGTTATTCATATAAACCTTGCAATACAACCAAGGAATAAACACATAATATAAGAATTCAATTATTTACCGTAGTTAGTAGTTCTAAAAATGACATATACCTTCCCGAAATTCAATCAAAAACAAATGCAAGCCTAAAACTCTACACACTAGTTATATTATACCTCATATTATCATGTTCAAAAAGAAAATGGAGTTAAATGACTCGAGAAACAGGAATTGGATGCGAAAAGGCAAAAATAGGCCTAAAATCACATTTACGTTCCCGAAATTCAACCAACAACAAATGCAAGCCTAAATATCTACACAATAATTACATTATACCTCATGTAATCATGTTCAAAAAGAATTTGGGGTTAAATGACTCGATAAGTACGATTTGGAAGCGAAAAGGCAAAAATACGCCTAAAATGACCTTTTCGTTCCCGAAATGCAACCAACAACAAATGTGTACTGTGTGTGTCTACTGGTTGTTGCGCGCAAAACTAAAGGCTTGGGCGGGATGTGAAGGGTTGCAGTTATCCCAGAAAACACAGCCCTTCGTGTATGAAGGGCTGCGGTTTTTGGGATAACCGCAGCCCTACATTAATAAGGCTGCGGTGAGCCTTAAAACCGCATCCCTTCATACAGTTTGAAGGGCTGCGTTTTCTACGTAACCGCAACCCTTCACTAAAAGGGCTGCGTTTTCCAAAAAACGCAGCCCTTCCTTTTTTTTTCCCCTAGTGAATAAGTCGTATGTATTGGTGATAGTTGATGATTGGGTCATGTTCCTTTATACTCCCTCTGCGTTTATTTAGTTGCTACATTGTTGTTACTTTTTGATTGGGTCATGTTACATTTTGACTCCTTTTGCATTACATGAATGTGGTCAACATCAGTTAATTAAGGGGGGATGGGGGATATTTTTATGGGGCTACAAACTTTGGTGGGGAAATTTTGAAATTTTCCACTTCCCTCCAAATTCAAAGTAAAAAGCACCTGTTTAGTAAATTTAAATATGGAGCCAATTTTTCTCATCCTTCACCCCACATTTCAGCCATACAAAGGTTTCTCATTACAAAATTTTTCTCATCCATACAAGCTTTAACTTTCAACCATTGCAAGGAACTTGATAAGGGAAAAGAAAAATGGGGAGGGGGGGCGGGGTTGGGATAAATCACTCTTAGTAAATTCTCATCGTCGAGTGATTAGGCGCAAATTTTTTTGAAAAAATTAGCATTTCGCTTCACTTGAGGACAGTGGATGAGTACCTTTGGCAACATCATGGTCATAAATAGCTTCTCAGACCATGGCTTCCCAAATCCCTCTAACACCACCCTTCTCATAAGCTCAATCCCTATTCCAAAGGCAACATGAACCCTGCAACAGCAACATGAACCAGAAGCAGTCAGCATCCTCCAGCAACAAGTGGTTCTTCATCAAGTTCATAACTCAACAATCTCCAACAACAAACACACTCACATTTTAATCCAACCAGAATATGAACATCAAGAAAATCAACAAGGCATCAATTTGAATAAAGAACCACAACTCAGATGCAAACTCAATGAGATTTCAATCCAAACACAACATAGACAACATCAACTTGCAGAAAATCAGCAAGGCGTCGATTTGAACAAGGAACCAGAACTCAGCAGCAACCTCAGTGATGTTGGAGTCCAACAACAACATGAACAACATCAAGTTGTAGACAATCAGCAAGGCATCAATCTCAATGAAGAACCTGAAGTGAACATCCAAATCAATCTCAATGAGGAACCACTTCCTAGTGAGGAAAAGATGATGTCTGAAGAATTTTATGATTCAGATATAGAGGGTGAAATAGCCATGGAGTGGCTTTCTGATGATTATGATATATATTAAAACAATGTGTTATGACTGGACAACTTCAGAATCAGATGAGGACCAACATGATCTCACAGCAGAAGCGCAAGTAATGAACACATGTGTTGTTTGTTTAAAAGATTTTCAAAGGAACCATGAAGCAAACAAGTTACAGCAACTTGCAAGCGAAAACAATATGCCTTTTGGATCAGAGCAAAGTGGATATTGCATTATGCCACAATCAATAAGTTAGCAACAAAGTACTCAATTTCAAGGTGGATAATATCAAGAATATGGCACAAGGTAGAAATCCAAATGACATCAAATGCAGATATTCAGACTAGTTCCCTAAAAAAGGATAGAGTTGGTAGAAAAAGAATGATGTTGGATCCAAATGAACTAATGGCAATCCCTTTGAGGAAGAGGACTACTTTGAGGTCAACGACAGCCGCATTAGGTATGCACAATTCCACACTTTACCGAATGATGAAAAGAGGTGCACTAAGGAAGCATACAAACACTATGAAACCACATTTAACACAATCACATAAGATTGCAAGAGTACTATGGTGTTTAAAAGCAATAATTCCTGCAACATGTACAATGTGATTCATATTGATGAGAAGTGGTTTTGCATGTCTCAAATTATGCAAAGATACCACTTGGCTCCAACAGAAAAGGCACCTCACAGAACATGCAAATAAAAAGATTCAGAGTGAAAGTCATGTTTAAAGGTGTCATTGCTAGGCCACATATAACATTTGAGGGGGAGGTGATTTGGGATAATAAGATTGGTATATTTCCTTTTATAGACAAGGTACCAACAAAAAATGGAGTGCAAACAGACATGCCAGAACCATTGAAACCAAACCCACAACAAGCATTACAAAGGAGGTTATGAGACAAAAACTAATTCCGAGTGTACTTTCCGTCATAAAACAGAAATCGCCACCATATGCATGCAAGGACATATGGATACAACAAGATAATGCACCCCCACACATTGAGAGCACAAATGCAGAGTTCCTAGACGCAGCCACATCAGATGGGTTTAACATAAGACTAGTGAATCAACCAGCACAAAGTCCAGACTTAAATGTGCTTGACTTTGGTTTCTTTAATGCTATTCAATCCGTAAAAGATCAAAATGCTCCAAAAACTGTTGATAAGCTAATCAAGGTAGTTCAGGCTGCATATAATAAATATGACATAAAGTTAGAAAATCTCATTTTTTTGAGTTTGCAGTATTGTATGGTTGAAGTTTTGATTCTCAAAGGTTATAACAACTACAACCTTCCTCATGTGGGCAAGCAAAGAATGGAAAGGGAAGGGATGCTACATGTTAGCATTTAGATTCCAAGGGAATTAGTTGAAGAAGGCCGACTATGGACTGAAAATGGTGGGCCTGAAGAAGTAGAGGAGAAGCAGAATATGGGGCTTACAGTAGCTCAGATTCAGATGATGCAATTTGGTACATCTAGTTCAAGCAGACATATTGCTTACAAATGACATTGGGTACTACCTTTTTTTGGTTTTTGGATAAAGGGAAGCTCATAGGAGTATATTTTATCCTTCTTTGTAGAAAATATGGTTAATCACATTTTGTGAAGCAAGAAAGTATTATTAGATGTCATTGAAGGAATAGTAAAATGATTTTATTTACCACAATGTACAAACTAAAACATCAACAATTGGGATACAAATTAGTCAAATGCCTCAAACATCAATACTTTAACTAGGAAAGTAGTGGAGTGGCATACAATTATTTGTAGCTTTCAGGAAATGCCTCAAACATCAACACTTTCACTAGGAAAGTGTTGGAGTGGTATGAAAACAAGCTGAAATGGGTACAAATCACTCAAATGCCTCAAAAATCAACACTTTCACAATGGAAAAGTGTTGGAGTGGCATAAAAATGTTTGTAACTGTTAACTTGTTTATTACATCATAGAGCACCCCAAAGAAAATGAATGTTAAGTGATAAAATTGCATCAACCATCAACATTTTCAGAAGCGAAAATGTTGCAGTGGCATAAGTTTTCACTAAACATTGAACTTCACTAACTTTCCCGTTCCCCAATTACGAAATAACAACTAATAGGATTAAAAACAATACAACGACATCTCAATTTAATCTCAAGATAACCAATGTCATAAAAATTGAGAGTAATGGTACATACAGAAAAGCATACTTTTTTAATCCCACTGAAGATAACCAATGCAATACGATTGGAGCTTGCAGAATTATAAACTCAGCAACTTGTAACACAAAGTTAGCTAATCATGACACTAAAACTCAGCAATTACATTAAAAAAATAAAGAATGCACACAGTCAACTATAGAACATTCTATATTCTTAACCATTCCAGGAAACATAAATACATCTAGCTAAAGTGGATTGAATTTCATCCAAAACAAACAGGAATGGCTCCACGAAGTTCAAAACAGGGAAAGTTACTTAGGCAAAAACAAGTTGCCTCATCAGATCACCTAGAACCCCTCGAAAAAACTGGCAACTTTAACAAACAACAAAGCCTAATCATCCAGCCAAACTCCAAGGGAAATCAACAAGCAAAAATCAAATCCTTTAAAAAAACCTAATCAATAACCATAAATTAACACGACCACTACAGATCCAACAATTATACAACAACAAAACAACATAAAAAAATTATTAGGTTTTTAGGGTAACAATAATTTCCTGATTCGCGAAAGCCAACTCAGTTTTAAAAGAGGCGAGGAACATAGATTTTCAAGAGCTGGAGAACAATATCAGGAACCCCAATTGGAAAATCTTGATACAAATCTAAGGAAATTCCATCTTGCAGCCTATACTCTGAAAGCCCCAAATTTGCCACTAGCAAATCATGGCTTGGGTCTCCAAAATTCAGATCTTCTTCATTTGTTTCAGAAAATCCAAACTCTTCTTCGACAAACAAGCCCATGGCCGGATCTTCTTCATTCGACAAATCAAACCCTATATTCAATTGAATAGGAGTGTCTGGGATAACCAGATTTGGACTTTCCAAGTCAGTACTCAAGGGATTTTGATATGGAGTGTCTGGTACCTATAAGTTGATCTTCTTCATTTTTTTTTCTGGTAAGCCATAATTCATGGTGAGAGCGAAAAGAGAGAGACAAGTTGAGAAAAATTAACCGTGCAAAGACATTAGAAAAAGAGAGATCTAGAGAGAGAGAGAGATAGAGATGATGAAAGAGAAAATAGTGTGAAGGGTTAACAACGGGAGTAAATGTTAGGGATGGATCGATAAACTCCATTAATTGGGTAGGTGGCTGGTGGTAAGAGAGAAGTTTCGTATGGGGAAATGAGATGGTTAGGTGAGGGTGGAGTAATTAACCCTTAAATGTCTGCTACAAAATCCCTAATGACCGGGAAAAGTGAAAGACAATATACTTTTTGGTTGGCAATATAAACCGAATAAGGGAAGTTGAAACAATATTGCAAAACACAACTAAAAAAAAGCGGAGGTAGTAGCAAAGATGAAACATTTGATGAATTTGTAAGTTTTGCTAAAAAGGTACAAAAGATAAGTGGTTATCAACTTGTTCACTTAAGATCTGACCATGTAAAGGGATTTGAAAATTCCAAGTTTAATGAGTTTTGCTGGGAACATGGTATGGATCATAATTTTTCTGCTCCTAGAACACCACAACAAAATGGTGTTGTGGAGAGGAAAAACATAACACTTGAAAATATGGCTAGAACAATGCTTATGGAAAGCAAACTCCCAAGGAACTTATGGGCAAGAAGCCGTCAACACAGCGTGCTACATCATAAATCGTAGCATGATTAGACCAATCGCTAATAAAACTCACTATGAACAGCTTATAGGAAGAAAACCAAAATTTTTTATTTTAGAGCATTTGGTTGCAAGTGTTTTGTTCACAACAATTACAAAAGAAACTTAGGGAAGTTTGATGAAAGAAGTGATGAAGATGTGTTTCTTGGCTATGCTATGGATAGTAAAGCTTTTAGAGTCTTCAACAAGAAGACAATGTGTGTCGAGGAAAGTGTACATATTATTTTTGATGAAACTGTCAATTTTATAGAGAAGGTAAATGATGATTTGCAGCAACAAGAAGATTTTGAGACCAAATCCAGAAGAAGAAGAGCAACCATCCAACAAGCAACAACCAAAAGTTCAAGAAGACCAAGCTACAGTTGAAAGGGAACTCCAGAGAAGAACGAAGTTCAAGCCCAAAATAAAGATGGATCAGGGTTTGTTCCTATAAGAGACTTTCAACCAAAACCATGGAAATATCAAAAGTCTCATCCAACATATCTGATTATAAGTAATATTCAGAAAGGAACTTAGACCAGATCACAGTTGAGGAACTTCTGTGCCTACAGTGCATTCTTATCCATATATTCTCGAGCCTCAAAATCACATTAAAGCACTTTAGGATGCTGATTGGATCTTAGCAATGCAAAATGAGCTCAACCAATTTGAAAGGAACAAGGTATGACACCTTGAATCCAAGCCGGAAGACAAGAAGGTGATAAGATTGAGATGGGTGTTTGGGAATAAGTTGGATGAGCATCGCATTATTGTCAGGAACAAAGCCAGGTTAGTTTTTAAAGGTATTGATTTTGAAAAACATTTGCTCCAATTGCTAGGTTAGAAGCTATAAGAGTTTTCGGATTTCCTTTGACAAAGCTCTTTTGGAATTTCCTAATCCATGTTCCTTCTGGAAAATGATTTTAAAAGAGGAGAAGTTGATAGAACTTTGTGAAATTACCCTTATCCCTGTGGAAAACTTCAATTCTACTTGTTGGTGAAATTTGAGTGATACTTTGAGATATGTTGAAATTGCGCATGTTTCATCCACATTAAATTAAAATCCAAAAAGATTCATTTTTTTTCTTTTGATTTTATTTTTCCATGTTAGATCAATCCAAAATTACTATATGTTATATTTTCATGTTCCTCCCATATTAAGGTTAGTGTAAATAGCGTGAGTTTTTAACGAAATGACACTAAAGGAAACACTGCTTTTCACCTTAAAACCCCTTAAATTCCTTAAACTTGTATACCTCTCCAAAATTGAAACTGGCATTATAAATACCCCTAAAAATCTGAACAACCTCCATCACATCAAACAACTTTTCTCTCCTAAAAACCCAAAACCCGTTTTCTCCTTTGCACTCGATTTCTTCAAAATCTCAACTCTACTATCAGTAATGAAAACTCCAAAATCAAACCAAACTTCATCCGAATAAATTCCATCTACTGCTGTTCCTTTGACATCAAAATCTCCACCAACCACCACTAAAACACCCACAACCAAATTGAACCAAACCCTACCCCAGGCCCCATGGAAACCAATGTTCAACCTCTAATCGTCGAACCCATAAATATTGTTTATTTATCATCTCCACAACCTAGTCCCAAATCAATTATCCCTCTTACCCAGAACCTTGATGTTCGATCAGGTTCAAAGCAACAATCCTCTACCCGAATTTCGAGAAAGGGATAGACTGTTGGTTAGGATGATGAGCCTGAAACAATAGTAAAGGAGGAAGTAGAAGTGACTGAAGAATATTTCGAACTTAGGGCTAAAATTCAGGGGGAAACAGAGAAACCTAAAAAGATTGAAAAATAAGCTGATAGGTATAATGATGGATTTGCATTAAATCTGGTGTGGTGCAACACCATAGGATTTAGCGAGTTGTTGGAGAGCTTGGAAGCCCAAAAGTGGGTTTATTTGCTGAGTGATTGCTCTAATCACCCAATGTACCCTAAGGCTCTTGGTGAATTCTCTGAAATTTTTCATTTTCAGAAGGCTACAGTTTCTAGTGAGGTGAATGGGGGTTAAGTTCAGTTTTGATGCTGAATTTCTCCCGAATCTTTTTCAAAGTTCCGAATGAGGGTTATGATAATAATTACAAGGGAAAGTACAATATAAAGATTGGTAAGTAATCCAAGGATGATATCCTTGTTTCTTTGGGGGGAAAGGCTGGGATCAACAAGATTGACCACAATGATCTCACGACCATTAACAAATTGCTTTACAATGTTGTTAGGAGGGCTAATCTGCCAAGAACTCAGAAGAGGAGTGAGGCAACTTTGCTTGCTTGTGTTGTTATCAACTGTCTTACCAATAAGCTGCAGGTTAATTTTCCTGCTTTACTACTTGCTCACTTGGAGCACATTGTTCCAAGTGGTTACAAAGTAGGGTTTGGAACTTTGCTCATGGCTATGTTCCAGGCTCTACAAGTTCTTTTTGGAGTCTTACACTCCATTGGAGATGAAGAGACAAATCTATATCCAGAATTTCAGCTTGGCAAACCTGCACTAGTACAGAATTGACGATTTGCGTCGGATGCGAGGCGCCCATTTGCGTCGGACATGGGTCCAACGACACAGCTTTCGACGCAAATAAGGATATAGGATCTGTAACACCACGGATTTTCGCTCATTATTTCTTCGAGTTATTTTTTCTTAATTATTATTTTCCGTTAAAATTAGAGTATTTTACTTCTTAAAAATATTATTTCTTATATTATTTGTTTCTCAACTTTTAAAATGTTATATTTATATAGTTTATTTTGTTCGAAATTATATATTTTATAGTATTTAAATTTGCACGTTTGAGCTACGTTTTTATTTTATTTTATCGATTTTAGCGCGTTTGAACCGTTGTAGTGACTTTAACCTTGAGGTTTAAGTTCCTAAGTTGTCCAAAATTCAGATTTTATGAAGTGGGAAGAGTGGCTTTTGGTCTCCTTGTAACTCCCTTTGTAACCCCTTTGTAAACTCCACTTTAATTGCCAAATAAATTCCCATTATTCTAGCTCTTGTAACCCCCTTTTAGAACCAACTTGCTGCTAAAAATTGATCAGAAAATCAGTTCATTTTCCCATTCTATTTGACCATTTGAAGAGACAAAGTTCGGTTTTCCCTGCTACACCTTCACGAAAATGGCTATCACCGGAGATCTAACCATTGGATCGTTCTAAAATTTGGACAGCATGTTGAGGATATATGGACCTTCATTGTGACCGGAGTGATTTTGAATCCCAGCTTTCAATTGCCGGGAATCGTGATCGGAACAGAGCAGCACATAGTGGAATTTATGATGTTCAAGAAGAAGGATGCAAGCAATTGGGGGTCTTCAAAGGTAACTAACGGTTTTCCTAGAACGGTTAGAATTCGCATAGGAATTATTTTAGTTTTAATATCTAAGTTGGATTAGTACGACTTTCAGGAATTTTGGTTGGAAAAATTATATGTTAAATGTGGTTCCATAAGTTTCCATGAACTATACAATTATCTAGTTACTTGTGATTTCTCGTTGTTTACTTACCGTGATAACGCTTAGAGCCATGAATTTGTGTTTTGGGATGCTATTTAAGTAGTTATATGTAAGTTACATGTTCTTATTAGAGTTCATGTATACTTGGGTAAATGTTGTTGTCTTTGTATATGAAAGTTTTTGTTGATATTATCATATGTTTTAAGAAGCATGAAATCTTGAAGTCTAAGTATGTTATTTAAGTATGGAGGGGATATGAGTGGTTTTGGTATTGTTTTGTTACCATTGTTGGGCTGCTGTTGTTATCTATATTTCATGGGTCTTTATATTGGCAGTTCTTTCTTTCGTTCTTCTTGTTAGTATACGTGAAGATGATAATGGTTGAGCATAGATACTTGGTCTCTCTCTCTCATTGGTTTAATGGTTTAGTTGCTGTATGTAGTTCTATTTCTTTTCTTTTTTTTATATATTTATTATTTTGTTAGTGTCACGTTGCAGTTTGCTATGTTTTAGACTTTTTAGTGGACTTTATTACTTTTTATTAGTTTTGTGTATTTGGGTTTTGTAGTTTGTGGTTACTTATGCAAGGAAACCCCCAATGTGAAGCATATATGTACATGACTCAGTGAAATAGTGTGTCTTGTTGTTTATGTATATTTATATTTAATTAAGTTATGATTTGGGTGCATATGTTGTGAATTTGGCATATATTTTGATGTTTTATGATTAGAGTTATGTTTTTATTGGTTGATACATATACAATGAGTGGGTTGATTATTTTATAATGGTATGGGGTATGAAATTTGGTTGGTTGTTTCGTTGAAATAAATTTATTTTTGGACTCTGGAAATTGTTTTCAAGCTATCATAAGTATTTCAGTTATTTTCTAATCTCTTGATGAGTTAAATTATATTTTCGGAGATAATATTATAGATTTTATGATTATTATTGCTGAGAAATTGTGAAGTTATTTTGAATTGGAATTGATGGGTTGAGTCCCTAAAATTCCTGCAGTTTGATGTAAATAGAATAGATGGGTTAAGCCCTAAAATTTTTGCAGTTTGGAATTGATGGGTTGACGAGCCCCTAAAATTCTTGCAGTTTGGAATTGATGGGTTAATACCCTAGATTCTTGCAGAGTTGCAGTT
This sequence comes from Beta corolliflora, assembly GCA_947648045.1. Taxonomy (NCBI): domain Eukaryota; kingdom Viridiplantae; phylum Streptophyta; class Magnoliopsida; order Caryophyllales; family Amaranthaceae; genus Beta; species Beta corolliflora. Next base: position 2,273,683 of record CANSZD010000928.1, on the reverse strand, counting down.
TGATGTAAGACCTTGAAGGGTATTCTGCAGACGATGAAATTATATTATTTTATTTATTTTTGTTTGAGGATGATGACTAGTGAGACGGCATGGTCTTCTAGAAATGAACAATCACTGTCTACTGAGCAGGGTACACAGTTTATACTTACATACTGAGCAGGATGTGTGGGTCCGTCTTGGTTATTAGTTGTCGTCTGAGAGGTCGGGAAGTACTGAGCAGGGTACTATCTCGCATCAGGGTATGGCCATACTAGACATAGGCGAGCAGGGTCCTAATACTATAACCAAATAGGAACAGTGGGTTGCGATCCACTTACGTTCAGTTCCTCCTCAAATGTGTTAAGAAGATTATTTTGGAAACGTTATAATTATTGGTTATATTATTCCATATTATTATTTCATTTAAATTCGAAGGTTTATTTTGTTGATCCTTGAGTTGATCATATGTATATTTATTTGTCTAATCATTCTGTTAACTTTACCCTGTTTGTGGATAGCATGTTGTATTATATTATTTCTGTTGTACTTATTTATTTATTTGTTTATTTGATTGTTTGAAGTGTATTTCTGAGATATTGTGTATGACTTGATTGTTAAAACTTTTATAACTCTTATATGGATCCTAATTGGGCTGGGAGAGCTGTTAGTTACTCCCCACTGATTGTGGATGTTTGTTGTTGTATTTTGCAGGTGATTATTTTGTATTATGGGCATTGAGAGAAAGATAAACTAGGATTTTTGATACGTCTTGTTTTAGTTTATATTTACTACATTGGGATTATGAGGTTGTTTTGCCTCTTTTTGGATATTTTGGATTAGTATGATTGGGTTTTATTTCTATTTAGTTTAATTTAACCTTTGATTAGCGTGACATTTCCGTCAGGCGATATTTCCGCTATCGCCATTTCTTTAATAAAATGTTCTATTTTGTTTATATTATGTTTATAAAAGGACGGAGTGTTACAGGATCTGTGTCGGACAAGCATGCGACGCAATTGTCTTGATATTTGCGTCGGACCCAGACTACCACACGACGCATATGACTGGTGGGCTGCTGGCTGCTGTGGAATTGTGACCCTACCATCTACGTCGCATGCCGCTCTATGTGCGACGTAAATGATCTCCTATCTGCGTCGCACATTGAGCAGCATGCGACGCAGATGGTAGGGCGCCATGGCCACAGCAGCCAGCAGCCCAACAGTCATCTGTGTCTCACATTGCTAACGTGCGACGCAGATAGGAGATCATATGCGTTGGATGTTGTGCAAGGTGCGACGCAAATGATGATTTTTGGGGTTTTTATTTTGTTTGTTTTTTTTTCATATACAAAACCTTAAACTTCAAAACTAAACGAACATTATATTAATAATTATGAGCAGAAAATTAGGCAGAGTCTCCTTTGTAATTTGGACAACCCAAGAAATTATTGGGAACATTTTGCATATATAACCAAAACCTGTTCCAGTACATCTCAAAGCACCCAATATTGCAATCAATTGCAATCAGGCAACGAACAAGGTTCAATCAACAAAATATTGTTAAACCTATAAATACATATACTAACTAGTTAGTTTGCAGCTTTGACGACCTCTACAAAGTATTTTGCAAAAAGTTATTTGAGTTCGTCGATCTCAGTTGCGGAGTATGACTGAGGACTTGGTGGAAAATCCTAGAAATATATTAAATTAGTTAATATACTTGAAAATTCTATAAGTATAAATAACGAATTTACGACATACATATACCTCCTTTAAATTATCTGAATCATAGTGCATGCAGACGATTTCAAGCATGTTTTTCATCACGAAATAGCCGCATTCCGCTCCTCCGGATTGTTGAGCACACTACACCAAATTTAAGATATATATTAGAATCGGAAATAAAATCCTAAATAGAATTATAAAATGTGTATCAAATACAAAACCATAAGAGTTTTACCGGGATCGTTATCCAAGATAATTTAGTTCCTTTATTGGATCCTTCAAGGCGCGTGAAACTTGTATATGCACTAAGTATATAAATTTTGTAATAATTAATTACAATAAACATTTATAAATTATTTAAAATATCATAAAATGCATGTAAAATAATTAACTTGTATAACAACTATGAACTTACGTATTCAGCGGCATCTTGATAGCTAATTTTCTTTCTCTCTATAGCGAATCAAATATATATACCGCTTTCTTAGATAGACAAATGACCAGAAAAATCCAATGTTCCCTAAGGCATGAAACAAAATGTGATGCTCATATAACCACAAGTTCATATAGATAAAACAAAGTAAAGATTAGTTTAACTAACATACTTTAGAATATACGGACATAGGATGAAACGCATATTTTGATTCGCTTTCATTGAACTTGTCATGTAGTTGATCACGTCACCTGGTTGATTGCGTATCATGGTCACCGAAATCATACTTGTACACATGAAACCAATAGTACCCTCTGATTCAGACTCCTCTTCCAAATGCCTATAATTGACTTTAAGTAACACCTTTTGGTAACACTTATTAAAGTGCAACTTTGTTGACTATAAAGGTAACACTATTGTAACACTTTACTAATATGTAACACGTAATGTAACACTTTTGAAACATGTAACATTTTAAAGTAACACTTTTTGAATGAGTAACACTCTACAGTAACAATTTCAAAATTAGTAACATTCAAAGTAACACATCTTGAAGTGTTACCTATTATTTTGAGGAAAATAATATTCCATTCTTACTTATTCTAAATATTTGGTAATACCATCAAACCAATTTTTTTTTTCAAAACATAATGCTTGAGCGCTAATCTCACAAGTAGTAAAAAGTTGGGCGCAAAAAAAATTGGATCCGCCTTTGAAAATAAAAAAATTGACTCAGTTGGCACTTGTATGAACCATCGAATTGCTTCTGTAATAGGCAATAGCCCTATTTTTAAAAACGTTTATTAAATGTTAATTATATATATTAAGTTAATTATTTTTCGGATATTCTTATTTTATCTGGGTTGGAGTATGAATTTTTATTTGTCGTATTCGTATACATTTGTTATTTTAATTTTTATGGAGTTGTTAAATGTATTTTGGATTTCAAGTTCCAAGTATTAGTTGAGTAGTATTTGCCAAAAATGAAAACCCCAAATTACTCCTCCCAAACTCCCTAACCGCCTAAATGAATCCCTTTCTCGGTTTTAAGTTGCAACACCAAAGAACAAACCCTAACTCATTTACTTTCTCTCTCCGCGATTTACTCCCACAAACCCCAATCCCTTCCTCTCTTCCCTGTTTCCTCTACTATCGCCTGGGCGCTGGGCCCAGACCACCACCACGATTTTGCCGGTGCTGCTGTCTGCACCGCTGCCACCATGAGCTGCATTATTGTCACGAGATTAATTTCAAGAAGCTGAATTAGTTTATGGTTTTAATTGTTAAGTTGCAAAAGAAATATGTTTCTTGTTGGTTAGATTAATGTTGTGACTTGTGAGCTATGTTTAGCTAGTTTTGTTCCAAAATTACAATTATAATTCTGGATTGAGGACGAAGGAGTTAGAATGATAAGTGGAGGTGATGAATTTAATTGCTAAAAGTTTTTTTTTCTTAATTATCAGGATCATCCTCAATTCTTAAATAACCACTAATGCGGGGTTTATTGGAATGGCACTATTATATTGTCTATAGTTAAATATGTCTATGGTATTTACTATTGAAAATCAGTGCAAATTAGCCAACTTTATTATATGTAGATATGTAGTATATAGTATATACTCATTGAAGTTCCAAAAATCCTTGAGACTTCCTCCCTCGAGGATATGGCCAATAGTTAGTAAACTAGAGATACGTAATATGCAGGTAGCTTTAATGTAGTTGGATTCACATTATATCAAATATATAGAAGAATCTTATATTAACCAATTGGTACCTCCAGATAAGATATAGACTAGACACACCACTAGTATTAGCTCCACTGTCCACGATGACCCTTTTACCCCTTGGTTGCTTTCTCTCATAAGTTAGCTTGATAGGTGGCTTAGTGTATGGATGTATAATAGATTGATGTGCTTGGGTGGCATCAATTTGCAATGAATGCAGCAGCTAGCAACTAGCAATTTTTAATGAACTCAATAGAAATCACAACAAGGATAGAGATATAGAGATATTTGATTTATATAGAAATCAGTTTTGTCATTTCCCGAACTTTTAATGAACTCAAGATAAATCAGTTTGTCATTGCGTGTATTTTGCTATACGGTTCTGTAAAGAAACAGGATCGGGATCTTCTAATTTGTGATTTGAACACAGGTTTGCAAATAAGAATTTAGCACATACAAGAATTATTGTGATGTGAATTAAACGAAGTGAAAATAAGATCTGAATTCTGTTATGATTGTATGTAATTGGTCTGAAATGAGATCTGAAAATACGATGTGATAAATAGTTGTATGAGCATTTTCACGGTTATATACTTTGTGCGGTTCCTCCTTTTTTTAGATTCCCTAATTTTTTTGGTGAATATTGTATAATCCTTATTGCAGTATTTTTTTTGTTCCTTAGACACTGTTGGAGCAACCTTCAATTTCCCAAATACATCTCTTCACTATCCACCGAAGGTAATATTCACTCTTTGAGCATCATATGCTCATCTAAAGTTGTTTTTTTCCTCACAGGTCTCTACTTGTACTTATGAAATCCTTCAATCAATGAAGGGCATATAACAAACATCTAGGAGTAAGAAGAGTTCCCAGAAGTCGATCAATGATGATCAGTAAACACCTGCTGAAGATTGTGAACAATTGATCCACCCAAGTGAAGAGGATGACAATGATAAAAGGGAAAAGTGCAGAATGTTGAAGTCTCATTCTAAAAAGGTTGATACTCATTTTCTGAATTAAAATTTTTAATTAACTTGATATATTCTTTGTAATTTGTTATGGTTTTCAGTTTTAGAGATTTCAGCACGCCATGCTCAAAGATAGTGCAAATGTCTTTCAAATACCAATAACAAGTCTAATGAAGATGAGTCATCCAAGCTTGAAAAAGGAACATTTAAAACAGGAATTGCAAGGGAAATTTAAATCGAGGCTGCTAGGAAAATGCATGCATGTGGCGAGATGACAAAAGACGGAGAAGACATATACGACAATTAGATCTAGTTTTAAATTATCATATGAATATGTTGGTTGTTAGATGATTTTGATTCTGCATGGAGCATAATATTATTTTTCATTAGTTTGTCTATTGAAACAACACTAATAGGTGTACAAAATTATGTCATTATTATAATATAATTGCCATTTCATATATCAATTTTGTATAGTCTGATTAGTATTTTTATTTTCAATAGAGATATATATCCTAACGAAGAAAAGTGTTACTTAATTACCCACAAGGTGCTACAGGAGATGCCAAAAAGTGTTACCTAATACGCACAAGATGTTACATGAGATGCCAAAAAGTGTTACCTAATACGCACAAGATGCTACATGAGATGACAAAAAGTGATACATAATGTTGAATAAAGTGTTACTGTAGATATAATGGTAACATTATAAGATGTTACTAATGATATAAAAAGTGTTACATAAGAAATTTTGGTAACACTTTAAATGTGTAACAATAGGTATTAATAGTGTTACATAAACAAATTTAAAGTAACATTTGTTTAAGTGTTACTATAGGCTTTCAAAAGTGTTACCTAAAAGCATAGGTAACACGGGCAGATGTAACACCCAAGAAAGTGTTACCTATTATCTAATATAACACTTTTAGCACTTAAGTAACACTTTTTGGGTGTTACTTAATGTCAATTAGTAGTGACTCCAAATACTTATACTTAGAAGAAACAATAAAAATAAATATCAATGTTAATTAGTTTAGAGTTTGAGAATTATCACATCATAAATATTTGCAAAATGGATATATTAAGCCATGCTCCCGTGAGAATTTGAAAAACATCTTGTCACGAGAGAATGATCATCTGATCATTATCATAGTTGAAGACGGTACCCTTCATAACTTGCATACTAAAAGGCTCATCTGAGGGTCGGTTGCAAAATAATCGGTGCATATCCTTGACAATATCATCCATATCCTCCAGTGATAAGTCAATAAAAGGATCAAAGTACCTATGTGCAGACTCATCGGTGCAAAGATCACAACCAACTTTTTTTTTTCTTCTTCTTCATCGCACCTCCTTCAGGGAAATGTTCCTAATTCAATTCGACTTCTTTTTAATTCATACTATATATGTATATAGATTATTTCATATATCAATCAAGCTTACGTAGTATATAAATCAAGATATTAAACATAAGTTACCTGATTATCCGAGACTACAAATACCAACTCTTTCGGCCATTCTATGATTGAACCCTCAGCTTAACTGAGTTTCACGATGTATGGAGTAGGTAGTGGAACTGGAGCATCTGTGTAGTCCGGAAAAAAAATTATCAACACTCACTTTCACGGCCGTAGGATGTGATGATGACTCCAGTTGTGGATGAACGGTACCCTCAGCTACAATGATCGGCCCCGAGACATCCGCTAATGCCAAACAACATGGAACTTGACTCTTAACATCCAATGAGAACACAATGTCATTAATTAAGTGTTTTAGAAGCATAATATCATAATCTTTGAAGATATAAAATAACTATATACATGTAATTCACAAATGGATCATTGCCCCCCGAGTGACATCTTCTAGGATCAACTGGAGTGTGAGGACTTCGGACCGGCGCATCTTCCCTTGTTTGATTTGGTACTTGAAGACCTAATTGCGCCGTAAAAGCCATCAACCTTTCTTGAACTATTGCATCTATCTTCGAGTTCATCTCTTGCATCGTCTGTTCTCTAACTCTTTGGCTCACTCTAGCCTCGAACTCCTGCATCTCCTCATCATCCATGCCCCTACCCTTTCGAGCAGTACTACTCCGATCAGGATCTCCCCAAACAGATGTAATCCCAATGCTACGTCCAGCTGTTAACACACGCCCAGGACGGTCTTTCCTCTGTAGAGCACGTGATAGAGCATCATTCATCCAACCTGGAACAAATTCTCCTTCCTTTTCTTTCCTTTTCCAATCATCCTGCGTCCAATTAAAAAAATTCATATGATTAGTAGAATACGAGTAATTAGACAAGAAAATATCATAAAATTTGAAAAATGCTTACAATGGACTCTTTTATCTTTTGTGTTTCTTCATTAGGGAAGAAAATATTTCCTTCCTAATCTTTTTTCGATCTCACGAGAAGCCATGGCAAAGTTCGACCAGGCAAGGAGGAAAAAACCGATGATGTGGATGAGTCAACAGATGATGCTGTAGATGATGAAGGGATATACCCTTTTTTTTTCCAAAAAGGAATCATATCTGCATATGACTTTTGACCCAAAAAATGAGGATGAATATTGGCAGCCTGAGACTTTCTTGCTTTTTCTCTTTTAGCCTAATATGAAAACAAGTAACTAGTCAATATTCACAACATAAAAAATTGATTATAACATATTATGTGATTGTAACGTACATATTATATACCTTAAACTCATCAGAGCTACACTTTGTCACAAATTGCTCCCTAATCTCTTCTGTGATGAAAGGATAGAGCACGTACGGTTGCTTATCATTGTTAGGCCCCTTCCTCATTTTTGTGATCCATGGACTCACCAATCTTGACTTGAAATCTCTCCACCGCTTATCACAAGTTGTCAACACATCTCGTTTCTTCCTCTGATCCTCTTGTATTCCAAACTCTCTCTTAAATATACAAAATAATACACGATTAGTAACTAATAAACAAGATCTCAATTAAATTAAAAGAATGACTTTTAAAATACATGTGTTACTTACTTTAGCATCTTTCCATAAACTATTTTTAAGGCCTAGTGGAACATCATCCCAACTATCGTACAAGATAGACACTTTGCTTCTTCTAATTTCACCGCAATGTGTCTTGTACGCACCAACATGCTCCCCAATCGGACGCATCCACTGATCCCACTGAAGTACTCTTTGAACCCCGGGTATGGAACGAATCCCTTTTGTAGGACCTCTAGGCTTGCTCACTCTTTTCTTCCTACTACCTCTATCAGTAATCTCGGCCTTAGAACGTGGCTGCCGATCATATCATGCAAAATATCATGGCACGTAATGTGAATTCAGTTTTCGCATGCGCATCGAACATCGAAAAACCTTCATCCCACAATAATTTCAGATCTTGAAATAGGGGGTCAAGATACACATCTATGTCATTTCCGGGTTGCTTAGGACCTGAGATAAGAAACGATAGCAGAATAAACTTACGTTTCATACATAACCAGGGGGGCAGATTATAAATGGTCAGTAGAATCGGCCAAGTGCTATGCTGGGTACCTAGGGTGCCAAATGGGTTCATCCCATCTGTACAAAGTTCAAGCCTAAGATTTCGAGGTTCTTTACCAAAACTGGAAAAATTTTGGTCGATATTACTCCATTGCGGAGAATCGGCCGGATGTCTAAGCATCCCATCTTTCTTCCTCTCATCCGCATGCCACCTTAATAATTTAGCATTATTTTCATCCGAAAATAAACGCCTAAATCTCAGAATGATTGGAAGATACCAAAGAACCTTCGCCGGAGTTTCTTTCTTTCTCATCCCTTCATCATCCTCCTCTGTCTTGTACCGAGACTCTCCACACCTTGAACACTCACCCAAATCCTTGTACTCATTTTGATATAGCACACAATCATTTTGACATGCATGTATCTTCTCATATTCCATACCTAATGGACACAACAATTTCTTTGCCTCATAGGTAGAGTTGGGAATTTCATTCCCATCATGTAGCAATTCTTGTAAAAAAGTGAACAACTCACTTAGACTTTTATATGTCCAACTATGCTTCGATTTCATATTGAATAATGTAAGGATGCTTTAAAGTTTAGTGAAATTATTACACCCCGGATACATAGGTTTGTCCGCTGCACTTAAAATATTATCATACATATTTGGACAATTGGTTCCTTCATCCTCCAAATTGTGCAACATCTCATCTACCCTATCATTCTCATCATCTACCCTATCATTCTCATTATTATCCTCTCCTTTTTCGATATCAACCTCAACCTCATCATCAATGTGATCAACATGCAAATCATCACACAAGCTAGTGGAGCTCATACCCTGATCATAAAACTCTCCATGCCATGTCCACCTAGTATAGTTACTCTTAAACCCACGACGAATCAAATGATCCTTAATTTGATCCACATCACGATACCCCCTAAAGTTATTGCAATCACAACAAGGACAAACGACTAACTTTGACCCATTCTGCGATTGATGTTCTAACGCAACCCTGATAAATTCATCAACACCTTGTAGAAATGTCGCTGAAATCCGATTACCATACATCCAGTTTCGGTCCATATTCATACACTAGATACACCAAACAAACAACACAATCGATCACATCATTCAAAGTGTCTTATCAGATGCAGTCATGAACATTTGGGTCCTTATCACTCCAACCTAACCCATCCTTGAGTTTCTCATATCACTAGTGAATGAATGTTTGGTTTTCAATTCTAAGAAAAATCCGGCAACACTCTCCTACAGTTCTCCAAGTACACGATGAAGATAGTAGGTAAACTATCAATATATGTACCCAGAGAACGCTTAGGGAAATGAGCTAGATCTTTCTTAGAATCGAAAATCAAACATTCATTCACATCCTAAGTGAGATAAGAAACTCAAAGACAGTCCCAAATCGGGGACTATTCAAGACTTACTCCTAATGAGTAAGCCTTGAACGGGTATCTAGGCCAATGATGCACACATTGCAATTAAACAGCACAAACCAATCCATTCCTTAGATTTCCCTCCCCACCCCATTAAGGTATGTCCATATAGGTTTGGTCATAATTCAACATATACTTTCCCAATCACTTAACCAAACAATTCACATATACTTTCTCAATCACTTAACCAAACCATTCCTTAGATTTCCCGAACCTCCCATATAGGTTTGCTCATAATTAAACATTATAGGGACAAATAAAACAAATAAATGTAAAGCAAAAGGTATAATATATACCTCTACTCTCAAGGAGCAGCGAAGACAAGCACAACGAGGTGAGCTTGGAGCACCGGCAAGCCGACAAGTAGATGATGGAATGTGGCAACTGCATTAGGGCATTAACCAACCCACAAATTAGTGATCAAAAGTCATAACTCATAAACATCAACTATCTAATATTAAGACATTAACAAATTAGAGATTAAGAAACAACATTAAGATTAATGTAGAATTGTTAAGATCAATGGAAAAAAATTCATAAGCACTACAAACTACAAACTACGAACATCCTAAATTCAATCTCAAAATTCATTCCACCATATTTATCATGAGTTGAATTCTAATTTCAACCCCTTAACAAAAATTAGAACTAAAATCAATCAAAGCAACTCCTAAAAAAATTAAGGGAACTTGAAATACATGATTAATGTAAATTAATACAAAAAAAAACAACAACAATGACATACATTGCCGGCAGAAGTGGCGACGAGTAGGTTTGCAGCGGCGACGGTGAGCAGGTTTGCAACGGCAGCGGCGAGTCGGACTAAGAGAGTGTGTGAGAGAGAAAGAGAGAGAGTGTGTGAGAGATAAAGAGAGATAGTGTGTGTGAGAGTGCACCGGAGTGCAGCGGCGGCTCGCCAGCTGCAAAGATTCGCCGGCGAAGTGGGCGGCAGCCGGGAGTGGGCGGCGATCGCAAGCCGAGATTGAGAGCGCACGAACGAGAGGGAGAGCGCACGAACGAGAGGGAGAGCGCACGAACGAGAGAGAGAGCGCCAAATGTTCGGCTCAGGTGCGGTCGCCGGTCGCCGGCGCGGGTGAGGGAGCGCCGGAAAGGGTGAGCGAGCGCCGGCGAGGGTAGGTTAGCAATCGCACGAAAGAGAGAGAGAGAGCCAAAGTTTTTAAGAGTGAGTTATGTTTTAGGGCGCTCTTGTGCCGTGTATCCCGTGTTTTAGTGCAGGAGCATTTGCGTCGCGTCCAAGAAACGTGCGACGCAGATAGCAATAATGAGGGGATGTGCATCGCGTCCAAGATAAGTGCGACGCAGATACCGGCTCAAGTGCTTGTGCGTTGAAAAAGGGTTGAGCAGGTCATCTGCGTCGGATGCGCTGTACATGCGACGCACATGATGTATCTGCGTCACATGTATGTCACGTTCGACGCAGATAGTGTTGTATGCGTTAGTTTGGGCCTAACAACCATCTGCGTCGGACATGAGGCCCATCCGACGCATATAGCTGATGCGCGTATGCTGTCAGACGTTTGCGTCGCATGTTTTGTGGATGCGACGCATATAGCTTCCATGATATGCGTCGGATGGGCCTTGGATCCGACGCACATCACAACTTTTGCGTCGTTTGGCCTGAGGATCTGACGCATATGTGCGGCTCCTATTGCTGTCCTCAGGGTATTTGCGTCGGAGATTTAATGCTATCCGACGTAAATTGTCAATTTGCGTCATTTCTTCGAGGGTGCGACGCAAATAAGCCGACGCAAATCGTCGATTCTGTACTAGTGCTGGTTCTAGTTGTTGTTGAGGGACATACTTTATGACTGCCCAACTTTTAGAAGAGGAGAGGGTGAAGAAGGAAGAAAAAGAAGGGTCCAGGAAGAGTAGGAGGCTTTTTGTTTTGCTTCGGTTAAAGATAAATAAGTTCTTGTTGTGGAACTTGACCAAGAAGAAGTTGAGGAACCTGAAGATGAGTCGGTGTATGTCCATGTCTCTGAAGGAAGGGTGCTGGGAGTTCCTTTGGAACTCTAGGGTTGGAAAAGGAGGTTAAAGCTTTATTTGAGGAGCTTTTACTGAGAAAATTTTGCAGCAGTAATTGCAAGGCTATATGATCTCAACGAAACTTACTCTAAAGTCCATTGTGGCCACTTTGCAACAAGATAAAGAAGAAATGCTCCAAGTTATTCACATCCTTACAACTAAGGAGGTGATCGAAGATGAAAAGCCTGAAGAAACTGCAGAATATACCTAACCTAATCTACCCTAGCTTGCCCTAGCCTAGCCTAACCTCTGTACTATTAGAAAAATGATAATTTGAGTCGGCTTATTTGCGTCGCACCTATGAAGATCTGACGCAAATGCTCGATCTAACTTCTTAACCAGTGCTCGTTGTTTTTTGTGACTATCTAGTTAATTGTGAGTCAAATTTGCCATTTTCTCCCAGATTTAATATAGAATATTTACGTATGCAGCATGATTTTGATGTAGTTGAGAATTGATAATGTGTTTTTTTACGTAATTAATTTAGATTATTGGTTCTTGTATTTGACTTCGCAAAATTGATTGGTGAGGGTGAATGCTTGTATTTCTCACTGATTGTATGTAGATTTTTATCTTGACGACATGATTTGGGTGTCAATTGATCGTTTTTGGAGAATTGAAGTATGTTTTTGCATAATTCGTTAGGGTTAGTGGTTGGATTATCTTGACTAACCTGTTTACTTTGCCAATCTTTAATGGATTGGACTTAGTTTTGCAATTTGGCACACAAATTCAAGCTCTAGTGAAAGCCTGCTTCAATTTTGAATCACCATTTGTGATTAGAACAATTTCAGTTATTGATTAGAACAAATAGTGACTGACTGATATAATTTAGAAAGGTAACCTTATTCCAGGCTTTTTATTCCTCATATGTGCAAGTATCATCAGTTGGTAAAACATATTGTATAGATGTATGCTATTAGATGCGAAGTCCATTTTTTCTGCTGTTGTAAAGTTTTGAACGCTCCAATAGGTATGTCTTTTGTTGGACAATGATTACTAGAGAGTAGAGACTTATCTTTAGATAATCATATGACACTTTCTTAATTCTTCGCAGATGATTTATTATCATAAGGAGGCAGAAAGTATCTCTTATCTTGAAATCGCTTTCACTAAATATTGAATTTGTCTTGTGAATTCACATTACCTACATGCATAGCCTTGCAATTTCCAGTGATATCATCCTTCCACCTACTTGCCCTTCGATCTTACTTCCTTGGGGTTGAACCTCTCTAGGCTGTATGCTCTGAATTCTACTTTCTACTTGCTGGTACTGTTGCGTATTTGGAGCAATTGATACCATTTTCTCAGGATGGGGAACTGGTAATTGTTTCTTTAAGTGTGTGCTTCTGTCTTTATTGTTTGTGATTGCTGGTTAACAGAGTATCAGTTTTTGCTTGTGTTTGGATAGTTCTGATGCTAGTATGTTGTTGCCTTTTTCTGTTATTTGGGGTTGGTGTGATGCAGATATGGCTATGGGTTTTAGGTCTTGATTGCTTTTGGGTTTTTCTGTTGTTCCAGTGCCGTCTAATTTATGGAAGAAGACATTTGCACTTGCTCGAAGCTCATAACGCAAGGTGTGCCCAATTGCTATGTAATTTGATAGAAGGAGCAACTTTGTATAAGGTCAACAAGGGTCATAATCTTTATGCTCCCACTGGACGATCATACTGTACGTAACGTTTGAATATTGGCACGATGTTAGCAGGGAACTGCAGCACGCTTATTCCCGGATTTGAGTTCTATGTTGAAAAGGAAGAAGAACCACGATATTAATGAAGTCTTTGAACCACTTTCTCCAGCACAAGTTCTACTGGAAATCAGAAATTTTACACTAGACTCGAGGTGGCATTCTTTCGGTGCTAAAAAACACTGAAAATGACACTTCTGTATGTTATTGCTTTTCATAGCTTATTCTGACTATTGATGTTTGCAGGTTGAGCGGAAGCTCTACTCATGGCTGCCTATATATGGAAAATGTCACAAGACCAAGGCAGATGAATCTCTCGTGGCAGACCATTTTCGTGAAGCTTTTGAGTAAGTTGTGAAAGAAACTGCAATACTGAACAACATCATTTGAAAAATGGAAACTCATAGACTGATCATTCATGAGTAGAAGTCCATCTAACTTTGTAAATACTGCACAATCCATTTAATTACAACATATTGGAGTTGTGATCATTTTTAATCATATCTTATTGAGTTTCTTTTGAGCTGATCTAGATCTAATTTTCCAGAGAAACTACATATGTATATTAGGTGTGTGCAAGTAGTTCTTATTCCAATGATATTTTTGGTAATTTATATAATAATAACTCTCCAAAACACCCCCTTTTAGTTAAATTAAAGTATACCTAGTTTTCCTATTTCATGATATAGAATGATTTCTGCAGTTGGATGCCTCGTAGCTTGTCTTTGTCAACTATGTTTTGGTGTTTTTGTTACATGGCATTCGACGAGTATAACATGGAGGCTTATATTTCTCAGTTACCACTTCCCACTTCACTTAGTCAATTGTGATGTTATGTTGGACCTTCTCGTTCATTTCCTTCTGTTTTGATGCTAAACTTAACAAAAATTTACTGTGCTTTTTATTAATTTTTTTATTTAAATTGTTCATGAGGTGACTTGTATCATTCTCTAACTATAGAATACGGTACAAACGCGCAACTTTATCTTAATTCACTTCAATAGTTGATTTGCAGACAAATATTTTGTATGTATTTGTGTTGATCTTCGGACTGGACTCATTATTGGCTTATTGAGAGAGTAGTACACCAGTAATACTATTATTGGTAGTGTAATATTATTTTTTCTATTATAAAAATGCTTATTTGCGTCGCATGTTACCTAACATGTGACGCAAATGGCTTTTTTTATACTAAAAAAAAAGCTATTTGCGTCGCATGTAACCTTACATGTGACGCAAATGGATTTTTTTACGTATAAAAAAAGCTATTTGCATCGCATGTGACCTTACATGTGACGCAAATAGCTTTTTTTATACGTATAAAAAAACCATTTGCGTCGCATGTGACCTTACATGTAACGCAAATGGCTTTTCTTATACGTATAAAAATTCTCATTTGCGTCGCATGTTACCTAACATGTGACGCAAATGGCTTTTTTTTACGTATAAACAAAGCTATTTGCGTCGCATGTAACCTTTTATGAACCGCAGCCCTTGGCGAAATAAGGGCTGCGATCGTAGGGAAACCGCATCCCTTGGCCAAATAAGGGCTGCGGTTAATAGGGAAAACCGCAGCCCTTGGTGAAGTAAGGGCTGCGGTTTTTCCAATTAACCGCAGCCCTTATTTAGCCAAGGACTGCGGTTTTCCCTATTAACCGCAGCCCTTGTGTAAATTTTTTTTTTAATTCAGCTATATTATATATATATATATATATATGCGCTCGTTCCCTGTGTCGCTGATTCCTTGCTGCTTTGCTTTGTACCATATTACCAACCTCATAATGCATATAGAGTTCCCAATTATGTAGTAATTATATGCATATAATAATAATAATGTTAAAGAGTACATATTAAGGTAAAATTATATTAATTCTAATACAAAAAGCTACATTAACGCAACCGAATAGCTTGCCACCTTGTTTCGAACTTCTAGCTAGTTATTGCAAAATCCTAACCAATGTATCATAGACAATCTTCACAAATGTAGCTTGCCAACTTGTTTCGAACTTCATCCAATTCTTCAATTGTGAATTCATCCAACCTTGGTGCGTCGTTATCCATGTAAACCTTGCAATAATATGAATATAATAAATTAATAAGATAAAGTCAAACATTTACAATATATAATAACAACTAACTCTTGTAATTAGCTAAACAACCAATTTTCGAGTTGATTTTGTCGATTTTTGTGAATTTGAGCTATTTTACTTCCCAAAACTAACTACATGTTACATATAGGAGCAAAACTAACACACACCTGAAGTGTTAATGTCAAATTTAGGTGAAAAAGATTAGAAGTTCAATTTTTAGGTTCGTTTCGGGGTCGATTTTTGTGAATTTGAGCTATTTCACTTCCCAAAACTAGCTACATGTTACATATAGGAGCAAAACTAACACACATCACTTACTTTATGCATACTTGAAGTGTTAATGTCATATTTAGGTGCAAAAGATTAGAAGTTCAATTTTTAGGTTCGTTTCGGGGTCGATTTTTGTGAATTTGAGCTATTTCACTTCCCAAAACTAGCTACATGTTACATATAGGAGAAAAACTAACACACACCACTTACTTTATGCATACTTAAAGTGTTAATGTCATATTTAGGTGCAAAAGATTAGAAGTTCAATTTTTAGGTTCGTTTCGGGGTCGATTTTTGTGAATTTGAGCTATTTCACTTCCCAAAACTAACTACATGTTACATATAGGAGCAAGACTAACACACACCACTTACTTTATGCATACTTGAAGTGTTAATGTCATATTTAGGTGCAAAAGATTAGAAGTTCAATTTTTAGGTTCGTTTCGGGGTCGATTTTTGTGAATTTGAGTTATTTCACTTCCCAAAACTAACTACATCTTACATATAGGAGCAAAACTAACACATACCACTTACTTTATGCATACTTGAAGTGTTAATGTGAAATTTAGAAGCAAAAGATTGGAGTTCAAGTTTTGGGTTCGTTTCGTGGTCGATTTTGGTGAAAAATCTAATTTCTCACCCAAAATGAACTTACTATTGCAACTATAACTGAACCAAACATATATCACTTAATCTATACATATTTGAACTATATATATATGTCAATTTTAGTTGGAATTGGTGAAGGTGCCAAGTTTCGGGTTGCTTTTTTCGATTTTAATTTGAGCTATTTTACTTCCCAAAACTAACTAAATGTTACATATAGGAGCACAACTAACACACACCACTTACTTTATGCATACTTGAAGTGTTAATGTCAAATTTAGGTGCAAAAGATTAGAAGTTCAATTTTTAGGTTCGTTTTGGGGTCGATTTTTGTGAATTTGAGCTATTTCACTTCCCAAAACTAACTACATCTTACATATAGGAGCAAAACTAACACACACCACTTACTTTATGCATACTTGAAGTGTTAATGTGAAATTTAGGAGCAAAAGATTAGAGTTCAAGTTTTGGGTTCGTTTCGGGGTCGATTTTGTTGAAAAATCCAATTTCTCACCCAAAATGAACTTACTATTGCACCGACAATTGAACCAAACATATATCACTTAATCTATACATATTTGAACTATATATGTCAGTTTTAGTTGGAATTGGTGAAAGTACCAAGTTCAGGTTGATTTTTTCGATTTTTGTGAATTTGAGCTATTTTACTTCCCAAAACTAAGTAAATGTTACATATAGGAGCACAACTAACACACACCACTTACTTTATGCATACTTGAAGTGTTAATGTCAAATTTAGGTGCAAAAGATTAGAAGTTCAATTTTTAGGTTCGTTTTGGGGTCGATTTTTGTGAATTTGAGCTATTTCACTTCCCAAAACTAACTACATCTTACATATAGGAGCAAAACTAACACACACCACTTACTTTATGCATACATGAAGTGTTAATGTCAAATTTTGGAGCAAAAGATTAGAGTTCAAGTTTTGGGTTAGTTTCGGGGTCGATTTTGGTGAAAAATCCAATTTCTCACCCAAAATGAACTTACTATTGCACCTACAACTGAACCAAACATATATCACTTAATCTATACATATTTGAACTATATATGTCAATTTTAGTTGGAATTGGTGAAAGTACCAAGTTTCGGGTTGATTTTTTCGATTTTTGTGAATTTGAACTATTTTACTTCCTAAAACTAACTAAATGTTACATATAGGAGCGCAACTAACACACACCACTTACTTTATGCATACTTGAAGTGTTAATGTCAAATTTAGGTGCAAAAGATTAGAAGTTCAATTTTTAGGTTCGTTTTGGGGTCGATTTTTGTGAATTTGAGCTATTTCACTTCTCAAAACTAACTACATCTTACATATAGGTGCAAAACTAACACACACCACTTACTTTATGCATACTTGAAGTGTTAATGTGAAATTTAGGAGCAAAAGATTAGAGTTCAAGTTTTGGGTTCGTTTCGGTGTCGATTTTGGTGAAAAATCCAATTTCTCACCCAAAATGAACTTACTATTGCACCTACAACTGAACCAAACATATATCACTTAATCTATACATATTTGAACTATATATGTCAATTTTAGTTGTAATTGGTGAAAGTACCAAGTTTCGTGTTTGATTTTTTCGATTTTTGTGAATTTGAGCTATTTTACTTCCCAAAACTAAGTAAATGTTACATATAGGAGCACAACTAACACACACCACTTACTTTATGCATACTTGAAGTGTTAATGTCAAATTTAGGTGCAAAAGATTAGAAGTTCAATTTTTAGGTTCGTTTTGGGGTCGATTTTTGTGAATTTGAGCTATTTCACTTCCCAAAACTAACTACATCTTACATATAGGAGCAAAACTAACACACACCACTTACTTTATGCATACATGAAGTGTTAATGTCATATTTTGGAGCAAAAGATTAGAGTTCAAGTTTTGGGTTAGTTTCGGGGTCGATTTTGGTGAAAAATCCAATTTCTCACCCAAAATGAACTTACTATTGCACCTACAACTGAACCAAACATATATCACTTAATCTATACATATTTGAACTATATATGTCAATTTTAGTTGGAATTGGTGAAAGTACCAAGTTTCGGGTTGATTTTTTCGATTTTTGTGAATTTGAGCTATTTTACTTCCCAAAACTAACTAAATGTTACATATAGGAGCACAACTAACACACACCACTTACTTTATGCATACTTGAAGTGTTAATGTCAAATTTAGGTGCAAAAGATTGGATGTTCAATTTTTAGGTTCGTTTTGGGGTCGATTTTTGTGAATTTGAGCTATTTCACTTCCCAAAACTAACTACATCTTACATATAGGAGCAAAACTAACACACACCAATTACTTTATGCATACTTGAAGTGTTAATGTGAAATTTAGGAGCAAAAGATTAGAGTTCAAGTTTTGGGTTAGTTTCGGGGTCGATTATAGTTAATTTATGCTACAATTGGTTTCCAAAATAAACTAATTCTTACCGATCAATTTAATCTAAATTAAATAAACTAATTAGTTACATACCTTTTGAAGATAATCCATGTCAGTCCAACGGTTGACTATATCAAACATGTACCTCAGCACGTAACAGCCACAATCAACACCATTCTTTTGTTGCGGACACTGAAATTCACCAAATTTAAACATCCAAAAACATTCATGTTAAATTTAGAGTATATGAAAATAAATGGTTCGACATAAGATTCACCAAAGTAGTTACCTCAACTGATATCCAAAGAGGAGCTTTTCCTAATCGAAGTCCAAGTCCATAATGCTGCTTCATCACACTACATCAATACATTATAAGATGTTTATTATATATATATATATATATATATATATATATATATATATATATATATATATATATATATATATATATATATATATATATATATATATGTAATATTAGGTACACATATTGTTCTAGTTAAGTTACCTATTCAATAGTGACTTGACTAGTAAGGTCCGTGGTGGTTGTCGACGAAGAGAATCAAAGTGGTAGACGTGATTATTTGACAAACATATCACAATGAGCGTCCAATGGAGACTACATAAGGAAATTATATAAAGTTACTTATTCAACAATTCGGTGAATTTTGTTATCGATATATGGAACAAGAATGAACTTCTCTCCTAAACAAGGAAATAAAGTTATAGAAAATAAAGTAAAGCATCAAGTTTGGTGTAACAAGCTTACGTTTCAATATATGGAACAAGGATGAACTTCTCTTCTAACCGATGTGATTGTTTGAAACTAGTATCGAGATATTCTTTCACATCGGTTTTGTTTTTTAAACAATTGTCATCTCGCATCATACTTGGACATAACTAACCAATCTTTGTCTCACTCATTTTTTCATTCAATTCAGTACACAATAACCTGAGAAAGCATATAATAAAAAGTAAACATACTTATTATGGAAGTTGAAAACTATTATAAACTTGTAAAGTAAGATATGTATCACCTCATGAATGCTTGTATCATTGTTCCACTCAACATTTCCCCACGTAAGAATTCTTTAACATCGTCTTTGGAAATCCATGTAGATGACTCATCAGCGTAGTTGAATTGTTCCTTCCCCAAAGGAACATGTATTGGAGTATTCTCGGGCAAATCGCTAACGCACTCATGCAACCAATAACATGCCTTAATAAGGCCTTGCACCACCAACGGCTCGAGAAGTGGATTGTTTGACATACTAACTTGGTCATCGAACACATTTGGTTCAATTTCAGCACGTCCAATTGCCTCCTTAGCCATCTTGTTTGGTGAACCGACCTTTTTAGCCTTCTTATCATGTCAACCAGCTTTCCTTGAAACCTAGTAAAAAGTAATAATAAGAATATTACTAATTATTATATATATGACATAGAAAAGTAATATAATCGGAGTTGATTATTACATAAATTCACGCATATATATATGTATGTTTATCGGTGTACCTCATCTGAAAATCGCACCCATGCACGCGGCCACAGAACATAACTACCATGGGCGTCACTCAGTGTATGTAGACTAACCTCCGGTTTTGGCATCGGAAGACCTAAGTCTTCAAAACCAGGCTCAATGTAGTCGATGCTCACCACATAGTGATCATTGTTCACTATCTGATGATGCACTCGTACTCGATCACCAGGAGGTTGTTCATGGCCACTAGCTACCACAATCAGACAATCAGAATCATTTTCTTGAACTAATAGTCGGCATGAGGTCTCCTCCTTTGAATCAAAACAAGTTATTAATAGTTAAGCGATGAAACAACATTACAGTTAGAATTGCATGCACTTAGGGACAATACATAGTTAATTAATAAAGCACAGTGATTAAGCGTGATATGGTAATGTGGTGGGTTCCTCTGAATTTTACAATGCAGCCTCAGCTTCGATTTACTTTTCTCCCCCATAAATTTTCTTCTTCTTTGTACCCGTTCTTTTCCTCCGCTTAGTGATCCAACCGGACACTAACTTAGCCTTGAAATCTCGAAATCTCTGAGGAAGCACGGATAGAAATAGATTCTTCATGGCTTCATCATCTTCGATATTGAAGAGATTCTACAAAAAGAACGCACAAAAATATTAGTTTCCACATTTGTTGTAATAGATTAAATTCTATCATTAGTACTACATACACATACATTTAATAAAATAAGAAACTAAATGGTAGTATGAAACTTACCATAGTGTCATTCCATAGTAATTTCTTCATCCCCTCGGGCACCTCATGCCATGAATGCAAAATGGAGAGCCTCCGGACGCAAAGGCCAATATGTTTGCCATACATAGAACGCCACACACTACAAGGTTGACCCAAGCTATCGTACTCTAAAGTCATATGCAAGTGAGTAGCACTTATTGACTTAGTAGGTCCTCTTCCCTTTCTCTTTTTCATCACTTGCGATTTTCTTTGTTGTTGATTTGTTTGTAACTCCCGTTGTTGACCTTCTTTCCTACGAACTTGATGTGCTTTCATAATTGTACCAATTTGTGGATGAAATTCTTGAAGATCTCGATCTTCAAGATCACCTTTATCTGGGTCCTTCCTCACATCATAAGATTCATCCTCGGTTGTGTGTTCACTAGTCGTGATCTCATCCATATGTCTTAATTATCCCTGCAATTATAAACACATAGAAATTAATATATATGTACAGGTTAAAAAAAGTAACAAATTGAATAAGGACCAACAATAATGCAACATCGAAAGTCGTGGGCCAGTCGTGGGCCGCCGGCGAGCGCGAGCGCCGCCGCGCTTGCTGCCGCTTCTTGCTGCGGGGTCAGTGCAAGGGGGGGAGCGAGGGGCTGGGCGGGGGGTGAGCGGGTTGTGCAAGGGGGGAGCGGGGGCGTGCAAGGGGGGGAAGCGGGAGGCTCGAAATATACAAAAAGACATAAAACGGCCGAAATAGGCCTAAAATGATGTTTATTTTCCCGAAATCCAACCATCAACAAAGTAGCTCGTATAAATCTACTTAATAGCAACATTTAAGGTTATATGATCATATTCCACAACAATTTGGATTAACATGACTCGAAATACACGAAAATGACATGAAACGGCCGAAATAGGCTTAAAATGACGTTTACTTTCCCGAAATCCAACCAACAACAATGTAGCAACTATAAATCTACGTAGTAGTCGTATTTTATTCAATATTATTACATTCAACAAGAAATTGGAGTCACATGACTCGAAATACACGAAAATGACATGAAACGGCCGAAATAGGCATAAAATGATGTTTACTTTCCCGAAATCCAACCAACAACAAAGTAGCACCTATAAATCTACTTAGTAGTCGTATTTTATGCAATATTATCACATTCAACAAGAAATTGGAGTCACATGACTCGAAATACACGAAAATGACATGAAACGGCCGAAATAGGCTTAAAATGACGTTTACTTTCCCGAAATCCAACCAACAACAATGTAGCACCTATAAATCTACTTAGTAGTCGTATTTTATTCAATATTATTACATTCAACAAGAAATTGGAGTCACATGACTCGAAATACACGAAAATGACATGAAACGGCCGAGATAGGCATAAAATGATGTTTACTTTCCCGAAATCCAACCAACAACAAAGTAGCACCTATAAATCAACTTAGTATTCGTATTTTATGCAATATTATCACATTCAACAAGAAATTGGAGTCACATGACTCGAAATACACGAAAATGACATGAAACGGACGAAATAGGCCTAAAATGACCCTTACTTTCCCGAAATCCAACCAACAACAAAGTAGCACCTATAAATCTACTTAGTAGTCGTATTATATGCAATATTATTACATTCAACAAAAATTGGAGTCACATGACTCGAAATACACGAAAATGACATGAAACGACCGAAATAGCCTTAAAATGATGTTTACTTTCCCGAAATCCAACCAACAACAAAGTAGCACCTATAAATCTACTTAGTAGTCGTGTTTTATGCAATATTATCACATTCAACAAGAAATTGGAGTCACATGACTCGAAATACACGAAAATGGCATGAAACGGACGAAATAGGCCTAAAATGACCCTTACTTTCCCGAAATCCAACCAACAACAAAGTAGCACTTATAAATCTACTTAGTAGTCGTATTTTATGCAATATTATTACATTCAACAAGAAATTGGAGTCACATGACTCGAAATACACGAAAATGACATGAAACGGCCGAAATAGGCTTAAATTGATGTTTACTTTCCCGAAATCCAACCAACAACAAAGTAGCACCTATAAATCTACTTAGTAGTCGTATTTTATGCAATATTATCACATTTAACTATAAATTGGAGTCACATGACTCGAAATACACGAAATGACATGAAACGGACTAAATAGGCTTAAAATGACCCTTACTTTCCCGAAATCCAACCAACAACAAAGTAGCACCTATAAATCTACTTAGTAGTCGTATTATATGCAATATTATTACATTCAACAAGAAATTGGAGTCACATGATTCAAAATACACGAAAATGACATGAAACGGCCGAAATAGCCTTAAAATGATGTTTACTTTCCCGAAATCCAACCAACAACAAAGTAGCACCTATAAATCTACTTAATAGTCGTATTTTTTTCTATGTTATCATATTCAACAAGCAAATTGAGTCAGATGACTCGAAATATATGAAAATGACATGAAATGGACAAAATAGAGATAAACCTAAGTATATGTCTCATGATTTGTTGACCTTCCGCCGTTTCTTAGGAGTTTCAACATGTATCCAATCCATGTGATCAACACGCATATAGTTCTCAGACATATTTACATCAACTTCCACGCTATTTTCAGGATAGGTAAAAGTTGGGATGTCCTCAAAAGCATCATACTCTTCCTCATCCTCAACATCACCAATGCCCAGGATACTCCTTTTGCCAGGTACAACAATTGACCACTTATTATCAGCAGGATCAGTTACATAGAATACTTGTTTAGCTTGTGATGCAAGTACAAATGGCTCTTCAGTTTCACGTAGACGACCCATGTCCACAAGAGTGAATCCGCAAGGATCATCTTTTTTTACGCAACGTCGATTATCATCAACCCAATTGCAACAAAAGAGGCAAATATGAAAAGCAGAGTAGTCAAGCTCCCATATTTCTTGAATTCGCCCATAATAGTTGGTGGCAGCAAGAACGGGAGACTTATCTTTCGAGCTTGCGTATTGTGTAGATGACGCCACAAGTGAAACACCACTATTCTGTCGCGATGTCGACTTAAGATCTTGACATTCAGTCCAAAACGTATACTCGTTAATATCATAACCCTCATAAGAGTGTACAGATTCACGGGGACCAAATGCTAACCACTTGACTGTTTCAGAAACATTTTCATCTAAATCATCCACTACTCGATGATGAAACCAATCAATGAACGTCTTATTATGCATTTGCGTCAATGCCCTTATTCCTTTTCCAGGGTTGCTAACACGTAATTCCTCCATATGCTCATTTAAATAAGGATGGACAGCTGCTACGTGATGCAACACAAATAAGTGAGCTTGTGTACGCTTGTCGACAGAAGGTGAGATTAATTTTGAGCCAATCGTACCCTTGCCCTCGTGTCTGCCCTCGTGTTGAGATATCGGAACGCCAATAGGATCAACACCAGCAACATACTCTGCCACAAAATTACTGACCTCTTCAGCCATAATCCCTTGAATAATGCTACCTTCTGGTTGTGCAAGATTTCGAACTTTATCCTTCAAAGTACCCATATATCTCTCAAAAGGATAGCACCACCTCAAAAACACTGGACCACACAACTTAATTTCTCGAACTAGATGGACAATGAGATGCACCATAATGTCAAAGAATGCAGGGGGGAAAATCATCTCAAATTTGCATAAAGTTTCAACTATTCTAGCCTGCAAGTCATCGAGTGTCGACGGTTGTAGCACTTTGCTGCATATTGTATGAAAAAATGAACAAAGTTCTGTAATGGTGTGCCTCACATGCTTTGGAAGTATCCCACGAATTGCAATCGGTAAGAATACTTGCATCATGACATGACAATCGTGAGATTTCATACTCGATAACTTCAACTCACCATTTAAGGTAACAAATCACTTCATATTCGATGAGTACCCAGCTGGAACCTTAATGCCATACAATGACTCGCAAAAAATCCGTTTCTCAGCTTTCGACAGCGTGTAGCAAGCTGGTGGCAAATAATTCTTCTTCGAATCATCCACCTTTTTTCTTTTCCCAGTTTCCTCATCAACCCTTTCCTCCACTACTTTCTTTTTCCTTCCGGCCCTTTTTTTAGCCCACAACTCCGGTCGAAGCTTATTTTTTTCCAAGTGAAGACGTGACGCTTTAACATCCTTTGTCTTGCTCGGAATATTCATAAGTGTCGCAAGAATAGCATCACTAACATTCTTCTCTATTTGCATGACATCCAAACAATGTCTGACCTTTAAATCTTTCCAATATGGGAGTTTCCAAAAAATAGACTCCTTTTTCCATACTCCTGTAGTTCCATCAACTTCACTCGCAGGTTTACCATAGATCGTTTCAATGCCCTTAAACTGATTATAAACTTCAGTACCAGTTAATGGTCTACGAGCAACTTCCTCTTCAACCGTCCCATCGAAGGCCTTTTTCTTAAACCGATAGGGATGGTCGCGTCTAAGGAGCCTTCGTGTGCGCATATAGATATGTTTGCAGCCCTTAATGTGTGTAGACTTCATGTCATCTATACAAATCGGGCACGGTTTTTTTCCTTTGGTCTTATACCCAGATAAGTTCCCATAAGCTGGAGAGTCGTTCATTGTACAGAAAAGCATGGCACGCAGAGTGAACATCTCATTAGCATACGCATCAAATACCGATACTCCTTCGTTCCACATCTTATGTAAATCTTCAACATGTGGTTGAAGGTATACATCTATGTCATTTCCAGGTTGTTTCGGCCCCGATATGAGAAGCGACAACATGATGTACTTGCGTTTCATGCACAACCAAGGAGGCAAGTTATAAATCACTAAAACTACTGGCCATGTACTATGCTGAGAACTAAGATTGCCAAAGGGATTCATGCCATCCGTACATAATCCAAGCCTCAAATTCCTATCCTCGTTACCAAACGGCTTATGCACCCTATTGATACTTTTCCACTCAGGGGAATCAGCCGGATGCTTCAACAAACCGTCTTTCTTCCTACGATCTGCATGCCACCGCATATTCTTCGCATCTTTTTTTACTGAGAACATGCGCTTAAATCTAGGTATTATGGGAAGATACCACAACACCTTAGCTGGTGGTCCTTCACTACCCCCAGTCCCTTCACGCCGGTACCTTGATAATCCACAACGTGGACACTCATCTAAATTTTCATACTCATTACGATAAAGCACACAATCGTTTGGACAAGCATGTATCCTCTGGTACTCTAAACCGAAAGGACACATGAGTTTCTTAGCATATTAGTTCGACTTTGGCAGTTCATTTCCATCAGGGAGCATATCAGCTAAAACTTCCAACAACGACGTGAAACTGCAATCCGTCCAACCTGCTTTCGACTTAATATTGAAGAGTGTTATCACAGCGGAAAGTTTGGTGTACTTCGTACAACCTGGATACAATGGCCTTTCAGCAGCCTCAGACATAGACTCAAACATACGAGGTCGTTTGCAAGACTGATCTTCAACCTCTTGTATCATTTCGTCTACCCGATCTCAATCATCATCCCCATATTCATCATCCCCATACTCATCATCCTCGAAATCATCACTTAATCTATCCTTCTCCTCTTCACATACATCGTTCATTATCCTACAGCTTCTTGTATATCTCCCCTCCTCAGCATGCCAAACCCATACGTGGTATTGAGGCCTAAACCCACGACGAAAGACATGCTCCCTAAGCAAATGAATACTACTAACCTTGCTCACATTTCCACAATCTAAACAAGGACAATAAAATACGACTGCTCCAAAAGATGCTTGGTATTCTAATGCAGATTTACAAAATTCTGAGACCCCATTCACAAACTCAATCGATTCACGGCTACCATACATTCAAGTACGATCCATCTCATTCATGAAAACCTCTAATTAAACACAACCAATTAGAAGTATCAATCATTTAAGCACATTCACATGCAAGACAATCACATATTGAAAACACGCACATACAAATGGAGGCTAAGAGAGTCACATGTGCAAATGTATGCATGAATCCGAAGGTCCTTATCACTCCAACCTAACCCATCCTTGGACGTCTAATCTCACTAGTGAATATATGCCAACTTTTCAATTCTAAGGAAAATCCGGCAACATTTCCCTATAGTTCTCCAAGTACACAATGTAGATATTTGCTTATCTACATATTTACCCAGAGAACATTGTAGAGAAACGATAAGCCAAGACTTTCCTCAGAATTGAAGAGAAGACACACATTCACCACCTAAGTGAGATCAAACGTCCAAGAATAGTCCCAAACCGGGGACCATTCAAGACGTAATCCTAATGAGTAAGTCTTGAACGGGTATCTAGGCATATGATTAATGATGATGATTCATATAACTTATACATTTCATAGCTTAATTAAATTGTTTTCATCCAATCTCATATCAAGAAATATACATACACATAGATTGAATCTACATATATACACAATAAATGAAGATATATAATGAATTGTCTTTATCATAAATACATACCAATAACAACTAATATGGAGATCGATCTCTATATATACTCTACACAATCTCCTAGTTGATTTGCCGCTTCCAATATGCTAATATCGAAGACACATAAAACCGAAAAAATTGTTAGCATATAGTAAATGCAAATTACATATTATTATAAGAAATACATTAATATATATAAGTTATCATATCTTACCCACATTGAAACACATTACAAAAAAATTCAAGTCATATTCCACTAGTAAAATTACAACTTAAGGAGCATATTAAGGAGCATATTGAGGTTTTTGATCAACCAAATTACTGTTTTCAAAGATCCCACCTAAACTAATCCCATTTCCAAAGTCTTGATGTGTGAAAAACTTTGAAAGCAACTAAGGATTGTATTTAAATTCATGGCTCAGGCTTTCTAATTCAGGATCAACAAGCACAGGATACATCACTAAAACAGAAGAAAAAACAAGGGTTTTGGCTAATTTCTCTTGGACAAAAGATCAAACAGCTTGTGGGTGTGGATTTTTTTTGTTCTTCTGCAATAAAATTAGGGAATTTGAAAGTTACAGAACAAAAGTTACCAAGCAAGTGAAGCAAAAATCAACTAGAAACATATATGAAGAAAAATATCAAAGGATAGAACTATAAGATAACATAAAAATTAAAGCTTTTGACTTTCTAGGTGTGTAAAAGAAGGTTAATCTAGTGAAAAACAACATTAAATCCATAAAATTGCAAACCTAGCAATAGGCCGACGCGATGGTACGGTGGTAGCTGGCCCTGGGTAGTGTCGCGCGATGGCGTGAGAGGGGGGGTGGCGCACCGGTGGATGCCGCTTAGGTTGTTGGCGCACAGGTGCCTCGCACTCAGGTGGTTGGCGCGCAACTTAGGGCGGTTTTCGCGCTCAGGTGCGTGGGGAGGAACTCGCTGGTGGCGTTTCTATCCACGTCGAGAGTGGCGCGTAGGAGAGGAGAGGGTTCTGCGTGGTGCGGTGGGGGTGGCGCGTAGGAGGGTGGCGCGCAGGAGGTGGAGAGGGTTCTACTGGCTGGGTCGCTGCTTGGAGAGGAGAGAGTGAACGAAAATAATGCTGGAGGGAAATGCAAATTAAGCGCGGTGATATTAGTGGGAGAGTAAAAAATAAAAAAAGGGCTGCGGTTGAGTGGTAAACCGCAGCCCTTTCTTTAAGGGCTGTGGTCAAGCCCAAAATCGCAGCCCTTTACCGAACAAAGGGGTGCGGTTTTGGGCTGGACCGCAGCCCTCAAAGGAAGTGCTGCAGTTTTCACCACAACTGCAGCCCTTTTACAACAGCAAATGACAATTTTTCCTCTAGTGTATATTGGGAATGGAACTTTTCTTTTTGTTGCACTTTGCGCAATGGAACTATGTCTATCTTTATTTTTCTCTTATGATCCTAAATGTGACTTCATGGCTAATATTCTAAGATTGCAACTTAAAAATTTTACTTTGTTTCTAACCATGTTCTAACCATTTAACATGATTAATGGTGTTGTGATGGTTATGCATATCTAACTGGAGCTTACTTATGTTTGATGATGCCGAAAGGGGAAGAATTAGGCAAACATTTCTTTCTCTGATTTGCACAAGTTTTCGGAAGTAACTTCTCATGAGTTCCAATTCCAATCTCAATTAAAAGTGTAGTTCAGTTTCATATAGCTTTATATACTTAGTTTTATTTTGCTTAGTTTATGGGATTTTCTATATTATACCCATGTGTTTCTTCATTTTCTATGTTGTACCCCAATCTTTTAAAAGTTCTACAATGTACCCTTTAACTTAGATTTTTTTATGTATACTTCCCGATTGCCGACTACGTGTCATAAAATTTGTTAACTTTTTGTGATCTTTAGGTGCTTCGCTAACTTGTTCATAGTTTTACAAATAAAGGTTACATTTTATAAGCAAGATTAATTCATTAGATTAAAAATTGTAGACAAAATATGATTTATATTCATCATTTGCTCTCCTTATATAGAGATATGGAGCCGCAAGGAGGAGCTAAAAACACACACACAAACACTCTAAAAACCGTCCAAGAGGATCAGTTTTGAGGAGTTACAAAACTCCTTGATTCAAGCCTCTTGATAAGCTCTATTAAATGAGCTGTTACAAGGGCTAAAATCAGCATAGTAAGCATGTTGTAACATCAGCATTGCACACGCCTAAACTCCCTAATCACACGTCCTAATCTTGAGTTTTACTTGATGAGTAATCTCATGTTTCTATTACAAGTCAAAACAACAAAAACAAAAGGAAAATAAATAGGAACCCAAACAAAACTTGGACTTCCATTACAATCATGCTTGAAACCCAAACAAAACTTGGGCTCTTGAATTGGTTGATGCACGCCTCATGTTGGACCTTCAATTTGCTTTATTGTTGGTCTCATATTTGGTTCATTCCCCCTTTCTTTGAAAAAGTTTGTCCTCAATCTAGGATTATCCAAGCAAAGAGATAAACCACTCAAACGAAATGGAGCACACACACTCATCAACTTAGGAGGCATAGGAACATTGCAAAAGAGGATCTTGATATTCTTAAAAGGTCTTGGTGCATCACCCCATTCGAAATCTCCCATCTTCAACAATTCGGTGAATGGAATCACGAAAATAGCGAAGTACTTATTGAACCTCTTATAAAAGAAGGCCAAAAGCACTATTTACCACTCATACAGTAGCCTCCTCGTGAGACCTCTTTTGATGGTAATCTTTCCTTAAGTCTATTTTTGAAAAGACTAAGGTACCACCCAATTCATGCACTTCGTTGTCAAGCTTGTTACTTATGTCCAAGGTACATCTATGGGCTTCATTGTTGGGCCAATCAAGAAAGTCAATGCCATGCTCAATGTCTCTTGTAGGAGAGAGAACTTTGGGCATGTCATTGGAAATCCTTTCTTTATACTCTTCTAACAACTTATTCAAAGGAGATGTGTCATTATAAGTAGTACCATGATGCTCTTTGGCCCTCACAGCCAAAGTATTCCCTCTCCCATTCTTTTCCACTATCTTCTTATCACTAGAGGAAAAAAAGCCATTTGCTGTTGTAAAAGGGCTGCGGTTGTGTAGAAAACCGCAGCCCTTCCATTAAGGGCTGCGGTCAGGACCAAAACCGCAGCCCTTAGTGCAATAAAGGGCTGCGGTTTTGGTCCCGACCGCAGCCCCTAATGGAAGGGCTGCGGTTTTCTACACAACCGCAGCCCTTTTTGTTTTATTTTTCCCACCCAAAATAATCGCGCTCTCATTAATTCTTCCCTCCACCCAATTTTCATTCAATTCACGAACTCTCTCCACGCAAGAAATAAAACACCCGAGTGCCCTAGCCTGCGAAATTGAACCACCCCCTGAGCCCTAGCTTGCGAATTGAACCACCCCCTGAGCTCCACCCTCCTGTGCGTGCCACCCTCCTACGCGCCATCCCCAGCGCACCACGCAGACCCCTGAGCTCCACCCTCCTATGCGGGTATCGTAGCTTGCAGTGCCGAAAACCACCTGAGCGCTGCCACCCTCCGTTGCGCACCAACCACCTGTGCGCCTAAACCCTCCAACACCGAGAAAAGAAGCGCGCAGCGGCTTCCACTAAAGATCCGCGGCTCAGCAACGCCGAAAGGTCGGCCTACTTTGGGAGGAGAGAAGCCGCTAAAGTCCTTCGAACTGTTCTTCAAGGCGACGCTCGACGCCGGGCTGTTGGCTCTATAAAATCCCTCATTTTTAGCCCTTCCATTCGTAACAAGAAAGGCACTTTCGCTCTCGTTTGCCAAACTCTCAAATGTACTTTCTCTATCCTCTCTTTCTCTTTCTCAATGTCTTTGATTTTGCTAATTTTGGATTTTTATTGTGTAATTTCTTTGATTAGTTTATGTTTGATTTGAGCATAATTCAGTATTTTTTCTGCTTAGAGTTGTGATTTTCGGTTTAGAATTGGAGTTGTTGATATTGGTGTTCACTTCGATTGTTGCAATAAGACATAATTGGTGGAAGTTTATGGAATTTTTATGATTTTTTTGGGAATATTTGTCGTACACTCGTGATATTTGATATAATTAATAATATATATGTTATTTGAATTATTTGATTAGCTACATTAGCTATTAACTTAGTTTAATGCAAATAAATTTCATTTATAATTTGTTAATAGTTTAAATGAGAAAAGTTAGTTGTAATGTGTTTCAATGTGGGTAAGATATGATAATTTATATATATGAATGTATTTCTTATAATTTTTGCATTTACTATATGCTAACAATTTTTTCGGTTTTATGTGTCTTAGATATTAGCATATTGGAAGTGGCAAATCAACTAGGAGATAGTGCAGAGTATATATAGAGATCGATCTCCATATTAGTTGTTATTGGAATGTATTTATGATAAAGACAATTCATTATATATCTTCATTTATTGTGTATATGTAGATTCAATCTATATATGTGTATGTATATTTCTTGATATGAGATTGGATGAAAACAATTTAATTAAGCTATGAAATGTATAAGTTATATGAATCATCATATCATCAATCATATGCCTAGATACTCGTTCAAGACTTACTCATTAGGAGTAAGTCTTGAATAGTCCCCTTTTGGGGCTCGTCCTTGGACGTTTGATCTCACTTAGGTGGTGAATGTATGTCTTCTTTTCAATTCTAAGGAAAGTCTTGGCTTGTCGTTTCTCTACATTGTTCTCTCGTGGTACATATGTAGATAATCAATTATCTACATTGTGTACTTGGAGAACTCTGTAGGGAAATGCTGCCGGATTTTCCTTAGAATTGAAGAGTTGGCATATATTCACTAGTGAGATTAAACGTCCAAGGATGGGTTAGGTTGGAGTGATAAGGACCTTCGGATGCATGCATACATTTGCACATGTGACTCTCTTAGCCTCCATTTGTATGTGCGTGTTTTCAATATGTGATTGTCTTGCATGTGAATGTGCTTAAATGATTGATACTTATAATTGGTTGTGTTTAATTAGAG
Organism: Beta corolliflora; assembly: GCA_947648045.1. Taxonomy (NCBI): domain Eukaryota; kingdom Viridiplantae; phylum Streptophyta; class Magnoliopsida; order Caryophyllales; family Amaranthaceae; genus Beta; species Beta corolliflora. Next base: position 2,241,094 of record CANSZD010000928.1, on the reverse strand, counting down.
GTTTTCATGAATGAGATGGATCGTACTTGGATGTATGGTAGCCGTGAATCGATTGAGTTTGTGAATAGGGTCTCAGAATTTTGTAAATCTGCATTAGAATACCAAGCATCTTCTGGAGCAGTCGACTTTTATTGTCCTTGTTTAGATTGTGGAAATGTGAGCAAGGTTAGTAGTATTCATTTACTTAGGGAGCATGTCTTTCGTCGTGGGTTTAGGCCTCAATACCACGTATGGGTTTGGCATGGTGAGGAGGGGAGATATGCAAGAAGCTGTAGGATAATGAACGATGTATGTGAAGAGGAGAAGGATAAATTAGGTGATGATTTCGAGGATGGTGAGTATGGGGATGATGAATATGGGGATGATGATAGAGATCGGGTAGACGAGATAATACAAGAGGTTGAAGATCAGTCTTGCAAACGACCTCGTATGTTTGAGTCTATGTCTGAGGCTGCTGAAAGGCCATTGTATCCAGGTTGTACGAAGTACACCAAACTTTCCGCTGTGATAAGACTCTTCAATATTAAGTCGAAAGCAGGTTGGACGGATTGCAGTTTCACGTCGTTGTTGGAAGTTTTAGCTGATATGCTCCCTGATGGAAATGATCTGCCAAAGTCGAACTATTATGCTAACAAACTCATGTGTCCTTTTGGTTTAGAGTACCAGAGGATACATGCTTGTCCAAACGATTGTGTGCTTTATCGTAATGAGTATGAGCATTTAGATGAGTGTCCACGTTGTGGATTATCAAGGTACAGGCGTGAAGGGGCTGGGGGTAGTGAAGGACCACCAGCTAAGGTGTTGTGGTATCTTCCCATAATACCTAGATTTAAGCGCATGTTCTCAGTAAAAAAAGATGCGAAGAATATGCGGTGGCATGCAGATCGTAGGAAGAAAGACGGTTTGTTGAAGCATCCGGCTGATTCCCCTGAGTGGAAAAGTATCAATAGGGTGCATAAGCCGTTTGGTAACGAGGATAGGAATTTGAGGCTTGGATTATGTACGGATGGCATGAATCCCTTTGGAAATCTTAGTTCTCAGCATAGTACATGGCCAGTAGTTTTAGTGATTTATAACTTGCCTCCTTGGTTGTGCATGAAACGCAAGTACATCATGTTGTCGCTTCTCATATCGGGGCCGAAACAACCTGGAAATGACATAGATGTATACCTTCAACCACTTATTGAAGATTTACAAAAGATGTGGAACGAAGGAGTGTCGGTATTTGATGCGTATGCTAATGAGATGTTCACTCTGCGTGCCATGCTTTTCGATCTAATGAACGACTTTCCGACTTATGGGAACTTATCTGGGTATAAGACCAAAGGAAAAAAACCGTGCCCGATTTGTATAGATGACATGAAGTCTACACACATTAAGGGCTGCAAACATGTCTATATGTGCACACGAAGGCTCCTTAGACGCGACCATCCCTATCGGTTTAAGAAGAAGGCATTCGATGGGACGGTTGAAGAGGAAGTTGCTCGTAGACCATTAACTGGTACTGAAATTTATAATCAGGTTAAGGGCATTGAAACAATATTTGGCAAACTTGCGAGTGACATTGATGGAACTACAGGATTATGGAAAAAGGAGTCCATTTTCTGGAAACTTCCATATTGGAAAGATTTAAAAGTCAGACATTGTTTGGATGTCATGCACATTGAGAAGAATGTTTGTGATTCTATTCTTGCGACACTTATGAATATTCCGGGTAAGACAAAGGATGTTAAAGCGTCACGTCTTCACTTGGAAAAAAATAAGCTTCGACCGGAGTTGTGGGCTCAAAAAAGGGGCGGAAGGAACAAGAAAGTAGTGGAGGAAGGGGTTGATGAGGAAACTGGGAAAAGAAAAAAGGTGGATGATTCGGAGAAGAATTATTTGCCACCAGCTTTCTACACGCTGTCGAAAGCTGAGAAACGGATTTTTTGCGAGTCATTGTATGGCATTAAGGTTCTAACTGGGTACTCATCGAATATGAAGCGATTTGTTACCTTAAATGGTGAGTTGAAGTTATCGAGTATGAAATCTCACGATTGTCATGTCATGATGCAAGTATTCTTACCGATTGCAATTCGTGGGATACTTCCAAAGCATGTGAGGCACACCATTACGAACTTTGTTCATTTTTTTCATACAATATGCGCAAAAGTGCTACAACCGTCGACACTCGATGACTTGCAGGCTAGAATAGTTGAAACTTTATGCAAATTTGAGATGATGTTCCCCCCTGCATTCTTTGACATTATGGTGCATCTCATTGTCCACCTAGTTCGAGAAATTAAGTTGTGTGGTCCAGTGTTTTTGAGGTGGTGCTATCCTTTTGAGAGATATATGGGTACTTTGAAGGATAAAGTTCGAAATCTTGCACAACCAGAAGGTAGCATTATTCAAGGGATTGTGGCTGAAGAGGTCAGTAATTTTGTGGCAGAGTATGTTCCTGGTGTTGATCCTATTGGCGTTCCGATATCTCGACACGAGGGCAGGCTCGAGGGCAAGGGTACGATTGGCTCAAAATTGATCTCACCTTCTGTCGACAAGCGTAGACAAGCTCACTTATTTGTGTTGCATCACGTGGCAGCTTGTCCATCCTTATTTAAATGAGCATATGGAGGAATTACGTGTTAGCAACCCCCGGAAAAGGAATAAGGGCATTGACGCAAATGCATAATAAGACGTTCATTGATTGGTTTCATCATCGAGTAGTGGATGATTTAGATGAAAATGTTTCTGAAACAGTCAAGTGGTTAGCATTTGGTCCCCGTGAATCTGTACACTCTTATGAGGGTTATGATATTAACGGGTATACGTTTTGGACTGAACGTCAAGATCTTAAGTCGACATCGCGACAGAATAGTGGTGTTTCACTTGTGGCGTCATCTACACAATACGCAAGCTCGAAAGATAAGTCTCCCGTTCTTGCTGCCACCAACTATTATGGGCGAATTCAAGAAATATGGGAGCTTGACTACTCAGCTTTTCATATTTGTCTCTTTTGTTGCAATTGGGTTGATGATAATCGACGTTGCGTAAAAAAAGATGATCCTTGCGGATTCACTCTTGTGGACATGGGTCGTCTACGTGAAACTGAAGAGCCATTTGTACTTGCATCACAAGCTAAACAAGTATTCTATGTAACTGATCCTGCTGATAATAAGTGGTCAATTGTTGTACCTGGCAAAAGGAGTATTCTGGGCATCGGTGATGTTGAGGATGAGGAAGAGTATGATGCATTTGAGGACATCCCAACTTTTACCTATCCTGAAAATAGCGTGGAAGATGATGTAAATATGTCTGAGAACTATATGCGTGTTGATCACACGGAAGGGATACATGTTGAAACTCAAAAGAAACGGCGGAAGGTCAACAAATCATGAGACATATACTCAAGTTTATCTCTATTTCGTCCATTTCATGTCATTTTCATATATTTCGAGTCATGTGACTCAATTTTCTTGTTGAATATGATAATATAGCCAAAAATACGACTATTACGTAGATTTATAGGTGCTACTTTGTTGTTGGTTGGATTTCGGGAAAGTAAACATCATTTTAAGGTTATTTCGGCCGTTTCATGTCATTTTCGTGTATTTCGAGTCATGTGACTCCAATTTCTTGTTGAATGTAATAATATTGCATAAAATACGACTACTAAGTAGGTTTATAGGTGCTCCTTTGTTGTTGGTTGGATTTCGGGAAAGTAAGGGTCATTTTAGGCCTATTTCGTCCGTTTTATGTCATTTTCGTGTATTTCGAGTCATGTGACTCCAAGTTCTTGTTGAATGTGATAATATTGCATAAAATACGACTACTAAGTAGATTTATAGGTGCTACTTTGTTCATGGTTGGATTTCGGGAAAGTAAACGTCATTTTAAGCCTATTTCGGCCGTTTCATGTCATTTTCGTGTATTTCGAGTCATGTGACTCCAATTTCTTGTTGAATGCAATAATATTGCATAAAATACGACTACTAAGTAGGTTTATAGGTGCTCCTTTGTTGTTGGTTGGATTTCGGGAAAGTAAGGGTAATTTAAGGCTATTTCGTCCGTTTTATGTCATTTTCGTGTATTTCGAGTCATGTGACTCCAATTTCTTGTTGAATGTGATAATATTGCATAAAATACGACTACTAAGTAGATTTATAGGTGCTACTTTGTTGATGGTTGGATTTCGGGAAAGTAAACGTCGTTTTAAGCCTATTTCGGCCGTTTCATGTCATTTTCGTGTATTTCGAGTCATGGTAATCCAATTTGTTGTGGAATATGATCTTATAAAATAAAATGTTGCTATTAAGTAGATTTATATGAGCTACTTTGTTGATGGTTGGATTTCGGGAAAATAAATATCATTTTAGGCCTATATATTTCGGCCGATTTATGTCTTTTTATATATTTCGAGCCTCCCGCTTCCCCCCTTGCACGGCCCCGGTCCCCCCCCTTGCACAGCCCCCGCTCCCCCCGTCCAGCCCCCCTAGCTACTTTCCCCCCCCCTTGCACAGCCCCCCGGTCCCCCCCCGTCCAACCCCTAGCTACTTCCCCCCCCCCCCGCTTGGCAACGGCACCCCCCACGGCCACAAAGCCACGGCAAAGCCGCCGAGGCAGGCTTCTTCGCCGCTAGTGGCCCACGACTTCCGATGTTCCATTATTGTTGGTCCTTTATTCAAATTGTTATTTTTTTTAACTTGTACATATATATTAATTTCTATGTTTTTATAATTGCAGGGATAATTACTACTACATATGGATGAGATGACGACTAGTGAACACACAACCGAGGATGAATCTTATGATGTGAGGAAGGACCCAGATAAAGGTGATCTCGAAGATCGAGATCTTCAAGAACTTCATCCAAAAAGTGGTACAATTGTGAAAGCACAACAAGTTTGTAGGAAAGAAGGTCAACAACGGGAGTTACAAACAAATCAACAACAAAGAAAATCTAAAGTGATGAAAAAGAGAAAGGGAAGAGGACCTACAAAGTCAATAAGTGCTACTCACTTGCATATGACTTTAGAGTACGATAACTTGGGTCAACCTTGTGGTGTGTGGCGTTCTAAGTATGGCAAACATATTGGCCTTTGCGTCCGGAGGCTCTCCATTTTGCATTCATGGCAAGAGGTGCCCGAGGGGATGAAGAAATTACTATGGAATGACACTATGGTAAGTTTCATACTACCATTTAGTTTCTTATTTTAATAAATATGTGTATGTAGTACTAATGATAGAATTTAATCTATTACAACAAATGTGGAAACTAATATTTTTGTTCGTTCTTTTTGTAGAATCTCTTCAATATCGAAGATGATGAAGCCAAGAAGAATCTATTTTTATCCGCGCTTGCTCAGAGATTTCGAGATTTCAAGGCTAAGTTAGTGTCCGGTTGGATTACTAAGCGGAGGAAAAGAACGGGTACAAAGAAGAAGAAAATTTATGGGGGAGAAAAGCAAATCGAAGCTGAGGCTGCATTGGAAAATTCAGAGGAACCCACCACATTACCATATCAAATATGGAGAAATATCAAACCTGAAGAGTGGGAAGCATTTGTTGCCAAAAATACTACTCCGGAAGCTGTTGTAAGCAAAGGATTTTAATTATATTTACCACACTTAGCACGAGTATGATTGTATATAACACCTAATCTTTTGTTTGTAATTATGTGTTTTTTCAGGCAAGACGTGAGAAAAAAAGCGAGAGTGCAAAAGCAAGGAAATATTATCATCATTTGGGTGCCCATTCCTACGATGAGGCGAGAAAAAAGTGGATGTTTGCCCATTACCCCACACAGGATTCGACAACGACAACTACCTCTACAACCACATCAGTTACACCGGCTCGTCAACCAGACAGGGTCCTTGATTGGTGGTGTTCGATGCATGGGGTTGATGCAAAGGGAAACAGAGTGTTACCTGATCCCGTAGCGTAAAAGATAGCCAATGCCATTGTAAGTACATATCATTTTAGGCCTATTTTGGCCATTTCATGTCATTTTCGAATAGTTTGAGTCACTGGGCTCCAATTTCTTGTGAAACATGATAATATAACCTAAAATATTGCTATTAAGTAGATTTATAGGTTCTACTTTGTTGTTGGTCGGATTTCGGGAACGTAAATATCATTTTAGGCCTATTTTGGCCATTTCATGTCATTTTCGAATAGTTTGAGTCATTGGGCTCCAATTTCTTGGGAAACATGATAATATAACCTAAAATATTGCTATTAAGTAGATTTATAGGTTCTACTTTGTTGTTGGTCGGATTTCGGGAACGTTAATATCATTTTAGGCCTATTTTGGCCATTTCATGTCATTTTCGAATAGTTTGAGTCACTGGGCTCCAATTTCTTGTGAAACATGATAATATAACCTAAAATATTGCTATTAAGTAGATTTATAGGTTCTACTTTGTTATTGGTCGGATTTCGGGATCGTAAATATCATTTTAGGCCTATTTTGGCCATTTCATGTCATTTTCGAATAGTTTGAGTCACTGGGCTCCAATTTCTTGTGAAACATGATAATATAACCTAAAATATTGCTATTAAGTAGATTTATAGGTACTACTTTGTTGTTGGTCGGATTTCGGGATCGTAAATATCATTTTAGGCCTATTTTGGCCATTTCATGTCATTTTCGAATAGTTTGAGTCACTGGGCTCCAATTTCTTGTGAAACATGATAATATAACCTAAAATATTGCAATTAAGTAGATTTATAGGTTCTACTTTGTTGTTGGTCGGATTTCGGGAACGTAAATATCATTTTAGGCCTATTTTGGCCATTTCATGTCATTTTCGAATAGTTTGAGTCACTTTGGGCTCCAATTTCTTGTGAAACATGATAATATAACCTAAAATATTGCTATTAAGTAGATTTATAGGTTCTACTTTGTTGTTGGTCGGATTTCGGGAACGTAAATATCATTTTAGGCCTATTTTGGCCATTTCATGTCATTTTCGAATAGTTTGAGTCACTGGGCTCCAATTTCTTGGGAAACATGATAATATAACCTAAAATATTGCTATTAAGTAGATTTATAGGTTCTACTTTGTTGTTGGTCGGATTTCGGGAACGTTAATATCATTTTAGGCCTATTTTGGCCATTTCATGTCATTTTCGAATAGTTTGAGTCATTTGGGCTCCAATTTCTTGTGAAACATGATAATATAACCTAAAATATTGCTATTAAGTAGATTTATAGGTTCTACTTTGTTATTGGTCGGATTTCGGGATCGTAAATATCATTTTAGGCCTATTTTGGCCATTTCATGTCATTTTCGAATAGTTTGAGTCACTGGGCTCCAATTTCTTGTGAAACATGATAATATAACCTAAAATATTGCTATTAAGTAGATTTATAGGTACTACTTTGTTGTTGGTCGGATTTCGGGATCGTAAATATCATTTTAGGCCTATTTTGGCCATTTCATGTCATTTTCGAATAGTTTGAGTCACTGGGCTCCAATTTCTTGTGAAACATGATAATATAACCTAAAATATTGCAATTAAGTAGATTTATAGGTTCTACTTTGTTGTTGGTCGGATTTCGGGAACGTAAATATCATTTTAGGCCTATTTTGGCCATTTCATGTCATTTTCGAATAGTTTGAGTCACTGGGCTCCAATTTCTTGTGAAACATGATAATATAACCTAAAATATTGCTATTAAGTAGATTTATAGGTTCTACTTTGTTGTTGGTCGGATTTCGGGAACGTAAATATCATTTTAGGCCTATTTTGGCCATTTCATGTCATTTTCGAATAGTTTGAGTCACTGGGCTCCAATTTCTTGTGAAACATGATAATATAACCTAAAATATTGCTATTAAGTAGATTTATAGGTTCTACTTTGTTATTGGTCGGATTTCGGGATCGTAAATATCATTTTAAGCCTATTTTGGCCATTTCATGTCATTTTCGAATTGTTTGAGTCACTGGGCTCCAATTTCTTGTGAAACATGATAATATAACCTAAAATATTGCTATTAAGTAGATTTATAGGTTCTACTTTGTTGTTGGTCGGATTTCGGGAACGTAAATATCATTTTAGGCCTATTTTGGCCATTTCATGTCATTTTCGAATAGTTTGAGTCACTTGGGCTCCAATTTCTTGTGAAACATGATAATATAACCTAAAATATTGCTATTAAGTAGATTTATAGGTTCTACTTTGTTATTGGTCGGATTTCGGGATCGTAAATATCATTTTAGGCCTATTTTGGCCATTTCATGTCATTTTCGAATAGTTTGAGTCACTGGGCTCCAATTTCTTGTGAAACATGATAATATAACCTAAAATATTGCTATTAAGTAGATTTATAGGTTCTACTTTGTTATTGGTCGGATTTCGGGATCGTAAATATCATTTTAGGCCTATTTTGGCCATTTCATGTCATTTTCGAATAGTTTGAGTCACTTGGGCTCCAATTTCTTGTGAAACATGATAATATAACCTAAAATATTGCTATTAAGTAGATTTATAGGTTCTACTTTGTTGTTGGTCGGATTTCGGGAACGTAAATATCATTTTAGGCCTATTTTGGCCATTTCATGTCATTTTCGAATAGTTTGAGTCACTGGGCTCCAATTTCTTGTGAAACATGATAATATAACCTAAAATATTGCTATTAAGTAGATCTATAGGTTCTACTTTGTTGTTGGTCGGATTTCGGGAACGTAAATATCATTTTAGGCCTATTTTGGCCATTTCATGTCATTTTCGAATAGTTTGAGTCACTTGGGCTCCAATTTCTTGTGAAACATGATAATATAACCTAAAATATTGCTATTAAGTAGATTTATAGGTTCTACTTTGTTGTTGGTCGGATTTCGGGAACGTAAATATCATTATTCAAGTAACCCCACCCCCCCCACCCCACACCCGCACTTTCCCCCTCCCTTACCAGCAGCAGGCGCCAGCGGCCGCAGCCAGCCGGCGGCGGCGGCAGCGGCGGCGGCCGGCAAGCCAGCTGGGCTCGCCACCGCTGCCGGCTCGCTGGGCGCTCTGCCAGCTGCCGGCTTCTTTGGCGCCGCCGCAACTTATTCGGTAGTACGTTTGGTTTTTTGAAAATTTTTAACGTCCAATTGTCTGTTGTTGTTTTATTTCTAGATCGGATTAAAGGAAAAGGAGGCAACGGGTGATTTCACTCCTACCGCACACATGGATGCTTTGCACGAAACTCTAGGAAAGGACCATAGTGGTCGTGTGAGGGGCGTGGGAGGTGTCCGCCTCGGCGTGCGAAAGGTATATGGTGAACAATACACTACAACGTCAAAATCAAGTGCAAGTAGTGTGAATTCGGCGTCGGTAGATGTGGAGGCTATCAAATCTGCAATTCGGGAGGAGCTTAGAGAGGAGATGACACATAATTTCAATGCTATGATGGAGCAAATGGGTTTACCGACCTTCCCATTGAAGAAAGGTAGTGATGTTCCATCTAGCCAGCCGATCGGTGTTCCACAAACACCTGATCCACCAATACCCGAGTTGAAGGTAATCACTGTATTTGGTTTAATTTATCACGCTTAATCACTGTGCTTTATTAATTAACTATTTATTGTCCCTTAGTGCATGCAATTCTAAATATGTTGTTTCATCGCTTAACTATTAATGACTTGTTTTGATTCAAAGGAGGAGACCCCATGCCGACTATTAGTTCAAGAAAATGATTCTGATAGTCTGATTGTGGTAGCTAGTGGCCATGCACAACCTCCTGGTGATCAAGTATGAGTGCATCACCAGATAGTGAACAATGATCACTATGTGGTGAGCATCGACTACATTGAGCTTGGTTTTGAAGACTTAGGTCTTCCGATGCCAAAACCGGAGGTTAGTCTACATACACTGAGTGACGCCCATGGTAGTTATGTTCTGTGGCCGCGTGCATGGGTGCGATTTTCAGATGAGGTACACCGATAAACATACATATATATATGCGTTAGTTTATATATGTAATAATCAACTCCGATTATATTACTTTTCTATGTCATATATATAATAATTAGTAATATTCTTATTATTACTTTTTACTAGGTTTCAAGGAAGGCTGGTTCACATGACAAGAAAGCTAAAAAGGTCGGTTCACCAAACAAGATGGCTAAGGAGGCAATTGGACGTGCTGAAATTGAACCAAATGTGTTCGATGACCAAGTTAGTATGTCAAGCAATCCACTTCTCGAGCCGTTGGTGGTGCAAGGCCTTACTAAGGCATGTTATTGGTTGCATGAGTGTGTTAGTGATTTGCCCGATGATACTGCAATACATGTTCCTTTGGGGAAGGAACAATTCAACTACGCTGATGAGTCATCTACATGGATTTCCAAAGACGATGTTAAAGAATTCTTACGTGGAGAAATGTTGAGTGGAACAATGATACAAGCTTTCATGAGGTGATACATACATAACTTACTTTAATTTACAAGTTTATAATAGTTTTCAACTTCCATGATAAGTATGTTTACTTTTTATTATATGCTTTCTCAGGTTATTGTGTACTGAATTGAATGAAAAAATGAGTGAGACAAAGATTGGTTGGTTATGTCCAAGTATGATGCGAGATGACAATTGTTTAAAAAACAAAACCGATGTGAAAGAATATCTCGATACTAGTTTCAAACAATCACATCGATTAGAAGAGAAGTGCATCCTTGTTCCATATATTGAAGCGTAAGCTTGTTACACCAAACTTGATGCTTTACTTTATTTTCTATAACTTTATTTCCTTGTTTAGATAACTTGCCTTCTTGTTCCATATATCGATAACAAAATTCACCGAACCGTTGAATAAGTAACTTTATATTATTTCCTTATATAGTCTCCATTGGACGCTCATTGTGATATGTTTGTCAAATAATCACGTTTACCACTTTGATTCTCTTCGTCGACAACCACCACGGAGCTTACTAGTCAAGTCACTATTGAATAGGTAACTTAACTAGAACAATATGTGTACCTAATATATATAAATTATATATATATATATATATATATATATATATATATATATATATATATATATATATATATATATATATATATATATATATATATATATATATATATATATATATATATATATATATATATATATATATATATAATAAACATCTTATAATGTATTGATGTAGTGTGATGAAGCACCATTATGGAGTTGGACTTCGATTAGGAAAAGCTCCTCTTTGGATATCGATTGAGGTAACTACTTTGGTGAATCTTATGTCGAATCATTTATTTTCATATATACTCTAAATTTAACATGAATGTTTGTGGATGTTTAAATTTGGTGAATTTCGATGTCCGCAACAAAAGAATGGTGTTGATTGTGGCTATTACGTCTTTGCGGTACATGTTTGATATAGTCAACCGTTGTATTGACATCGATTATCTTCAAAAGGTATGTAACTAATTAGTTTTGCTCCTATATGTAACATGTAGGTAGTTTTGGGAAGTGAAATAGCTCAAATTCACAAAAATCGACCCCGAAACGAACCTAAAAATTGAACTTCTAATCTTTTGCACCTAAATATGACATTAACACTTCAACTATGCATAAAGTAAGTGGTGTGTGTTAGTTTTGCTCCTATAGGTAACATGTAGCTAGTTTTGGGAAGTGAAATAGCTCAAATTCACAAAAATCGACCCCGAAACGAACCTAAAAATTGAACTTCTAATATTTTGCACCTAAATATGACATTAACACTTCAACTATGCATAAAGTAAGTGGTGTGTGTTAGTTTTGCTTTTATAGGTAACATGTAGCTAGTTTTGGGAAGTGAAATAGCTCAAATTCACAAAAATCGACCCCGAAACGAACCTAAAAAATTGAACTTCTAATCTTTTGCACCTAAATATGACTACTAACACTTCAACTATGCATAAAGTAAGTGGTGTGTGTTAGTTTTGCTCCTATATGTAACATGTAGGTAGTTTTGGGAAGTGAAATAGCTCAAATTCACAAAAATCGCCTCCGAAACGAACCTAAAAATTGAACTTCTAATCTTTTGCACCTAAATATGACATTAACACTTCTACTATGCATAAAGTAAGTGGTGTGTGTTAGTTTTGCTCCTATAGCTAACATGTAGCTAGTTTTGGGAAGTGAAATAGCTCAAATTCACAAAAATCGACCCCGAAACGAACCTAAAAATTGAACTTCTAATTTTTTGCACCTAAATATGACATTAACACTTCAACTATGCATAAAGTAAGTGGTGTGTGTTAGTTTTACTCCTATAGCTAACATGTAGCTAGTTTTGGGAAGTGAAATAGGTCAAATTCACAAAAATCGACCCCGAAACGAACCTAAAAATTGAACTTCTAATCTTTTGCACCTAAATATGACATTAACACTTCAACTATGCATAAAGTAAGTGGTGTGTGTTTGTTTTGCTCCTATATTTAACATGTAGCTAGTTTTGGGAAGTGAAATAGCTCAAATTCACAAAAATCGACCCCGAAACGAACCTAAAAATTGAACTTCTAATCTTTTGCACCTAAATATGACATTAACACTTCAACTATGCATAAAGTAAGTGGTGTGTGTTAGTTTTGCTCCTATAGGTAACATGTAGGTAGTTTTGGGAAGTGAAATAGCTCAAATTCACAAAAATCGACCCCGAAACGAACCTAAAAATTGAACTTCTAATCTTTTGCACCTAAATATGACATTAACACTTCAACTATGCATAAAGTAAGTGGTGTGTGTTAGTTTTGCTCCTATATATATATAACATGCATGTAGTTAGTTTTGGGATGTAAAATAGCTCAAATTCACAAAAATCGACAAAATCAACTCGAAAATTGGTTGTTTAATTAGCTAATTGCAAGAGTTAGTTGTTATTATATATTGTAAATGTTTGACTTGATCTTATTAATTTACTATATTCATATTATTGCAAGGTTTACATGGAAAACGACGCACCAAGGTTGGATGAATTCACAATTGAAGAATTGGATGAAGTTCGAAACAAGTTGGCAACCTACATTTGTGAAGATTGTCTATGACGATACATTGGTTAGGATTTTGCAAGAACTAGCTAGAAGTTCGAAACAAGTTGGCAAGCTATTCGGTTGTTGCGTTAATGTAGTTTTTTGTATTAGAATTAATATAATTTTGCCTTAAGTACTCTTTAACATTATTATTATTATATATATATAATTATTACATATATAATTGGGAACTCTATATATATATGCATTATGAGGTTTGTAATATGGAACAAAGCAAAGCAGCAAGGAACCAGCGACACAGGGAACGAGCGCATATATATTATTATATAGCTGAATTTTTAAAAAAAAAAAAATAACAAAAAAGGGTCAGGTTAATAGGGAAAACCGCAGCCCTTGGCCACAAAAGGGTGCGGTTAATAGGGAAAACCGCAGCCCTTAAATGCCAAGGGTGCGGTTTTCCCTATTAACCGCAGCCCTTTTGTGGCCAAGGGCTGCGGTTTTCTTACGACCGCAGCCCTTAATTCCCTAAGGGCTGCGGTTCATAACCGCAGCCCTTCCTATAGATTAAGGGCTGCTACTCTAATTGCTGCGGTCAAAAAACGCAGCCCTTAGGCCACTTTTGACCGCAGCCCTTAGGCTTTTTTCCACTAGTGTATTTTCATTACAAATTACAAGATAGTTGCTTTTCTCCTTTTCTTTTTTAGCAACTTGGGGGGGGGGGTATGGGAAGAAATTTAATTATTCTACCATCTTTAGTAGTTACAAGATATACATTAGTTTTGCCTCTATGCTCAGAATCATGGTCGAATTATCATGGCCTTCCAAGTAACATATGACACGCATCCATAGGAAGAATGTCACACCATCTCTCATCTTCAAACCCGCCAATGGAGTAAGTCACCAAGGCTTGTTTCTTCACCCTCACACTAGTACCATCATTCAACCAATTAAGCTTATGAGGCTCTTCATGGTCTCTAGTTGGTAGCTTCAATTTACTCACGGCTTCGGATGAAACAACATCCACTTGTGCACCACCATCAATAATCACATTGCAAGTCTTCTCACCTACCTTGCATCTAGTGTGGAACAAGTTGCTTCTTTGCCTCTCGTCAACTTGAGGCTCACTAAACAACACTCTCCTCACTACCATCATGTTCATCTCCTCCTCCGGAGGAATTTCCTCCTCACAATCATCATCCTGAAAGCTACTCTTCTCATGAACAACAAAATTATACATCTTTTCTTCTTCATCCATGATGGCACATTGAGTGGCGGTCAAAATAGATTTACTAGGACACTCGCTTGTAATATGACCCCTCCCATTACATTTGTAACACCTTCTTCTAGTAGCAAGTTCACTAGGAGAAATCACAACCCTTTCTTTCTCTTTCCCCTTAAAAGATGATGAAGAAGATTGATTTTGAAAAGTACGTTCCTTAGAATAGGAAGGAGTAAATTCCAAAGCACCCTTGAAAGAAGAAGAAGAAGAAGTTTTGGGCTTCTCTTTCTCCCTTTCCTCCTTAGCTTATGCCTCATATTTCAAGGCAAGATTACACACATCACTAAAAGTGGCATAATGAGTCACCTCCACTTTTCTACTAATCCCTTTAGACAACCCCTTAACAAAATGAGCTATCTTGAAAGTCTCCTTCTCTTGCAAATCACAAATTAGACACAACTTCTCAAACTCTTTCATGTATTCTTCAACACTCATGTCATTGTTTTGTGAAAGGTGGGTCAATTTTAAGTATTGCTCTTGTTAATACTCCTTACTAACCCATTTATCCCTCATTTTCTTTTTCAATCTATTATATGAATCAATCTTATCTTTCCCTTCTCTCCTTCTATTGGACTTGAGGTTTTCATACCATAATGCAGCAAGTTTAGTGAGTTTTAGGATACCAAATGATGTATGTCTAAAAACACCTTCCAAAGGATTGGATGATGAGTCTAAACTTTAGGAATATAGAACACTCACAAGAACACTAGAAAACACTCGTAACCAAGGGTAGAACCAAACCACAAGGACAAACTCAATGGCTTGGGTTTCTAGGCCAGAGATAAGACTCACTCAATCTCTCCTAGGCTTATCACTCAAGACTCACTCAAAGTAATAAGGGTAGCAAACACTCGAGACAAACTCAAAGCATAAACTATAAACGCAAGGTTTTTTAATCAAATCACAAAGCTGAACTATTTCATATCATCATACCCCTTATAGTAAAAAACGGTTTCAATTTGCCTCATCCAATCTAGAAAAGCATCACTTTCATGCCCCCATCAAATTCGGGCATCTCAATTTTCAAACCCCTATCTTCATAAAAGTGTCTAGGTGTATTAACCTCACCATCCTCAGTTTCAAGAAAATTTAATTTTCGATTAGCTTGCAACAACATATTAGACATATCATCAAGCCTAGTCTTTTGTTGAGCCTTATCTTCTTCATTCTCTTCTGATTTCTTTTCAAAATTTTCCAACTTCTGGGTTATTACTTGTAACATCCTAGCAAGATCACCATCATCCATGATTTCACTATTTTTGCTAGACTATTACAAATACAAGGTAGAAACTGCCGTAAACTTGAACAACAAAACAAAACTGCAAATGGACTTGAGACTCTCAATGGATTACAGATTAATAAAATTCAGGAAATTTCAAGAAGAATCAAAAAAAGAAACTCTTGAAAAGCTTTCCGGATGAAGGAGTAATCGTTGTTTGAAGTTCTGTGTGCTGGATTTGCTCTGTTTTAGCGCAGTTGCGAAAAAACGTGCCCAGTTTAATATCTAAAAAATACACAAAAATCTAAAACATTTTGTGAGTATTCTAGACAAAAAGTTATGCAGAATGAAAAAAATAATCAACCAATTTGGACTCCTGAAGGTTGAGAACTCGTCCTTCAAAGTCGACTGAAAAACTGGATGAATTCTGCCCGTTTTGATTTACCACCAAAACGAGATTTTTCTGCAAGATCTTCCCGCCAAATCTCTTATACATGATGATGTAAGTCTAAAAACACCTTCCAAGAGATTGGATGATGATTCTAAACTTAGGGACAATAGAACACTCACTTTGATAAGAAAATCACTCGAAACAAAGATAGATGCCAAAACTCAAGAACGTACTCAAAGTTTTGGGGTTCTAGGCTAGAGATAAGACTCACTCAATCTCTCCTAGGCTTATCACTCAAGACTCACTCAAAGCAATAAAGGTTAGCCAGTACTTGAGACAAACTCAAATTAAAAACTATAAACACAAAGGTTTTTTTTTTAATCAAACTCAAAACTGATTTCTATTCATCATTTTCTCTTCTTATATAGAGATATGGAGCAGCAAGGAGGAGCTAAAAACACACACAAACACCCTAAAAACCGTCCAAGAGGATCAATTTGGAGGAGTTACAAAACTCCTTGATTCAAGCCTCTTGATAAGCTCCATTAAATGAGCTGTTACAAGGGCTAAAATAAACACACTATGCATGTTGTAACATCAGCATTGCACACGCCTAAATTCCCTAATCACACGTCCTAATCATGAGTTTTACTTGATGAGTAATCTCATGTTTTTATTACAACTCAAAACAATAAAAACAAATGGAAAATAAATAGGAACCCAAACAGAACTTGGACTTCCTTTACAATCATGCTTGAAACCCAAATAAAACTTGGGCTCTTCATTTGGTTGATGCACGCCTCATGTTGGACCTTCAATTTACTTCATTGTTGGTCTCATATTTGGTTCAAAATACTTGCCTTCGAGTTAATAGTAAGGACAAAGTGCATAAAATGTTCAAAGTTTAAAGGTATCATGTGTAATTTCAAAAATGTTAGGTTACAACGTAGAAATCAAAGAAACACAAGGGTATAACGTAGAAAAACCCTATTTTGTTTTTTGCTAGTCCTTAGTTTATTTTAAGTTCCTAGTAGGTTTAGAGTTTTTGTACTTTTTTTTGTGTCCAAGTTTGTTTGACTTTTTTGTCATCATTAAAAAAGGGGAAAATTGTTGATTTATAAGTTTTGATGATAGCTTGCACACAACCAAACTTGCCTAATGAGGCTTTGAGTTCCTATGAGGTTTTCCAGGGTCTTAAAGACTTATATGATGAAGGAAGGAACTTGTGGAGTAACAAGTTTTCTAAAACACAAATAAAAGGAGTTCAAAGTGAAAGAAGGTTGAGGACTATCTATATAAACAAGGAATACAGAGTATATCAAAGAGTTCCAGAGCAGGAATTACTTGATGGAACAAGGGATACTACATGCTGAGTTCCAGAGCAGGAGCAAAACTGGTTAATGCCAAGTTCCAAAGAGAGTTCAGAGTCAAGAATTCCAGAGAAGGAGCATCTTGAAGAGTAATGAAGTCTAGAATAATAGGAGTTCAATGTTCTAAGATTTTTGTAAGTACACTGGAGTATGGAGTCTGACTGGAACACGAGTCAAGTTTCAAGTCCAACTTAGATGTCTACGAGTCTACTAAGTCTCCCTCTAAGTATGAGTCATGAGTAATAATTAACTGAATTAATGGAGTCAAATAAGAGTCCAGATTGTTCATGCCATAATATTAGGGGTTTAGTTAGGTTATTAGTTAAATAAATAATCTAGGTTGAAAACCAAATTTCACTAGGGGAAAAAAAAGGAAGGGCAGCGTTTTTTGGAAAACGCATCCCTAAATACTGTAGGGCTGCGGTTAGCTCAAAACTGCAGCCCTTTAATAGTGAAGGGCTGCGGTTTTTGGGCTAACCACAGCCCTTAATAGTGAAGGGCTGCGGTTAGCCCAAAGCCGCAGCCCTTTATTACTAAAGGGCTGCGATTTTGGACCAACCCGCAGCCCTTATAATTCTCGGTGTTGGGCTCGCATTATTAATGAGAAGTTGAGCGCACAAATTAGATGAACCCTAAATCTCACTCGCCTCTTTCTCTCTCCCCTCAGTCTCATCTTTCTCTCTCATTCATCCCTGCGCACAAATCTTCATCTATCGTTTCATACATGGTGGCTAGGATCTCATTCGTCTCTCGTCTCTCCTCACCGGCATTCGCACAAACACTCGTCGCTCACCACTCACGTCTTGTCTCGCCGGCATTCGCACAAACACTCGTCGCTCACCACTCGCGTCTTGTCTCGCCGGCATTCGCACAAAAACCTCTCGCCGTCGCCTTCGACCAGATCTAGGGTTGGTTCGTTTTTTAGTTTAGTTTTTGTCTTTTTTTTTTGTATTTGTTGGTTCTTGATGGTATTTTTCGCATTTTTTTTGTTAATTTTTAGTTTTGTAGTTTTATGGAATTTATTTGAGATGGTTCGAGATTAATTTGAGATCTAGGGTTCCATATTTGCTCGTTTTTTGTCAATTAATTTTTTCGCATTTTAGGTTCATTTTAATTTTATTTTGTGGAATTAATATGATTGTATGTTGTTGATTTTGTGGAATCTACTCTTGTTGTATGTTGTTCGAAATTTCTGGTTGATTTTCTGGAATTGGTTCATTTTGGTTGTTTTTAGGACTAAAAAAATGCAAAAAAAAATTTAAATAATAAATTTTTTTTTTGTTCATCAAGGGCTGCGGTTTTGACTATCTTCCGCATCCCTTTGTATAATGAAGGGCTGCGGTTTAGGCCCATAACCGCAGCCCTTCCATAGTGGAAGGGCTGCGGTTATGGGCCTAAACCGCAGCCCTTCGTTGTGAAGGGTTGCGGTTTAAAACTGGAAAGGGCTGTTGGCCAAAAACGCAGCCCTTAGGGCTGTTTTGACCGCAGCCCTTCCGTTTTTTTCCACTAGTGTTTATTAGAGTATTTTTAGGAATAAAATCAATAGAGTAATAAGGCATGTGTTCTAATTCAATTAGTGGGCTAAAATGTAAGAAGCTTAGGCTACAAGTACAAAAGAACGTGCAGGTTCCTAGTAGTGGGGAAAGTGGACGTTAGTTGGGCAACTGGACTTCATGGGTTCAAAGAGCTGTTTAGTTGATTCTTTAACTTAGTATTAATAGCTAATCACTTGACATAATTTGTAGGACGGCTGAGAGTGAAAACACAAGAGTTTAGAGTTAAATTATGTTAAGTGTTTGTCAAAGTTCCAGTTGTGTTCTTGGCTAGTTACTCTAAGTTTCAGTGTACTAGAGTCATTCAAAAGATTTGTAATTTTCATACTACAAGGGGATTGAACTTGAGTGAGTTCAAATTGCGTGTGAGAGTAAAGAGAAGAGAGAAGAGAGAGAGAAGAGCCTCAGAAGTTAGAGGGAATTGTTCATTAGGAGGGTCAAAGTTCCCGCTGGAACAAAGAGGGTCCGAGTAGAGAATAGGTTGTTACAGAGGTGTTGGCTTATTATTATAAAAATGGAGTTGTTCTTCATATTGGGCCTAGGAAGTTTTTCTAATAAACGGTTCTCTCGTGTCTTCGCATTCTTTACTTTAGCTCCTTTAAAATTCCGCAAAAACTACTAAGATTTCCACACAACAATTCACCCCCCTCTTGCAGTGTTCCATTCGAGTCAACATTCCTGATAGTGAAAAAGTTGTTGCTACTCAAGCGGGTTCCGTTTGCTTGTCAAATACTATTAGTCTTACCAATGTTCTTTATGTTCGTAAGTTGAGTTGTAACTTACTTTGAGTCACTCAATTATATGATAAATTACAGTGTATTGTCCAATTTAACTCTTCTATGTGTGCTATACAGGACCACACGAGGGCGCTGATTGAAATTGGTGTTTGGCGGGATGGACTTTACTACTTTTGTGACACGAATCGGTGCAATATGTCGCTAGTAATGGGTCTTCCTCGGTGTTGGAATTATGGAACAAGCGCATGGGTCATCCGTTTGAAAAAGTAGTAAAGTTAATTCCTCCTATTAAAAAAATCTAGAGGTTGTTTAAATAAGGGGTACAAAGTTTGTTTTCGTGCTTAACATACTAGAGATAGATTTCTAATAAGTACTACTAAGGCATCTGGAATTTATGAGAAAGTACATTGCAATTTGTGGGATCCTTGTTGGCATGTTTCGTCCTGTGGGGCCCGTTGTTTCTGAACTATTTGTTGATGATTATTCACGTGCTGTGTGGATTTATCTGCTAATTGAGAGAACTGAGGTCTTTAGTAAGTTCATGTTCTTCGTGGCTATGATAGACCACGAATTCTCTCACAAAATCAAAGTGGTACAAAGTGACTTGACTATTTTAATGCCAATGTTATTCTATCTTAAAGCTCTTGCGTGGGTACTGTAACACCCCGACAATTCTCTCTTTTCTAAAATACCTTTGTAATATAAAACATAGAGAATTATCAAAGTATTATCGCCCGTGTGAAAACGTAATCGGCTTATTCAGAATTTTGTAGCGGAAAACATAATAAATAAACTTTAGAAATAAAACTTAGTCAACCACAAAGTCAACTCTAAAAGTCAAACCAACAAAAGTCAAAGTCAACCTCAAAAGTCAAAGTCAGCGACAAATGTCAAAGTCAACTACGAAAATCGTAAAGTCAAAATATGATAAATAATCTACACAAGCTCTCCAATCCCGAACCCATGATGCATCATCTTCAAACCTGTAGATGGACAATGCACTATTGATCCCTAGAGACTGCTCACCAAATGGGTCATTACAGGATCAATAAAGCATAGCCATGATCAACATACACACACAAAGCACGTAATCAGCAAAGCTGAGTACTACATAACAAATAGTAAACAATCCTAACATGATACTAATAAATAATAAGCTGGAATAAATAATAACATAATAACCTTGCAGACTACTTTTACTAAACTAAACTTTACAACCAATAATTTAATTACTTTAGATGGAATAGTCAATGGAACGAGTTGTCTAACCAAAACCAGTCTTCAATTTAGAAGACGAAATACAGGCGCGACTCCGTATTACCATGACCTACGATATCGAGGAACCTTTTAAATAAAAATAGGACACGGTGATCAATCCGGTCCCAAGAAAAGCCATGGGCTACCACCATGTACTCCAACTCATACTAGTCCAACACTTCATACGTGCACAAGTCTAAAACTATTGCTATCCACGTTTCACTTTACATGATTAATAATTTATTCACTTGTTAAGACTCACAAGCAATACAAATAATAATCATCAAGTAACCATAAACTTCCATTTTTATCTTAGGATTAGATAAGTGATCACCAACTTAACAATCCAAGGATCAATCCAATATTTAATCCATAACCTTTAATTAAGTGTTGAACCAAGTCAACAACCAACCAACCTTTCATAGGTATAAAAATATCAACTTACCAAATAAGGCCCTCGATCCTCAAAAAGTAGTTAAATAATCAAAAGGGAACAACATGATTCAATCATGATTCAAACCAAAATATATTAATCCCTCATGTGAATTAATAAAATAAAGTTCCCAAATCTCATATGTTTGCATCAAACTTCCATACAAACATAATATCAATATCATAACCAACATGCTTCACACAACGGCATAAAACATGCAATTCCAACTTAATATAAATCACATAAGAACTAAGAATAGTTCCCTATACATGATACTACTCAATTCTCATCCTTAGGACATGATACTAGTCCAATCACCACATAAGTATGTACGTACCTTGTGTAGACAAATCGATCGGCCACTTTCACAATCTTAAAAGTCGCCTAAAGAGAAATCTCCACCTAAAACAACCAATATAAATCAACAATCAATCCCTTATGAATTTATAGCAATAACAACATACTTTAAACCCTTCCTAAAAGTTTTTAAAACCTACTACATTATTAAAACTTAATTATTACAACCCCCTAGTATAGTACTACTACACTACTTGATTAAAACCCTTAAAACTCATGTTTAAATCATAAAAACTCCATCATAACATCCCTTTTAAAAATTCCAGCAACATATTATATACTAAAACTCTTCTTAAACATATTTAAACATACTTATAATCATAAGAAAACCCAATTTCACAAACTACAACATACTACTATGATTTTCCAACCTTTAAAACCCTAAAAATCCAATTCATACATAATAAGTAAATCTGAATTTTTATTTCTTCAATACATAAATTATATAATCTTAGATTCATAGTTAAAACACCAAACAACAACTTTTAAATAAAACATATTAAAATAAACCCTAAAAATACAAACTTTGCATTAAATAAAACTTGAGGAGGAAGAAACTAACAACCAACAAAAGAAGAGGAGGAAAGTCGGCGGCAACGAGGGAGGATGGCGGCGGTGCGCAGGCTGCTGTTGCCGGTGGCTGATGCCGCGGCTGACCGAAACCAAACAGGAGGGATGCCGAAAATTTGGGAGGAAGGAGAGAGAAAATAAAGTTGTGTGGGAAATATTTGGGGCTTGAGGGGTTTATATAGGTTTCCCTTGTGGGCTTAGGAAAAGGTGATTGGGCTCAAACTAGAGTTTAATGATTGATGAATTGAGTTTTTGGGTTCCTCATACCCAATTAAAAATCCATTCCACATCCCAAAAAGTGTTTTAAGCTTTTCAAGTATTTTTCAAAGCATGACTTAATAAAATGTTTGACTTCTTTAAACATTAAAATAATTCATTTGTCTTTCAAATAGTCAACCTTTGAAGATAAAATCATTTTAATACTAAAATATATTTAAATATATATAACTATACATTAAATATATTTATAAAATTCATAAATTTACGGGGATTACAGTCTACCCCTCTTAAAAGAAGTGTCGTCCCGAAACTTGACACGAAAACTCACACATTTTCAAAAGTTTTTAACTCAACTCCCATTTGAGAAATACTTGTGTCACTCATGTTGTGTACACTTTTACCAACTTTAAAATCACTTGTGTTACTCATGAACACATTTTCCGTGCGGAGAATCTATTTATTTTGCACCAACATGTGCAAATCGCCAAAATAAGCATAAAAATGCATAAAAATACCATAAAATAGGGTAAAAAGCGCGAAATTCTATTGCATTCTACCCC
Organism: Beta corolliflora; assembly: GCA_947648045.1. NCBI lineage: Eukaryota > Viridiplantae > Streptophyta > Magnoliopsida > Caryophyllales > Amaranthaceae > Beta > Beta corolliflora. Next base: position 2,218,206 of record CANSZD010000928.1, on the reverse strand, counting down.
CCTTAAAGAAAACGAGTTACGCCCTCGTAACTCACCTCAAGAAATAACTCATGATACTTCTTCTTCATTTCGTATTCAGCTTCCCACGTTGCCTCTTCGGACTCATGGTTAGACCAAAGCACTTTCATGATATTCACATCCTTATTGCGTGTACTACGCACCTTTTTATCGAGAATTCTCACAGGTCCTTCCTCAAATGTGAGGCTACTATCGATTTGGATTCTCTCAGGCTCCAAAACATGACGCTCATTAGGGATATATCTCTTGAGTTGGGAAATATGAAACACATCATGCATTTTCTCAAATTCCATTGGCAACGCCAACTTATAAGCTACCTTCCCGACTCTTTGCAAAATCTCATCTCGGCCAACATATTTAGCACTTGATTTGCCCTTTTTCCCAAACCTCATCACGCCCTTAGTTGGTGATACTTTCAGAAACACTTTATCACCTACTGTGAACTCATTTTCTCTTCGCTTTAAATCGGCATAACTCTTTTGCCTATCTTGAGCAGCCTGAATTCTAGCCTGAATCAACTTGACATTCTTGATAGTCTCCTTAATAAATTCCGTCCCCAAGACTATATTCTCACTAAAATCATTCCAACAAATGGGACTTCTACACTTCCTTCCATACAATGCCTCAAAAGGTGCCATCTTAATGCTCGCATGATAACTATTGTTGTATGAAAATTCAATCAAGTCTAATTGGTCTTCCCAACTACCTTGGAAGTCAATTGCGCATGCTCTCAGCATATCTTCCATAGTCTGGTTAGTCCTTTCAGTCTGACCATCGGTCGTAGGGTGAAAGGCAGTGCTCATCTTCAATGTTGTTCCTAGATTCAACTGGACCTTCTGAAATAATATCTAGTTGGAACTCCATGCAGTCCCACTACATGCTTGATATACGTCTTCGCAAGTTGCTCCTTCTTCCATGTCTCCTTAATTGGAATGAACACGGCGGACTTCGTCAGACGGTCCACAATAACCCAAATCGTATCATTGTCGTTCCTCGTCTTCGGCAAAGCAGTCGCAAAATCCATCGATATGGAATCCAACTTCCCTCCAGGAACCTCTAAGGATTGAACCTTCCCCATTGGTCTCTTATGGTCTATCTTCACTTTCTGACAGGTTAGACACTTAGATACGAATTCAACGACCTCACGCTTCATATTGGGCAACCAATAGATCTCTTTAAGGTCCTTATACAACTTGTCACCCCCAGGGTGTGCAAAATATGGAGTATTATGCCCCTCATCCATAAGACGTCTCTTAAGTTCATCACATTTTTGTGGTACACACCACATTCCCTTGAGCCTCAAACTTCCATCATCATGGATCTTAAAATCGACTTCCTTACCTTGCTTCATCTTCTCCTTGATCTTCTCTAGGTGCTCATCTCCAACTTGACCCTCTTTGATCTCGTCGAAAACTGACAGCCCCAATGATAAAGCACTCAATCTTGCCTCGATCTCCCCAGGATTTAAGATTTCTAGGCTAAGCTTTTGCATATCTCGACACAATTCCTCAAGAACTACCAAGGCACTCATGCTATGGCTCGACTTCCTACTCAAAGCATCGGCAACTACATTCGCCTTCCCTTCATGATATTGGATGTCTAAATCATAATCCTTAATCAACTCTAACCATCTTCTCTGCCTCATATTGAGGTCTTCTGGGTGAAAATGTACTTCAAGCTCTTATGGTCAGAAAAGATCTTACAGGTTGCCCCATAAAGGTAATGTCTCCAAAATTTCAAAGTAAAAACGATTGCAGCTAATTCTAGATCATGGGTAGGGTAATTAGCCTCATACGGTTTCAACTGACGCGATGCATACGCGATCACCTTCCCATTATGCTGCTGAACACATCCTAAACCATTCTTCGAAGCATCACTATACACCTCAAATCCCTCATTTCCATCAGGCAGGGCTAAAACGAGTGCAGAGGTTAAACGCTCCTTCAAAATCTGGAAAGCTTCCTCGCACCTCTAACTCCACTCGAACTTTGACTCTTTCTTCATCAAATTGGTTATTGGCCTTGCTATCTTCGAGAAATCTCTCACGAATCTCCTATAATAGTCAGCTAAACCGAGAAAACTCCTGATATCTGACACATTCTTTGGAGTAGGCCACTCACTAACAGCTTGAATTTTAGCAGAATCCACATAAACTCCTTCTTTAGACACATAATGACCCAAAAATGCTACTTTCTCCAAACGAAACTCACATTTAGAGAACTTGGCATACAATTGATTCTTCCATAGCGTCTCTAATATAATCCTCAATTGTTCATCATGCTCATCCTCATTCCTTGAGTAAATCATAATATCATTAATGAATACCACAACGAACATATCTAAGAACTCATGGAATATCCTATTCATCAAATCCATAAATATGGCTGGAGCATTGGTTAACCCAAACGGCATTACAGTGAACTCATAATGACCATAACGCGTCCTAAATGCAGTCTTAGGTATATCCTTATCAGCTACTCTTAACTGGTGATACCCCAAACGTAAATTTATCTTCGAGAACATGCTTGCTCCATTTAATTGGTCGAACAGGTCATCTATCCTAGGCAAAGGATACATGTTCTTAATAGTTGCATTGTTCAACTACCTATAGTCAATACACAATCTCATACTCCCATCTTTCTTCTTCACAAACAACACAAGAGCTCCCCAAGGTGACGCACTAGGCCTAATATAACCCTTATCTAGCAACTATTGCAACTGCGTCTTCAACTCACTCATCTCAGGAGGTGCCATTCTATAAGGTGCTTTAGATATAGGCGCAGTTCCAGGAACTAAGTCTATGGTGAACTCGACAGCTCTTGCAGGCGGCATACCCGAAATTTAACTCGGAAACACATCCATAAACTCATTCACGATTGGAACATCCTCGATCTTCAATCCAACCTCTTTACTCACATCTTGCACACTACAAAAAATAGCTCACACCTCTTCTTCATCAACTTGTTCACTTGCATCGCAGAAATAACCCCAAAGCTCTTAGACTTCCCAAAACGTCGATATGAAGTCAACTTCCCCGAAGGGCTTCTCAACACTACTTTCTGAACTTCACAGTCTATTTTGGCCTCGTAGAAACCTAACCAATCCATCCCAAGAATTACATCTAGGTCTCCCAGGTTAAATTCTATCAAATCAGAAGGAAATACACAACCTCCGATCTTCAGAGGGCAAATCTTTAAACAACTTGGTACATCTTATGACTTCCCCAGTAGGTATACTAATAGGCTAATCAATTACCTCAAATCTACCAACCCCAGACTCTTAATGACAGACGACGACATAAACGAATAAGTCGCCCCATGATCAATCAACGCTTTAACGAGAACGAAGTTAATAGAAAAAGTACCAGAAACTACGTCGGTAGATCGATCAGCTTCATTGCGACTCATCACGAACAATTTACCCGGAGCCTTGTTCTGGTTGTTGTTGCTCTCACTAGCAGGCTTACTATAGCTTCATTGGTTGTTCTACGCCCCTACAGGCTTCGAACCTTGGTTTCCTGACTAATTGAACCCATGCCTCACCTGGTTACCACTCCCATTACCATTTTGCTCTTTCTTTTGCTTGGTAAAGCACTCATACTCCCTATGGCCCTTCTTCTGGTAGTAGTTACAGGTTACTCGGTCTCCCTTACAGTCTCTACCAGGGTGGTTCTTACGGCACTTCTTACAATGGTAAACCCTCTCAGAGTGGCTCTTATTATTGTAGCCCTGACCATTTATCCCTTGGAAATTCCCATTCCCATTCCTGTTCTTCTTAAAGTTGCCCTGATTTCCCCCAGCATTGAAATCCTTTCTCTTCTCACCCAATACTGCATTCTTTTTATCACTCCTCGACTGAAGACCATAAATATGGGTTACTCTTCCATACACCACATCTAAAGATGCAAAAGTCGCACCACCTAACCCCAGTTGGATTCCTCAGTCAAACCTTACTCAAATCTTTGAGCCTTTAACTCCTTAGTGGCTACTACCTCAGGTGCAAACCTCGACAATGCTATGAACTTACTATAGTACTCATAGATGGTCATGGTCCCCATCCTAAGGTTTATAAACTCCTGGGCCTTTTGTTTCCTCATAAAAGCAGGGTAAAACTTCCCTCTTAATGCAGTAACAAAGGAATCCCAATTAAATCCCTCAACAACACTTAGTCTAGCCCCATTTTTTTCTGCACCATAAGTCAGCCTCATCTTTTAGATACAGTACAGCTTGACCTACTCTCATACCCTCAGGACAATTCACAGCCTCGAAAATCTTTTCAAATTCTCTAGTCCAACTCTCTAAGAAGGTAGGGTCAGCTTGCCCCTTAAAGTATGGTGGTTTAACTTTGGCTAGTCTTTCAAACATGTCCCCAGCTGAATCGGGACGCTCGGCTCTTTCACGAGTCAAATTCTCCGCCAATAGGCGAATAGCAGAAGCTAAATCGTTACCATTATTATCCATTCTACTGCGTGACCTGAAATTTAACGTAACTCTACTTTAGGTTTCGATACACATGACTTACATGTCATTCTCTATGAAGGCAACATTTGATTTGATCATACAAGATTGCATCAACATGCAATTTCTCATGAAGTTATAATAATACCACATAATAAATCATCATGAAACATATAATCATTCATGAAAATATTCTCACCAAGAATAACACATGTGAGGATAAAATTCAGTCATAACAAATAAATAAAATATTCCCATTCACAGGCCAAAATAAATTCTTGCTCACTTGGATAACTAAATATTTATTTTGATTCCTCAAAAGATGCTAGTAGCAATTTTCCAATCCATAATACTGAAATCTTCCTACACAAAATAAAGGTACAAAGAAATAAATTTAAACCTTTGCTTGACTAATTATCCAACATTTATTCTCAAAGCATAAATACATAAACTAAGGTGATACATCATCAGTCTTATCCTTTGATTCCTTGTACTTTTTAGGAGTGAAAACCTCATCTTCAGAATCTACAATGTCCTCATCATCCTCATGTGCTGCAGCATACCTCGGCTCACTAAAGACACTCCTCATCACAACATGGTAAATATCATTCCGAGTCTGGCTCCCCGCAAGATCACACTCCAGAATGACCTCATCATCACTATCTGGACTGCTAACCTTTAGAATACGATACATTTCCAACTCTCTAAGGTAGTTTTCCTCATCAGACTCATACCCAGATCCATCACTCTCATCATCACTCAACACAATAGGGTTGTAGTAGGTCCCTACTCTAGTAGCTCCCTACTCTAGTAGCTTCGATATCAGACATGACTAGAGATCCTATAACAGATAAATATAACTACTATAAGCAATTTGGTACTCTCACTTAGCGTATAATCCCAACAATAAACAATAAGCAAGAATAACAGAAATATAAAACATAGGAATAACATAAACAGTTAGCAAGGAAGAAAAGTATAATCATACTGAACTAACTATTTAATGCAGACATATGATATTTCTATCCTATATGCCCTTCCTATACTACCCATCTCTCACAAAATGATAAAGTAATCATCAAAATAACTAGAAGTATTAAAATAAACAAATAAATAACTAATATATATATATATATATATATATATATATATATATATATATATATATATATATATATAATTTTCGAATTTATATATAAGAACCGAAATTTTCGAACCAAAGAAATTCGAACAAAATAAAAAAAAAAAACATTTTCGGACCCTAAGAAAATTAATTCGAACCAAAATAAAATAAAATATCTAAAATCTTGAAACCTTGAAACATTTTCGAAAAGTGATTAGAACAAAACGAATAAGTAGTAGCTCGATTTCTAAAAAATTCATTTTAAGTAACTAGCTAGCTAGGCGCCTAAAAATTTAAAGTTGGCACGAAAGGCCAATAAAACCTAAAGCTCTGTTACCATTTTGTAACACCCCGACAATTCTCTTTTTTCTAAAATACCTTTTCAATATAAAACATAGAGAATTATCAATGTATTATCGCCCGTGTGAAAACGTATCGGCTTATTCAGAATTTTGCAGCAGAAAACATAATAAATAAACTTTAGAAATAAAACTTAGTCAACCACAAAGTCTACTCTAAAAGTCAAACCAACAAAAGTCAAAGTCAACCTCAAAAGTCAAAGTCAATGAAAAATGTCAAAGTCAACTATGAAAAGTGTAAAGTCAAAATATGATAAATAATCTACAAAAGCTCTCCAATCCCGAACCCATGATGCATCATCTTCAAACCTGTAGATGGATAATGCACTATTGATCCCTAGAGACTGCTCACCAAATGGGTCATCACATGATCAATAAGGCATATCCATGATCAACATACACACACAAAGCACGTAATCAGCAAAGCTGAGTACTACATAACAAATAGTAAACAATCGTAACATGATACTAATAAATAATATGCAGAAATAAATAATAACATAATAACCTTGCAGACTACTTTTACTGAACTAAACTTTACAACCAATAATTTAATTACTTTAGATGGAATAGTCATTGGAACGAGTTGTCTAACCAAAACCAGTCTTCAATCTCGAAGACGAAATACGGGCGTGACTCCGTATTCCGATGACCTACGATATCGAGAAACCTTTTAAATAAAAATAGGGCACGGTGATCAATCCGGTCCCAAGAAAAGCCATGGGCTACCACCATATACTCCAACTCATACTAGTCCAACACTTCAGATGTGTACATGTCTAAAGCTATTGCTATCCACGTTTCACTTTACATGATTAATAATTTATTCGCTTGTTAAGACTCACAAGCAATACAAATAATAAATCATCAAGTAACCATAAACTTCCATTTTTATCTTAGGATTCGATAAGTGATCACCAACTTAACAATCCAAGAATCAATCCAATATTTAATCCATAACCTTTAATTAAGTGTTGAACCAAGTCAACAACCAACCAACCAACTTTTCTTAGGTATAAAAATATCAACTTACCAAATAAGGCCCTCGATCCTCATAAAGTAGTTAAAAAATCCAAAGGGAACAACATGATTCAATCATGATTCAAACCAACATATATATTAATCCCTCATGTGAATTAATAAAATAAAGTTCCCAAATCCCATATGCTTGCATCAAACTTCCATACAAACATAATATCAATATCAGAACCAACATGCTTCACACAACGGCATAAAACATGCAATCCCAACTTAATATAAATCACATAAGAACTAGGAATAGTTCCCTATACATGATACTACTCAATTCTCATCCTTAGGACATAATACTAGTCCAATCAACACATAGGTATGTACGTACCTTGTGTAGATAAATCGAGCGACAACTTTCACAATCTTAAAAGTCGCCTAAAGAGAAATCTCCGCCTAAAACAACCAATATAAATCCACAATCAATCCCTTATGAATTTACAGCAATAACAACGTGCTTTAAACCCTTCCTAGAAGTGTTTAAAAACCTTCTACATTATTAAAACTTAATTATTACAACCCCCTAGTATAGTACTACTACACTAGTTGATTAAAACCCTTAAAACTCATGTTTAAATCATAAAAACTCCATCATAACATTCCTTTTAAAAATTCCAGCAACATATTATATACTAAAACTCTTCTTAAACATATTTTAACATACTTATAATCATAAGAATACCCAATTTCATAAACTACAACATACTACAATGATTTTCCAACCTTTAAAACCCTAAAAATCCATGCTTTGATAATTAAAAATCCAATTCATACATAATAAGTAAATCTGAATTTTTATTTCTTCAATACATAAATTATATAATCTTAGATTCATAGTTACAACACCAAACTACAACTTTTAAACAAAACTTATTAAAACAAACCCTACAAATACAAACTTTGCATTAAATAAAACTTGATGAGGAAGAAAAATAACAACCAACAAAAGAAGAGGAGGAAAGTCGGCGGCAACGAGGGAGGAGGGCGGCGGTGCGCCGGCTGTTGCTGCCGGTTGGTGGTGGCGCCGGTGGCTGCTGCCGCGGCTGACCGAAACCAAAGGGGGAGGAAAAAACCGAGAGAAAAAGAAAAGTAAAAGAGAGAGAAGAAAGAAGGAGGGAGGCCGAAAATTTGGGAGGAAGGAGAGAGAAAATAAAGTTGTGTGGGAAATATTTAGGGTTTTGGGGGTTTATATAGGTTTCCCTTGTGGGCTTAGGAAAAGGTAATTGGGCTCAAACTAGAGTTTAATGATTGATGAATTGAGTGTTTGGGTTCCTCATACCCAATTAAAAATCCTTTCCACAACCCAAAAAGTGTTTTAAGCTTTTCAAATATTTTTCAAAGCATGACTTAATAAAATGTTTGACTTCTTTAAATCATTAAAATAATTCCTTCGACTTTCAAATAGTCAACCTTTGAAGAAATAAATCATTTTAATACTAAAATATATTTAAATATATATAACTATACATTAAAATATATTTATAAAATTCATATATTAACGGGGGATTAGAGGTACTCCTGAACAAAATGGGCGAGTTGAATGAAAACATAAACATCTTTTGAATATGGGCGTGCTTTACGTTTTCAGGCTCATTTTCTTATCAAATTTTTGGGTGAAAGTGTTCTAGCTACTGCTCATTTAATTAATAGAATCCCCTTGTAATCCCCCTCAATTTTATGAATTTTATAAATATATTTTTAAGTATATTTATATATTTTTTAGTATTTAAATAATCAAATATTTTATTTAGTCATACTTTGAAAGTTATTTTATAATCTAACCCAAACCTTATAATTCTTCTATTAGCATCTTTATTAAACCAACCCATTAAAGCCCAACTCACTTTTGGACCCCTAATGGGGGAACCTATAAATACTCCCTCATTAAACAATTTTGCCACATTAAACACACACCCTAATTTTCTATTATCTCTCTCCCTCTCCTCCCTCACTCGATTTTTCTCTCTTCCCTTCGATTATCTCTCTCATGGCCGACCACCGCTGACCACCAACGGCAGCAGCAGCGCGCCACCGCCGGCAGCCGAGCGCCGCTTCTCCCTTTCTCTCGGTCGTGTCTTCCTCCATCTCCTCTTTGGTTATTTTCTTCCTCCTCTATATTATTTTAATGTAGGTTTTATGTTTTAAGTCTTTTATTGATGTTTTAATAATTAAAGTTTGCAACTTTGATGATTTAAATATAGATTTCAGATAATATAATTAGTATAGCAAAGTAATTAAATTTCAGATTTAATATATATATTTAAGTTAGGGTTTTAAGCACCAAAGCATGGATTTTTAATGTTTTAAGGGTTAGAATTTGTAATACTGTGTTGTGGTTTATGAAAATTGAATACTGTAATATTTATAAGGATTTTTTGACTTTAACCACCTTATAAAATCACCATTTTTAAGATAACCACCTTATAAGTTAATTGTTTTAAATAACCACCTTATATGACCTAAATCCTTTTAAATACCTACCAATCAACAGATTTCGTCAAGGAAATCATCCTCAAAAAGGGTTTAAGAACGATTTCATCACCTCCACCTTTATTCACTAGAATGTATTTAAGGTTTAAACCCTTATTTAAGACCGATTTCTTGGACGAAATCTGCCAATTGGTATGTATTTAAAGAGATTTAGGTCATATAAGGTGGTTATTTAAAACAATTAACTTATAAGGTGGTTATCTTAAAAATGGTGATTTTAAAAGGTGGTAAAAATCAAAAAATCCTATTTATAAATATGTTAGAGTAAGTTTGAAAGGGTTTTAAATATGTTATATGTTGCTGGAAATTTTAGTAACACACTTATGGTGGTTTTTAAACATTAAAGTGTTGATTTTTTAGGGTTTTTGATGACTAGTATGGTACTACTATACTAGGGGACACCAAAAGTTAAAGTGTTAATGTTTAAGAGGGTTTTTAAATACTTTTTAGGAGGGTTTAAAATATTTTAAAGTTGCTGAAAATTTATTAGAGTATAAATGCTTGGTTATGTTGGTATTTGGTACGCAAAGAATATTCTATATGCGATTTCTAAAGTTGTGAAAATGGCCTCTAGTTTTGTCTACACAAGGTACATACATACCTATGTGTTATTAGACTAGCATCATGTCCTAAGACTAGGATTAATGTAGTATCATGTATAGGGAACTTTTTATAGTTCATATATGGCTTATATTCAAGTGAAATTGCATAATTTATGCAGATGTGTGAAGCATGTGACTATGATAAATATTTTATGTTTGTATGGATGATTGATGCAAGCATTTGGGATTGGGAACTTTTATTTTATTAATTCACATCAGGGATTCATAATTATATGGTTATTGGATCATAAATTGTATCATGTTGTTACCTTGGATTATTATTATTATTATTATTATTATTATTATTATTATTATTATTATTATTATTATTATTATTATTATTATTATTATTATTATTATTATTATTATTATTATTATTATTATTATTATTATTATTATTATTATTACTTTATAAGGATCGTGGGCCTTGTTTAGTAAAGTTGGTTATTTACCCATGGAAAGATTGGTTGATTGTTAATTTAAGTCAACAAATGAATATTGGTTGGTTATTAATTAAGTAATGGGATTATTCTTGGATTATTTGAGTTGTTGATCACCTTTTATAATCCTAAGATAAAAATGGAAGTTTTGTGTCTCCATGATATTTATGTTGGTTGTCTTACTTTGTGAGTCACAACAAATAAATAATTTATTAATAACTTAAAGTGGAAAGTGAATAGCAATAAGCTTTAGACTTGTGCACGTCTGAAGTGTTGGACTAGTATGAGTTGGAGTACATGGTGGTAGCCCATGGCTTTTATTGGGACCGGATTGATCACCGTGTTCTATTTTATTTAATAAGTACCTCGATATCGTTGGTCGTGGGAGTGCAAAGTCGCGCCCGTACTTCGTCTTCTAAATTGACTTCTAAATTGAAGACTGGTTTGGTTTGGACAACTCTATCCATTACCTATTCAATCTAATTATAATTAACCTATTGGTTGTGGAGTCAAGTTCAGTATAGTCAATTTGTTATTTTATTATATTATTATTTGTCTTTTAGTTAATGTTTATTAGTATCATGTTAGGTTTTCTATTTTATTTAGTATGAAGTACTCAGCTTTGCTGATTATGTGCTTTTCTGTATGTCGATCATGGTTGTACCTTATTGATCCTGTGATGACCCATTTGGTGAGCAGTGTTTGGCTGATTATGTGCTTTTCTGTATGTCGATCATGATTATGTGCTTTTCTGTATGTCGATCAAGATTATGCATCATGGGTTTGGGTTTTCGTGGAGAGCTTGTGTTTAGTTCTTTAATACTTTTATAACTTCGATTTTAGTTATGGTTTGAATAGATGACTTTGACTTTTGGTTTGGTTTGGAGTTGACCTTATGGTTAACTAAGTTATTCATATTTTCAAAGTTATTATTTATTTCCGCTGCAAAATTCTGAATAAGCCGATAGATTATCACACGGGCGATAATACTTTCGCAATTCTCTATTTTTATATGAAAAAGGTATTTTGGAAAATAGAGGATTGTCGGGGTGTTACAAAGTGGTATATTGGACCTTAGGTTTTTATTAGCCTTTCGTGTCAATCTTTTTTTTTTAGGCGCCTAGTTACTTAAAGCGAATTTCATAGAAAACAAGCTCCTACTTATTCATTGTGCTTAAATTATTTTATAAATTCAAAACATGTTTCAAAAAGGATTCGAAATTTTTGTAGTTCGAATTTTTTTTTATTTTTTTTAGTCCGAATTTTTTTTTTCGGTTTTCTATTTTCAAAAATTATTAATTAATTTTAGTTGTTTATTTTTGGTACCCTTAGTTTATATTTTATTTTACTTTATTAATTTTGTGAGAGATGGGTAGAATAGGAAGCACATATAAGATAGAAATATTGTATGTCTGCATTTCAATGTTTGTTCAGCATGTTTAGTGTTTTCTCCCTGCTTAACTTTTTAATGTTATTCCTGGCTTTAAATTATCTATTGATTCTTGCTTATTATTTATTGTTGGGAATACACGCTAAGTGAGGGTATTATGTATCTATAGATGTCGTATTCATCTGTTAACGGACCACTAGGCATGATTGATATTGAAGCTGCCCGAGTAGGAAGCTACTCCAACCCTATTGTGCTTAGTGATGATGAGTCTGATATGAAGTCTGATAGTGAGAGCTACACCAGCCTAGAGGTTATTATGCGTCGTATCTTAAAAGTAGGCATCCCTGATAGTGATGATAAGGTAATCCAAGAGTTTGACCGTGCTAGAAGGCAAACCAGAAAGGACATCTACAGTACTATGAGATTTAATCTGGGCTTTGACAGCGATTCAGAGTTGGAAGAGGATGGACCTCAACCTAAAAGGATTCAAAGATCTACTAGTGCTAGGAATTCAGGTTATTATTATTATTAAAGTGAAGACTCTGAAGACTTTGAAGATGAAATGTTTACTCCAGAGAAGTATAAAGAAAATAAGAATAGGAATGATCATGTAACTCCATAGAGTATTTATTTATGTTCTAAGATTAGTAGTTGAATAAGTAGCTAAGCTACAATGGTTTAAATTTCCTTCTTTAGCATCTTTATATTGTTAAGGAATAAGTTGGTTATTTTGGATTGGAAAAATATTATTATTATCGTTTGAGGAATAAAAGTTATTATTCAGTTATTTGAGTTGAGTGAGAATATATTTTAGTATGCGAAAAGGGAAATATTTTATTTAATTATTGTGATTGGTTTCGTTTGATCCTTATGTGATTATTAGTGTGAATATTTATTCATGCGTGAATATATGATTGTTATGGTTCATAGTATGTGAACTTAGTGTTATTGTAATTCCATAAGAATTTTATTTTGATGCGACCTTTTATGATCAAATCGATTGATGCCTTCGTAGAGAATGGCAAGTAAGTTGTGAATCGAAACCTAAAGTAGATTTACGTTAAATTTCAGGTCGCGAAGTAGAATGGCAAACAATGATACCGCATTAGCCTCTGCTATTCACCTGTTGGCTGAGAAACTGACTCAAGAAAGGACTGAGCGTCCCGATCCTGCAACGGATATGTTTGAGAGTAGCTAAAATTAAGCCACCGTACTTTAAGGGGCAAGCTGACCCTACGTTCTTATAGAGCTGGATTAGGGAGTTCGATAACATTTTTGGGGCTGTGAATTGTCCTGAGGCTATGAAAGTAGGTCACGCTGTGTTGTATCTAAAGGATGAGGCTGACTAATGGTGGAAGGAAAATGGAGTTAGACTTAGTGCTGTGGAAAGGTTTTATTGGGATTTACTGCTTTAAGAGGAAAATTTTACCCTGCTTTTATGAGGAAGCAAAAGGCTCAGGAGTTCATAAACCTTAGGATTGGGAGTATGACCATTTCTGAGTACTATAGCAAATTCATAGCGTTGTCTAGATTTGCACCTGAAGTTGTAGCTACGGAAGAGATGAAAGCTTAGAGATTTGAGCACGGTTTAACTGGGGAAATTCAATTGGGGTTGGGTGGTGAGACCTTTGTGTCCTTAGATGTTGTTTATGGGAGAGCTGCCCATATTTATGGTCTTCAATCGAGGCGTGATAAGAAGAATGCTATAGTAGGCGAGAAAAGTAAAGATTTCAAATCTGGTGGAAATTAGGGGAATTTTAGATGGAATAGGAATGGGAATGGAAATTTTTATGGAAGTGATCGCCAAGGCTTTAATGGTATGGGCCAGTCTGAGAGGAGTTACAACTGTAAGAGATGTAACAAGAATCACCCTGGTAGAGACTGCAAAGGGGATCTAGTGACCTGTCATTACTACCAAAAGAAGAGGCATATAGAGTTTAGGTGCTTCACCAAGCAGAAGAAAGAGCATAATGGTAATGTGAATGGTAGTCAAGGAAGGTCTGGGTTCAATCAAGCAAACAACCAAGGGTCGAAGCCTATAATGTCGCAGAACAATCAAGGAAGCTACAGTAAGCCTGCTAGTGAGAGCAACAACAACAACTAGAGTAAAGCTTCGGGTAAACTATTCGTGATGAGCCGCAATGAAGCTGAGAAATTTACCGACGTAGTTTCTGGTACTTTTTCTTTTAACCTTGTTCTCTTTAAAGCGTTATTTGATTCTGGAGCGGCCTATTCATTTATTTCGTCGTCCATTGTAAAAAGTTTGGGGTTAGTAGACTTTGAAGTAATTGACCTACCCATAAGCATACCTACCGGAGAAGTTATAAGGTGTACTATGTTATATAGAGACTTACCTCTGAAGATAGGAGACTGTGTTTTTCCTTCTAATCTGATAGAGTTCAATCTGGGAGACCTAGACGTTATTCTGGGGATGAATTGGTTAAGTTCCTATAAGGCCAAGATAGATTGTGAAGCTCAGAAGGTAGTGCTGAGAAACCCTTTAGGGAAGTTAACTTCATACCGACGATTTGGGAAGCCAAAGAATTTTGGGGTCATTTCCGCAATGCAAGTGAAGAAGTTGGTAAAGAAGGGGTGCGAGTTATTCTTCTATAGTGTGCGAGATGTGAGCAAAGAGGTTGAATTGAAGATTGAGGATGTACTGATTGTGAATGAGTTTATGGATGTGTTTCCAAGCGAGATTTCTGGTATGCCGCCTAAGAGAGCCGTTGAGTTCACCATAGACTTAGTTCCTAGTACTGCACCTATTTCTAAGGCACCGTATAGAATGGCACCTCCTGAGATGAGCGAGTTGATGACGCAATTGGAGAAGGGTATATTAAGCCTAGTGCGTCACCTTGGGGAGCACATGTGTTGTTTGTGAAGAAGAAAGATGGAAGTATGAGATTGTGCATTGACTATAGGGAGTTGAACAATGTGACCATTAAGAATAAGTATCATTTGCCTAGGATAGATGACCTGTTCGATCAGTTGAATGGAGCAGGTGTGTTTTCGAAGATTGATTTGCGTTCGGGGTATCACAATTGAAGGTAGCTGATAAGGATATACCTAAGAATGCATTTAGGACGCGTTATGGTCATTATGAGTTTACAGTGATGCCGTTTGGATTGACCAATGCTACGGCTATATTCATGGACTTTATGAATAGATTATTCCATGAGTTTTTGGATCAGTTTGTTGTAGTGTTCATTGATGATATTTTGATCTATTCGAAGAGTGAAGAGGAGCATGATGAACATCTGAGGATAGTTTTGGAGACGCTTAGGAAGAACCAATTGTATGCCAAGTTCTCTAAGTGTGAGTTCCAATTGGAGAAGGTAGCATTTTTGGGTCATTATGTGTCGAAAGAAGGAGTTTTTGTGGATCCTGCGAAGATTCAAGCTGTTAGTGAGTGGCCTACACCGAAGAATGTGTCAGATATTAGGAGTTTTCTGGGATTAGTTGGCTATTATAGGAGATTTATGAGAGATTTCTCGAAGATAGTAAGGCTGATGACCAATCTGATGAAGAAAGAGTCAAAGCTTGAGTGGAGGGAGAAGTGCAAGGAAGCTTTTCAGACTTTGAAGGAGTGTCTGGCCTGCGCACTTGTTTTAACCCTGCCTGACGGAAATGAAGGATTCTAGGTGTATAGTGATGCTTTGAAGAATGGATTAGGGTGTGTTCTGCAGCAGAATGGGAAGGTGATCACGTATGCATCGCGTGAGTTGAAACCGTATGAGTATAATTATCCTACCCATGACCTAGAGTTAGCTTCTATTGTGTTTGCCTTGAAGATTTGGAGACATTATCTGTATAGAGCGACTTGCAAGATCTTTACCGATCATAAGAGTTTGAAGTACATTTTCACCTAGAAGGATCTCAATATGAGGCAGAGAAGATGGTTGGAATTGATTAAAGACTATGACCTAGATATCCAATATCATGAGGGGAAGGCGAATGTAGTCGTCGATGCTTTGAATAGGTAGTCGAGTCATATCGTGAATGTGTTGGTAGTTACTGAGGAATTGTACCGAGATTTGCAAAAGCTTAGTCTAGAAATTTTAAATCCTGGGGATATCGAAGCAAGATTGTGTGCTTTGTCATTGGGGCTGTCAGTTTTCGATGAGATTAAAGATGGTCAAGGTGGAGACGAGCACCTAGATAAGATTAAGGAGAAGATGAAGCAAGGCAAAGAAGTTGACTTTAATATTCATGATGATGGAAGCTTGAGGTTCAAAGGAAGGTGGTGTATACCACAAAAGTGTGAAGAGCTTAAGAGGAAGCTTATGGAAGAGGGGCATAATTCTCCATATTCTGTGCACCCTAGGGGTGATAAGTTGTATAAGGATCTAAAGGAGATTTATTGGTGGCCGAATATGAAGCGTGAGGTCGTTGAGTTCGTGTCAAAGTGTCTGACCTGTCAGAAAGTAAAGATCGACCATAAGAGACCAATGGGGAAGGTTCAATCCTTAGAGGTTCCTGGATGGAAGTGGGATTCTATATCAATGGACTTTGTGACTGCTTTGCCAAAGACTAGAAATGGCAATGATACTATTTGGGTTATCGTGGACCGCCTGACGAAGTCTGTCGTGTTCGTGCCGATCAAAGAAACATGGGAAGAAGAAGCAAATTGCCAAGACGTATATCAAGCACGTGGTGAGACTGCATGGAGTCCAGAAGGACATCATTTCAGATCGTTATTCTAAGTTTCTCTCGAAATTTTGGTAAAAGGTCCAGTTGAATCTTGGAACGACGTTGAAGATGAGTACTGCGTTTCATCCTGCGACCGATGGTCAGACTGAAAGGACCAATCAGACAATGGAAGATATGTTAAGAGCGTGTGCGATTGATTTCAAAGGAAGTTGGGAAGATCACATGGATTTGATTGAATTCTCATATAACAATAGTTACCATGCAAGTATTAAGATGACTCCCTTTGAGGTGTTGTATGGAAGAAAGTGTAGAAGTCCCATTTGCTGGAATGATTTTAGTGAAAATGTAGTGTTGGGGACTGAGGAGACTGTCAAAAATGTGAAGTTGATTTAAGCTCGAATTCAAGCTGCTCAAGATAGGCAGAAAAGTTATGCTGATTTGAAGCGAAGAGAAGATAAATTCGCAATTGGTGATAAGGTGTTTTTGAATGTGTCACCGACAAAAGGAGTGATGAGATTTGGTAAGAAGGGCAAATTAAGTGCTAAATATGTTGGCCCATATGAGATTTTGCTTACAATTAGGAAGGTAGTCTATAAGTTGGCTTTACCAATGGAATTTGAGAAGATGCATGATGTGTTTCACAATTCTCAACTTAAAAGATATATTCCAGATGAGAATCATGTTCTGGAGCCCAAAATAATTCAAATCGATAGTAGCCTCACGTATGAGGAAAGGCATGTGAAAGTCTTGGATAGAAAGGTGCGTAATACACGCAATAAGGATGTGAATATTGTAAAAGTGCTTTGGTCTAACCATGAGTCTGAAGAGGCAACGTGGGAAGCCGAAGATGAAATGAAGAAGAAATATCCTGAGTTATTCATTGAGTTGAGTTACGAGGGCGTAACTCGTGTTCTTTAAGGGGGGGTAGAATGCGATAGAATTTCGCGCTTTTTGCCTTATTTTATGGTATTTTTATGCATTTTTATGCTTATTTTGGCGATTTGCACATGTTGGTGCAAAATGAATTCGTTCTCCGCATAGAAAAATGTGTTCATGAGTAACACAAGTGGTTTTAAAGTTGGTAAAGTGTGCACACGTTGTGACCCAAGTATTTCCAAATAGAAGTTTTGAGTCAAAGTTTTAAAACTGTGAGGGTTTTCGTGTAAAGTTTCGGGACGAAACTTCTTTTAAGAGGGGTAGACTGTAATCCCCCACAATTTTATGAATTTTATAAATATATTTTTAAGTATATTTATATATATTTTAGTATTTAAATAATTAATTTCTTTAAGTGTTGGCTATTTTTAACGTCAAATGATTATTCAATGTTTTAAATAATTAAATATTTTATTTAGTCATACTTTGAATGTTATTTTATAATTTAATTAGCTGAGTTGAAGTACAAAGTTTTAATATTGGCTTAGAGGAGCCCAAACCTTATTGTTCTTCTATGAGCATCTTTATGAAACCAACCCATCAAAGCCCAACTCACTTTTGGACCCCTAATGGGGGAACCTATAAATACTCCCTCATTAAACAATTTTGTCACATTAAACACACACCCTAATTTTCTATTTTCTCTCTCTATCTCTCTCACACGGTTCACTTTCTCTCTCTCTCTCTCTCTCCTCCCTCACTCGATTTTTTTCTCTTCCCATCGGTTCTCTCTCTCTCGGCCGAGCACCGTCGACCACCGCCGGCAGCAGCAGCTCGTCACCTCCGGCAGCCCACCGCTGCTTCTCCCCTTCTCTAGGCCGTGTCTTCCTCCCTCTCCTCTTTGGTTATTTTCTTCTTCCTCTATATTATTTTAATGTAGGTATTATGTTTTAATTATTGTTTTGATGTTTAAATAATTAAAGTTTGCAACTTTGATGATTTAAATATAGATTTCAGATTATATAATTAGTATAGTAAAGTAATTAAATTTCAGATTTAATATATATGTTTAAGTTAGGGTTTTAAGCACAAAAGCATGGATTTTTAATGTTTTTAGGGTTGGAATTTGTAATACTATGTTGTGGTTTATGAAAATTGAGTACTCTAATATTTATAAATACGTTAGAGTAAGTTTGAAAGGGTTTTAAAGATGTTATATGTTGTTGGAAATTTTAGTAACACAATTATGGTGGTTTGTAAACATTATACTGTTGATTTTTAAGGGTTTTTGATGACTAGTATGGTACAACTATACTAGGGGACACCAAAAGTTGAAGTTTTAATGTTTAAGAGGGTTTTTAAACACTTTTTAGGAGGGTTTAAAATGTTTTAAAGTTGCTGGAAATTTATTAGAGTATTAATACTTGGTTATATTGGTATTTGGTACGCGGAGAATATTCTTTATGTGATTTCTAAGGCTGTGAAAGTGGCCTCTCGTTTTGTCTACACAAGGTATGTACATACCTATGTGTTATTAGACTAGCATCATGTCCTAAGACTAGGATTGATGTAGTATCATGTATAGGAAACTTTTTATAGTTCATAAATGGCTTATATTCAAGTGAAATTGCATGTTTTATGCCGTTGTGTGAAGCATGTGACTATGATGAATATTATATGTTTGTATGGATGATTGATGCAAGCATGTGGGATTGGGAACTTTTTTTTATTAATTCACATGAGCGATTAATAATTATATTGTTATTGAATCATGAATTGTATCATGTTGTTCCCTTGGATTATTACTATTATATTTACATTATAAGGACAGTGGGACTTGTTTAGTAAAGTTGGTAAAACCAACGGAAAGGTTGGTTGATTGTTGATTTAAGTCAACAAATAAATATTGGTTGGTTATTAATTAAGTAATGGGATTATTTTTGGATTATTTGAGTGGTTGATCATCTTTTATAATCCTAAGATAAAAATGGAAGTTTTGTGTATCATCCAAGATCTTTATGTTGGTTGTCTTACTTTGTGAGTCACAACAAATAAATAATTTATTAATAACTTAAAGTGGAAAGTGAATAGCAATAAGCTTTAGACTTGTGCACGTCTGAAGTGTTGGACTAGTATGAGTTGGAGTACATGGTGGTAGCCCATGGCTTTTCTTGGAACCGGATTGATCACCGTGTTCTATTTTATTTAATTAGTACCTCGATATCGTTGGTCGTGGGAGTACGGAGTCGCGCCCGTACTTTGTCTTCTAAATTCAAGAATGGTGTGGTTTGGACAGCTCTATCCATTGCCTATTCAATCTAATTAAAATTAGCCTATTGGTTATGGAGTCAAGTTCAGTATAGTCAATCTGTTATTTTATCATATTATTATATATCTTTTCGTTAATGTTTATTAGTATCATGTTAGGTTTTATATTTTATTTAGTATGTAGTACTCAGCTTTGCTGATTATGTGCTTTTGTGTATGTCAATCTTGAATGTGCCTTATTGTGCCTTATTGATCCCGTGATGACCCATTTGGTGAGCAGTCTCTGAGGATCAATAGACCATCGACCATTCCAGGTCTGAAGATGATGCATCATGGGTTCGGGTTTTCGTGGGGAGCTTGTGTTTAGTTCTTTGATACTTTTATAACTTCGATTTTAGTTATGGTTTGAATAGTTGACTTTGACTTTTGGTTTGGTTTGGAGTTGACCTTATGGTTGACTAAGTTATTTATATTTTCAAAGTTATTATTCATTTCCGCTGCAAAATTCTGAATAAGCCGATACGTTATCACACGGGCGATAATACTTTAGTAATTCTCTAAGTTTTATATGAAAAAGGTATTTTGGAAAATAGAGAATTGTCGGGGTGTTACACCCCTCCCCTATGCTTGATAATAGATGTCCCTTTGAATTACTATTTGTAAACCAGCTTCCAACAATGTTATTTGAGTTTTTAGCAGTCTTTGTTTGTTCTAGATACGAAGGAATATTTTGTGTCACGGAATGTTAAATTTTTGGAGGATGTTTACTCTTTTTTAGCTACCAATGAAGTCAACATTATTACGGAACAAATTGATCCTACTTATGATATCGTGGATGCTGATTTTGATGAATTTAATTAGTTTCCTTTCTTCTCCTCAAAATTCAGAACTCCTTCAGCCCAGACAAGCCCTACCTAACTCCTCCACAAATATACCCCCTCCTCTCTTTGTAAGCCCAAAACTCATCTTAGCCCACAAACTCACTCGCCTCTTTCTTCGAGCCTAATCCCACGTAAACTTACTGAACCTACTGCCATAGGCACACCTCAGTCTACTAATTCCTCTTCTCCTTCCACTGATAACACAACCTTGCTCTCTACTGGGCCGGCTGCAGACCCGTGCTCCCCATCCACTTCTGCCACAAACCTCTCTCCTTCTTCTACCACTCCTACTGTATTATTGGGTCGTGGCTTACGAGAGAAAATTCAATCTGTGCAATTACGGGATTATGTCACAAATATTATTGCTGCAAAAAGCCCATCTCCTCCAACTCTGTCTCCATCATCTTCTTTATAGCATATTATATAAAATATGAAAATTTCACTGTCAATTATCGTGCTTTTTTTGCTGCTATTATTTCTAGTAGGGATCATTGGTTTTTGAGGAGGCTATAAAAAAATGATGGTTGGAAAGGTTTAATGCAAGATAATTTCGCGCTTTGGAAGAGAATGATACTTGGACCTTGCACTAGTGGAAAAAAACGCAAGGGCTGCAGTGCAAGGGCTGCGTTCTTTGAAAAACGCAGCTCTTAATAGTAAAGGGCTGCGGTTAGCCTAAAAACCGCAGCCCTTTAAGTGAAGGGCTGCGGTTTTTTGGCTAACTGCAGCCCTTGGGCCTTATTATTCCGCGTTTATTAGTCATTACTCATTCCCATCCCTAAGTCCACTCGCAAGCCCTTCTCATTCTCTCTCTCTCCCGTCGTCCTCTCTCACCTAAACCCTAACTTCTCTTCCTCACCCCACCCTTAGCCTGCCGCGCTATCTCCCCTTCAGTTCGCCGGCGCTACCTCCTCCCTCCGGTGCTCGCCGTGCTACGCTCTCTCTTTGCCCTTCGTGCGGTGTTGCTCGCGCTACCTCCTCTTCAGTTGGCTCGTCGTTTACTTCCCATTAGGGTTTTTATTCTTCTTCTCCACACACACTCTCACTCCTTTGAGTTCCAGATTGATCAGATATCACGGCTCTTGCGTCACTGTTCAACGCATCGACAACGAATCGTTCAATTTCAAGGTTAATTGTTCAATCGCATTTCTTATTTTCAGTTAATTTGGTTGATTTTTTTTGCTAAAATTGGATGTGTCTGATTTTTATTCGTTTCAGCTTTGACAAAGTATTCTACGAGGATTTTGCTCTGGAGTCGACCTTTCCCTTCCGCGTCGAGGGAGGTGGTTATGCCGGTTAGCTTACAGGTTCTTTTCTTTTTTCCATCTCCTCTTTTTTTTTGGATCGGATTTGTTGTGTGATTAAGTTTGTTTTTGAATTGAAATTAGGTTTTTTGTTGATTTGTGATCGATGTTTAGAGATTTTTTATTTGATTTTTAGTGCGTGGTAGAGGTAGATCTAGAGCTAAGGTTTGGTTTTTGGTACATTCTGTTTTGTTGAGATTGGATTAGTGCGTTGTGATTGATTTTCGGTGGTGTTTGTTGTTGAAATTAGTCGTTTGTTGATTTTGGCTGGTTTAATGTGTTGATATAAGTTGATGATAATGAGGTTTTGGGATTACGATAAAGACAGGGATCTGTGACTCTGTGTTTCAGCTTTGTCTATGAAGCTTTAGCTTTGTCGATTGTTCAAGGTGAACAATATTTATTATAATTGTATAAAATGAGGTCGTGCTTTTATTGTTGTTGTTGTTGATCGTGCTTTTATTGTTGTTGTTGTTGATCTCGTTGTTGTTGCAGATTAAAAGAGGCGATTTTCTCTTCCTTAATCGAAATTGATAGTTATTTACTTATTTGTAGTCATTTTCTATGTCGAAATTGAATTGATTTTTCCTATTATTTTGTGGTTTTGATTTTATTGGATTGATTTTTAGCTTGAATTGGGTAATTTATATGTTGTTCTTTTGATTAATCATAAGTTTGAAGAAAATTATGTTGTTTTTGAGGTGTACTTAATTCGTATTATATGGTTTGTTGTTAATCGTGCTGCAAAGTGAAAATCTGAAATATTTGGTTAAAGTTGATAATTTCTTGATGAATTAGTTATGCAAATGTTCATGTGGGAAGGGGGTTGTGTGTGCAGGTGGGCTGTAGAGGGGCGGTTTGTGCGGGTGGGGGCAGTAGAGGGGGTTGTTTGTGCGGGAGGGGGCGGGCGGGGGGGGTGTGAAGGGGTGGGCGCGGGGGTTGGGAAGGCTGGATATGAGTGGAGGTGTGTGAAGGGTGTGCGTAGGTTGGTGTGTGTGTGCGGGTGGGATGTGGAGGGGGCCGCAGTGGGATGTGGGTGTGTGAAGGGGGTGGGATGTGTGTGTGTGCGGGTGGGTGGGATTTGGAGGGGGGCTGCAGGTGGGTGGGATGTGTTTGGGCTGATGCTCTCTCTCTTTCCCCTTCGTGCGGTGCTGCTCTCTCTCTCCCCTTCGTGCGGTGCTGCTCTCTGTCGAGATGGCCACCAACAAGGTTTCTCTCACTTTTTTTTGTTTTGAATTAAGATAAAGATTATTCTGTACATAAATGTCACATTGTTAAAGTATGAATGAGATATGTGTTGATTTTGTTAATTTGTTGTTGTTTGATTTTATGATTATCTGATTTTTCTCCCGAAATTGATTCGATTAGGTTAATTTTGTTGAAATAGATTTGGATGATCTCCCATTTTAATTTGATTTTACATTATACTGAATATTATTTGGAGGTTTTCTATTTTTGATGATATGGGCATGTTTCATTGATTGAATTTTATGGGCATATTTCGTTGATTGGATTCTGGATTTTATGGCCTCCCTGAATTTCCTTGTTCTTCTTGGGATATATAGTATGATTGTTTGAGTTGATTTTTAGGTGTCAATAAACTGCAATTATCTTCAATAATGAATGCCCATTTTGCTAAATATGCTTTTGAGTTGAAATCAATGCGCCAGACTTCAGTCTTCAGGTTTAGAATAGAATTGCTGGATTCATATATTTAGATGTTGATATGCAGTCTCGACGATGTGTTTGTTGTGGATTGTGATTGTGAGGCTTGAATTGTTGATACTTAAATTGGTCATTTTGTTGGAATGCAATTTTGAGAATAGATGTTTTGTATATTCTGCTTGCTATGGGAGGATTGATAAGTTCTAGATTGAATTATTCTAGTTTCCCTCGTTCTTCTCCTTTAGTTACTGGATTGTGTTGAAATATGAAATGTTATATTTTGGTAGGAAAGCACTTTTTTTTTGGAATTGGTATGTTCAATGAATTCTGTTTGGACTGTGGAAGTGCTGAATTTGCATAGTGATAAGTGATTGTTTTGTTTAAAATTAATCTAGAACTTACTACTACTGTCTATGATTTTGTTGTAAATTTATTGTTATATTATTGACTTATTATTGTTATATTTATTGCTATTAATTCAATATAATTTGTTACAGTAGCTAATTGGTGAATGATGACTATGACGTTATGAACATTGGATTAGCTTTGAAGGTTTGATTGATTGTGTTCAGGTAATGCACTAAAACCCTTGTTTTAGGATTTTTAGAATTGGACTTATCATGTGAAGTTTTCGGAGAGGCCATGAATGAGCCTTTGGTTTTATGTGTTTTATGTGATGGTGGAATTAGTTGGAGATGGATAGGATTCCCTCTAATGTGAAATTATTTAGTATATATGCATAATGCGTTGATATGAGATGGCCTTATTTAGATCTCTCAGGAACAAGAATTGATATACCTTTCCTAGTTTTCCTCCTCATGTTGGCTAGAGCTTCTACTTCTCCATTTCCAGAAAAGATGCTTGTGTTGTGCTATGAATTATACAGACCTACTCACAGCTCCTTGATTTCATATGTTTTCCGATTTCCATATTTAAGTTGTTGCACTCATGCTCAGAAACTTGTTCAGGTATTTGAACTCTATTTTCATAAGTTAACCTTTTTATTCTTCTCTTCTCCTTAATCTCACCTCTCTTCCCTGTTCCTCTTTGTTTTGGCTTTGAGCCTTTGACAGTGCCACTTGTGTTCATTCAATTTGTGGAGCTTCTGTAATATATTACATATTTCTAGAATTTAAGTTGTTCCTTTCCATGACTTGCTATATATATGATGTATGAGCTGGTTAAAAAAGAGTATCAATTTGTATTTTTTAAGCATTACCTGAAGATATGGATGTTACTGTGTAAATTAAACCAATTTTTTAAGCAGCCCCCACCCGACTCCCCCCCCAGACCCAGACCCCCCCTCCCACCCCGCCAAGCACCCCCTCCCCCCCCCGCCAAACCCCCACCCCACCCAAAGACCCCCCCTGCTTGCCCCCTCCCCCTGCTAGCACCCCCCACCCCACCCAAAGACCCCCTCTGCCCCCTCCCCCCCCCCCACCGCTAGACCCCCCGAGTTGACCTCCAAATTATAGCGATTTTGATTTTATTTGCCAGGTTCTATCATCTCCAAAGAAGTTGCTTTTGAGGGATCCGGATGCTAGTCTTAGTGGAGTTGTAATGTCTTCATGGCTGTTCTTTGGTTGCTTTATTTTCTTATGGTTGTGATCCTGCTCATATATTGCAATTCGAACAATCGAGGGCAGCCTAGAACTAATGTAATTCAGTTATTATTTTCTCTATATTTGTGTAAAAAACATAATTTGTAATGAAAAATGATACTTATATATATATATATAACTGTTTGGGAACATTTAGGACAAAAAGATGCAAAAAAAAAAAAAGTTATTTTTTATTTTTTTTGGGTCACAAGGGCTGCGGTTCGGGCAAAAACCGCAGCCCTTGGTGGGTTAAGGGCTGCGGCTAAGGGCCAAAACCGCAGTCCTTAACTCACCAAGGGCTGCGGTTTTGGCCCTTAACCGCATCCCTTAATCCACCAAGGGCTGCGGTTTTTTCCCTGACCACATCCCTTAACGCGCTAAGGGCTTCGGTTAAAAACTGCAGCCCTTCTTAAATGCCAAGGGCTGCTAGCCTAATGGCTGCGGTCAAAAAACGCAGCCCTTGGGCCCCTTTTGACCGCAGCCCTTGGGTTTTTTTCCTCTAGTGTTGGAAAAACTTTCCCCTAGAAAGCGTGCTTTAAGTAGTCAGTGGGTCTACATAATTAAATATTGGAAAATTTGTCAGATTCAACCTTTTGAATACAAGTTTTTGCGAGAAACAACCGTTTAAAAAAAACTGGTAAAATAAGACCTTAAAAATAATTTTTTTTGCGAGGAACAACCTTCACCCTTTTTTAGGGCATTGACCAAGTATTTTGCGGCTTCGACTCACTAAAACCAAACATGGCAAGACATGTGACCCACATTTCTTATGTTTCAACCCAATTTCCCTTCCTATACTGATGAAGTCAACATCGGAAAATACTTGGTCAATGTCGAAAAATGGAGAAAAACAGGGTTGAAACATAAGAGATGCAGTTTATGTGCACTCTACATGTTTGGTTTTAACGAGTCAACGCAGAAAAATGCTTGGTCAATGCCGAAAAATGGTCGAGGTTATTCCTCGCAAAATATTTTCTTCTTAAGGTGTTCTTTTGCCAGATTTTTTTTGAAAGGTTGTTTATCGCAAAAACTTGTATTTAAAAGGTTGTTTCTAACAAATTTTCCTTAAATATTTATGTGATGGTTTAGTAGAATGTCTCAAGCCTTGTTTAGTTGTTTTAGGCAATCATCAAGATGCAAACATAGGCTATAATGAAAATTTTGCTCCTATTGTAACAACTCAATTCTAAGCAGCTTTAATTACAAAGTAAATTATACTTTATTAGTTTAATTAAGTTGCTAATATAGTTCTCTTTTTGGAAGCATTTTGAGAAATATTGAGTTGCATGTATAAAGTAAATTTTAGTGTTTATAAATGATAAAATTAATTGCCTCAAGTTTTAGGACAAATCTAAATTTGATTTATTAGACCACTTAAGTATTGTTATGTTCTAATTATGGATTTCATTTTATATAAAAGAAAAAGGAAAAACTAAACAGAGAAGAGAAAGATTTGAGGAATCATCTTGAGTTTTCAAGAGAAACCATCATCTTAGTTACTAATCACTTGAACCAAAACCCCAACTTTCTTCCTCTCACCCCCACTCTCACATAGCTCTCCCTTTCCCTCTGTTCCTCGGTTATGCCCGCCACCACGAGTAGCCGCTTACTACTACTCCATCTTCGATGGTGCTGCCCGTTTTCTCTCTCCTCCTCCCCCGTCTTCGTTGCTACTGAGCTGTTGTTAAGGCGTGGAATCCGGCAAGGTGTCCCGCCGTGGTTTGTTGATGTTCAAATTTTTTTTGATGAATTCTTGTTGTACTCTTCGCTTCTTGAGAATTGGAAATCAGTTTGAGTTATTTATGAAGGTATAATAAGACTTCCTCCTCTCTTTTCAATCCACCGACTCAATCAATTGGTGGGTTGAGTTTTACTGAAAATATGATGTTTCATTCGGCTAAGAATTTTGAGAATAAATCTGTCAACTTCTTTTCCTACTATTAAAAGTGTCAAACAGTTTTTCAATAATCAGATTTTGGTTAGAAACTTTGCAATTAGTTTTGTGTTGACTCAACTAAAATTTTATGCGCAGGGTTCTATTGGGTATTGTGGTTAATCCGTTTAGTTCAGATTATGAGGGTGAGTTGCAAAGTCAACTTAGTACTAGTTATTTGGAGGATTCAGTTAGTCCATGATATGATAAGAACAAAGTTGGGTTTTTATTAGTATTCTTGTAGACATTCTTATATTGTCTTTAGAGTATTAATAGTTGTTATTGGTGCTGAGGTGAATCATTGTGGAGTTTAAGATCATTTGAGCCAGAATAATGGATTATTGGAATCAATTTCGGGGCTTCGACAATATTTGAAGGTTAAGTAAAGGTAAACATTGTCCCTCCACCTTGTGAAATGAATTGTGTTGCAAAATTGTATATTGTATAAAGTTTCATGATTTACCAAAAAGAAATTAGAATTTTGACTTGGACTTGTAATGGTTTTATGATTATAAGTTCAACTTTGGTTTGAAAGGGTGATTCTTGAGTTCTAAGCTTGTTTATTGATTTCATGAGTATGTGATTTGTCGCCAAGTGTTTCGACTTTATAAAGATTAATCTTATTTTTCTAGTTATGATTTGAGATATGTTTATAAGTTTTTGCTATGACGTATAGTTTTATTCGAATATTTTAAAGTAAGTACAAGTTGTCCAACAACATGAGCTCATGTTATATTAAGCCAATCATGTTTTTGGACTAAAATATATTTTGGTTTATGAATCTTAATAATATAAGTTGTTCAGTGACCCACGTTCTAAGACATGATATGAAAGTTATGGATGTTTGATTATAAGTATTTAATTAGGTAAGAGTTGCCGATATATTTCTCAATATAAGTAAAATATTGTTCCGTAATCTCTTATATTTTGAAATTTCGATAGGGTTGATAAGCTTATGAAACTCAACTATGTTTTCACTAATATTCGTGTATATATATATAGTTTACAAAGAGTTTGATTCATTCAAAGTTACTAGGAATCCGAATACTATCGTGATAGTCTAGTGTCTTCCGTTTCAAGTTTCTTATATATATTATGAAATATAAGATACAAGATTTCAAATATAGTTGTCTATCAACTTTGAGGAATATAGATTTGACTTTTGGGAAATATGAGTTTGAAAGTTCTCATTAAAATAAAAGATTTCGGATTATATTTTATTATGAGTTTTGCATGCTTGGGATTATTTGGGTCATGAATAGTGTGAGTTTGGGGATTTTAAAAGTAAACTATTATTTTGAGATGTTCGGTATAGACAAATTATATTTCCGAAAGATTTAGCTATACGCTTGGAATTTATGATAATTATTGGAGCTAGCAATATATCCTACGGGAGGTCAGATGGAGTTTAAATTGGTAAAGTTGTAAAGTCAGCTTTTGATTTTAATTTTGTAATGAGGAGATGTCCATACTAAAAGTTAAATTATATTATTTAGAGTTGTCCTCGACGAATCTTTGGAATCGGGTTCATAAGATTAAAAAGCTATATATGTTGGAATGGTTGTAGTGTAAGTTGCTTGTTGAAGAAATCTACTTTGGAAAGTAAGTTGTTTTCTGAGAATGTTCAGTTGAACAATTAAGGTTGTAATTTGAAAGTTTCGGAGTTTAAATGTCATTTCGTAGATTTAAGGAACTTGCTACAAGAACGACATTAGTCCTTAAAACATGTTTAGTAAAGTAGTTGTAATTTATGGGATAATATATAATGAATTATGGAGAAGTAAGTTGGATATGTGAGGTTCATATTGGTAATATAATAGCTTAAGAGATGGGTCATGGATTGAAGGAGTAAAAAGATAATATGATGAGTCGTAGTACGTAAGTTTTGAGAAACTATATCTGAATTTCTACTATGAATATGGAGCGGGGACAAATAAAATGGTTTTGAGATGTCATCCTCTAATTGAAAGGGTAAGATTAAGAATGAAAAGTTTGGGGAAATATAAATCTTGTATAATGGGGCACTTGGGAACTAGTGGGATGATTTGGTAATGAAATTAATATGGAGTTAAGATTCATATGAACATTGAGCTCAATATTCGAGAAGTATTGTTTTGAGTTATAGGTTTAAGATTAAAGTGCAGTATGAGTTTAAGTATGGAGTAAGAAGAAATTTCAAATAGATAGCTAGATCTTTTACACTATGATCTTTTCACCTATGTCATAGATATGTGTCCTAAGATGTTTTATACTATGAGACTCGATTATATGTGATATGTATTTTTAAATGTAGATTTATGAGCGATGAAGAACTTAAATTACTTTTTGACTATATAATGTTTATATAAGATTTAAATTTTCTTTTGGTATTCTAAATCTGGGAATGATTCCGCTGCTCTAAAGGTCTTTAAGTCCTATCTTAGTGATTGTTTTAAAATGAAGGATCTTGGTCTTTTGAAATACTTTCTTGGTATTTGTAGGCGTGTTTTTATTCCGCCTACGCGGTATGAGCGCGTATTTGACTATCCCATTGTTAAGGTTTTATGAAAATACGTTTTGAAGTCGCCAACAAGTATTTAAAGGAAGACTCATAAACCTAATTGGATATTTGGGAAACCGTAGGGATAAATTAGGGACTTATCCAATGCAGATTTCCCTGTCCTGGCTCCATAGATGGTCAATGAACCATAGTTTGAGTTTGGGGTTGAAGGTACGAACACGGTTATAATGAACCACATTCGCCCATTGTTGCCCTCTACTAATTATCAATTCATGTCAATTTTTATGCAATAGAATAACCGAATAATATTTTCATGCACCCTCAAAATATTTTAGTCTAGATTAGTTCAGGGTACACATAAAAGACTACTTTTTTAGTGATATGTTATTTGGTTGTCCAAATTATCTACGGTTTTTTCACCAAATACCCCTGACAAATAAATTTATTCACCAAATGCCCCCACGTTTTTCAAAATTCACCAAATACCCCTGACCTTTAAAAAAATTCACCAGATACCCCTGACATTTCAAAAATGACCCAAAATACCCTTTTTGGCTAACGGACGTTAGTGCTCCGTGAACTAATTAACCTAAAAAACCCAAATTAAACCCTAATTAACCCTAATTAAACCTAAAAACCCTAAAACTCTAACTAACCCTAAAACCCTAACTAACCCTAAACCCACCCCCAAGCCCACCACCCTCCCACCCCACCCCCTAGCCACCACATCCAGCCCCCACAACTCCAACCCCACCAGCCCCCTCCCCTGCAGCCGCGCCTCCTCCTCCCCCCCCCACCACCCCTAGCTCGAATCCCCCCTCCTCCCCCACCCCTTCGAATCCCGAGCCCCCCACCCCCAGCCGCAGAGAAGCAAACTTCTCGTAGACCTCGAGTCCTACACCGTCGGAGATCTTGCCCCGCCGGAGATCGATGACTCGGATCTAGTGCGGGAACCCGTCGACTCGTTTGAAGGAGTGAGGGAGGGGGAGGCGCCAGCGAGATCGAGGGAGGGGGAGACGCGAGGAGGGAGGGAGGGGGAGGGGAGGCGTGAGGGAGGGGGGCTGCGTGGGGGGCCGCCGGGGGAGGGGGTCTGCGTGGGGGGCGCCGGGTGGGGGAGGGGGAGGGGGAGGGGCCTGCGTGGCCGGCTGCCGGGGAGGGGGAGGAGGGTGGGGCTGGTGGGGCTAGGGGTTGGGTGGTGGCTCTAGGGTTGGGGGGGTGGGGTTGGGTTAGGGAGAGAGAGAGTTAGGGTTTTTAGGTTTACTTAGGGTTTAGTTAGGTTTAATTAGGATTTTTTAGGGTTAATTAGGATTTTTTAGGATTAATTAGGGTTAATGACTAACGGAGTTAACTCCGTTAGTCAATAAGGGCATCTGGTGAATTTTTTTAAAGGTCAGGGGTATATGGTGAATTCGAAAAAAACTGGGGGTATTTGGTGAATAAATTTATTTGTCAGGGGTATTTGGTGAAATAACCGAATTATCTAATTAATATTCGAACAATTTTTTAGGTCTTTGATTAACAAAAATAACATGTGGGTGTTAAAAATCATGCATAGAACAATCAGGCAAGCATGCAACAATATATGACAATAAATAGAAAAAAGGAATAAAAGGTTAGAATATACAAAAGAGCAATTTTTATATTAAAGATCTACATAATGAAGGAAATCGTTAGTAATATAAAAATAATAAATTAATTCAAGGACCCTCAGGATAATACCGTGGCTTAGGTCTGAGAGATTGACAACCTTCGGGACGAGCAATCGTGAAGCCTGAAGATCTGAACGTATATGTATGATTGAAAGTATGTAGATATGAATGTGTTTGTGTTTGTATATTTGAAATGTATGAGTTTTGTAGAGAGAATTCGTAATGTAAAGTCGAGTGTTAAGTGTGGAAAACCCGTTTGAAAACCGTACGGAAATCAAGACCTATTTTTCGGGAAAAGGAAATTGCGCTTCACGAGCCAGCTGCGCTAGGCGCAGGTGGCTGTGTGACGCACAATCACACACGTCAGGCGCACATTGGTGCGCCTGACGCGGCATGGCCAATCATCAGTGCCCACGTGGCACACGCTTTAAAGAAGATAAAATTGAAAGCATGTGCATCGCACAGAGGAGTGCACTCGGCGCACGACTTTGTGTGACACACATGTCTACGTGTCAGGATTGCACCGCCTTGCTTTTGACACGTTTTGACAGCTTTTTTAGAAAACACATTTTAAAGATTTTCTTTTATCTAATTTTATGGGATAAAATCTAATTTTAATTATAAAAAATATCATTGAAAATATTTATTTTAATTAAATAAAACAATTAATTATCAATGAATAATTAAATAGGCTTTTCAAAGGATTTGGCTCAAAGATCATTAAAGTACGCTTTAACACTTTTAAAATAGTTCTGGCTCTTCGGACTGCTCTGCCCTTGTGTCGGACCAATTAAGACCGCGGTATATTTCACCATCGGGCCCTTAAATGATGAGACACGATTATGTGTCTACAGAAGCCCCACTTTGACTGAGGTTCAGGAAACCGATAGTCAAAGTACACGGTGTCGGGACGGAGAACGATTCTAAACGCTCTGTAATTTAGAACTGATCTATATACGCCGGTCTCTACAAAACAAAGTTAGTATGCAGGACAATAACTACAAGCAATTTGATTACCTGCAGGAGAAGATTTTAGCAGGTAGGTGCAAACAACTCACATAAAAGCACATAATGATGCAAAAATGCAACCTTAGACTTTCTAAGGATGCATGAGACACTATGCAAGGATTAAGGTTATGCAAAGCTAAGGAATATGACACGTCATGCGAGGTCAGAGTTATGCAAGACTAGGATGTATGAAATGCAATGCAAGGTCAGGGTTTTACAAGGCTCGGAGATCTGGATATGTAGAATGATGGAATGATCAGATATAGATTAAATGATTTTCGAAAACTGATTTTAGTAAATAATTAAGGTCCGTAAACGAGGCTTGTCGTGAATTAGGCTTCAACCTTAATTGAAACGTACTTGATATGTCTTCAGCGTTCAGAGTTTTCACTGGGGATTCTTCATTGGGGACTTGATACAGGCAAAGTCAAATATCGCGAGAGGCCATGGAATTGTCGGAGAGTCCTTCAGGGAAAAGGAGAGCTTGGCTTGAAAAATAAAAAGGTTAAATTTGTGACTTAAATAAATGTAGGTGGGAAAAGGCTTTGACGAGGCTAGGCGCAGACTCGAGTCTATGTCGGGATCTAGAAAGAGTATGCTCCTGAATTCTAGAAAGTCAAATCATGAGACCTTGATTAATTTTTTTTATTGAAGCGGTCGGACCTCGAGATGAGGATTCCTACGTATCTTTGCGGAATCAGACCATTCGTAGTTCTAGACCTGACTCTTTTCTTCTTCTTTTTTTTAACTTTTGCCTAGGCGGCCCTTTCGGGTTTTCAACCTAGCGGGCTTGGACATGCCTTGAAAAAGGAGTTAGGGTTGGATATGAAAGGTTGAAAGTTTGAGGTTTTAGATGAAGGTTTAATCGGATGGGCTAAGGTAAGAATTGTGGATTTGGATTATATGGATTAAGGTTTTGACGGATTGATGAAGGATTTGAATGAGGGGTAGAACTTGTGTGCAAGGCCCCCTAGCTTGACTTTTTATTTCTTTGCCTGTGGCTTTTTCTCTTTTGCATTTTTTTCTTTTTATCCTGTGCGTTTTCTTTTGCTTTTTTCGCACTTTGAATTTTTTCACTTTTTTATTAATTTTTACCTGGCATTGACTTTTTTATTTATTGAGGCTTGTACACAAGTTTTTATGGTTTAGGGTATTGGAAGGTTTGGAGGATATTCGTGGAGCTTTGATTTGAAAGGATTATTTGGCTAATGGTCATGGAGGATGATGGTTTATGGATGATGGAGGGAAGATGGGAATAACTCTTGATCCAAAGTATGTCCTTTTTTCATTTTTCTTTTATTTTTTTCCAAATTTTTTTATTAGTCAAGATCATTAGAGATAGTCTGATTTGGGTTTCATCATCAAACTCGAAGCATAATTGATGGAAGGCCAATGAAAATAAAAAGAAAAATAAAATGAAATGAAAATGGAAAGGCTATAATAGATGAAGTCTTATAATGACATAAACTCGATGGGAAAGGACAGAAATGGCTCAGGGTAAGGACTCTCTGACTCATCCTAAAAAGCCAGAAATAAAAGACTAAGCCTTTGAATTGTTGATGCACTACCTAAAAGGGTTACAGGTGATGTTGATTCTCGTTGTAGCAAGTATTAGAAGTCTATTGTCATCGACTATGTTTAGTAGTGCATTTATAAGATCCAACACTAGATGTCAGATGGAATTATTCCGTTGGAATTCGCAGTGGAAATGTATGTTGCACCTTTTGAATCTTCTTTTAGGTGCAGGGTTTGGACTAGACCATGTGAAAGTGATCGCGCCTCTAATGTGAAGGCGGTAGACCCTATGAAAGTGATCGTGCCTCTATTGTGAAGGCGGTCAAAAGTAATTTTCATGACTCTAAATGATGTCGGGGTGGTGACAGTGCACTTGATGAGCTTTAGAGTAGGCTCATATTGTGTTCCTCCATTAGGCGCTCCAAAGTTATAATCTCTCGACCGGTCATGAACAGAATTGAGTGGACCTCGTAAATTTTATGAAATGAATTTCGAAATGAGAAATGGAAATGAGAAATGCAAAAGGGAGATGAGAAATGAGAAATGGAAATGGAAATGGGGAATGATAATAGGAAATGAAAATGGAAAATGATTTTGAAATGGAAATGGAAATGATAATGGGTTTTGGACTAGTATGGACTTGACCATGATGAAGACATGGTTCCTAACTATATGCAAATGCAGACATGGACTAGACAGGACTATGCAAGCAGACTGGATTCCACGACTGCGTTTTGGTGATGATAGAAGAGACTAGACTTTGAACTTACGGGTGAGCAAGCAGGCTAGACTTTAAGGAAGACTGGACAATAAGGGAAACTAGACTCTTAATTTAAGGCAAGCAGGCTAGGGAACTAGACTTTGAACTTACGGGTGAGCAAGCAGGCTAGTCAACTAGACTTCATAACTTACATTAGACTAAGCAGGCTAGACTCAAAAATTGCATATGTGAACTTACGGAATGCTAGCTTTGCTTGATTTACGGGTTGCCATTATGGTCTTACAGGGATGAGTAGCTTCGCTAAACTCGAGAATTTGGGTAGTTTTGGATCTATGGAAGGAGCAGCTGCGCTAGACTTAAGGGATTTGGGCCATTATGGACTTAGGAAGGAGTAGCTTCACTAAACTCGAGGACTAGGTCATTATGGACTTAGGGAGGAGTTGGACTTGACTAGGGCCTACATGGAGATGCAAACTAGAACTAGGATATGAATTGGGCTTAA
This sequence comes from Beta corolliflora, assembly GCA_947648045.1. Taxonomy (NCBI): domain Eukaryota; kingdom Viridiplantae; phylum Streptophyta; class Magnoliopsida; order Caryophyllales; family Amaranthaceae; genus Beta; species Beta corolliflora. The sequence continues at coordinate 2,183,228 of CANSZD010000928.1, read as the reverse complement.
ATGGACCTAAGTTTGGACTGGATTAACATATAGGTTTGACTTAGATTGGGAGATGCACATGGAGTTGAAATTGGAAATGGACTAGGATTGGACTTAGAATGGAACAGACTGGGATTAGACTTGGACTGGGCTTGACATAGACTAGGGTTCACATAAAGATGCAAATGGGCCTAGATTTTGACATGAATTAGACTTATATGGGCCTAAGATGGACTTTAATGCTAGCGGGCCTAATATGAATGCATGGACTCAAATTTATATGGACCTAATATGAATGCAAAATGAACTCTAATGCATATGGGCCTAAAATGAAAGCAAGTGAATTGGGTTGATTGGATTGGATTGAATGAAGGTGTTTGGATTAGGCTTAGAGTTTTCGAAATTCATTTTTGAAGGGAACCCCTTTTGTTAGGAAAAGATGATGGATTAATTTTGACAATAATTTTTTTTTAAATGGCTTGTATGATGATGATTAGTAAATGCTTTTAAAAAAGGTAGAATAGAAATGGGTGTAGGATTGATTTTGAAAAATGTAAGTTTTTAAAATTGATTGAATATGGTAGGGTAGTATTGGTAGGGAAGATTAGTTGGATAGCATGGAGAAGGTAGACATGCATGAAGACTCTTAACTCTACCATGACCATTTTTCTAGATGCACTTTTTTAGGACAGGCTCGACCTTGCATGAAAATACTGATTTTTATGTTTGAATTAGGTGAGACCTCTAGAATGACAATGTTTTTTACGCGAATGTAGACGGACTAACATTGGATCGACCGCCACGACGACTAAATCGACGAAAACCATGCGATGCACAGACTGCGTGCCACGCAGCATTTCTGCGCGCGGCACACAGACGTGCGTTTGGTGCAGGAGTGGTATGCCAGGCGCAACATTATGCGCTTGGCGCACTACTTCCCCGACATGTTTTTCGGGGATTTAGGCGAGGTTTTGGACAATTGATGATCTTTTATTTATTATTAGATGCGATTTTAGACGCAATGCATAACAACGACAATTTGACAAGTTAATAACAGGCAAAAATCGCAATCACAAGCAAATGTCATATAACATGGATGCAAACGTTCCAACCTAAAGTCCAGTTCTATGTTTGAAACTATGGTCAGGTTTAGGTTAAGGCTGAAAAGGGTCCATGATTAAGAGATTGATCCCACGCTTCGTACCTCTGCTTAAAGAGGTGGCCACGTGTATGACGCACTCGAGTTCTCAAGTTAGTAACAAGAGAACAATGCCATGGTTGGGTAGGTTTGCTTATGACTAAGATCCAACACTATCACTAAGGAAGCTTTTTGGAAGGACAAAGCGCAAACCCCCCGGTGGTGACCTCACGCATAGAACATGCGCTAATGAGGCAAGGTAGATTGTCTTTATGGTGGCTTAAACAATAGCCATGCATATGTAAAACTGCAATGTCATTCTAAAGCATAAAAAGAGTATGAATCGTATTTTTCGAGTTTCACCCACTCATTTAAAACCCTCCCCAGCGAAATCGCCATATTGTAGGCGTGTTTTTATTTCGCCTACGCGGTGTAAGCGCGTATCTGACTACCCCATTGTTAAGGTTTTATTAAAATATGTTTTAAAGTCGGCAACAAGTCTTTAATGGAAGACTCATAAACCTAATTGGATATTAGGGAAACCGTAGGGACAAATTAGGGACTTATCCAATGTAGATTTCCCCGTCTTGACTCCAGATGTGGTCAACAAACCATAGACTGAGTTCGGGGGTGAGGGTACGAACATGGTCATAATGAACCACATTCGACCATTGTTGGCATCTACTAAATATCAATTCATGTCAATTTTTATGCAATAGAATAACCAAATAATATTTTCATGCACCTTAAAAATATTTTAGTCTAGATTGGTTCAGGAAACAAATAAAAGACTAGTTTTTTAGTGATATGTTATTGGCCAATCAAATTACAGGGAACCTAATAGGTTGTCCAAATTATCTAATTAATATTAGAACGGTTCTTTAGGTCTTTGATTAACAAAAAAAACATGTGGGTGATATAAATCATGCATAGAATAATCAGGCAAGCATGCAATTATATATGACAATAAATAGAAAAAAGAAATAAAAGGTTAAAATATACTAAAGAGCAATTTTTATATTAAAGATCTACATTATGAAGGAAATCGTTAGTAATATTAAAATAATAAATTGATTCAAGGACCCTGAAGATAATACCGTGGCTTGAGTCTGAGAGATTGACAACCTTCGGGGCGAGTAATCGTGAAGCCTGAAGATCTGAACGTATATGTATGTTTAAAAGTATGTAGATTTGAATGTGTTTGTGTTTGTATATTTGAAAGGTATGACTTTTGTAGAGAAAATTCGTAATGTAAAAGTCGAGTGTTAAGTGTGGAAAAACCGTTTGAAAACCGTACGGAAATCAAGACATATTTATAGGGAAAAGGAAACTGCACTTCACGCACCAATCATCAGTGCCCACGTTGCACACACTTTAAAGAAGATAAAATTGGTAGCCTGTGCATCACACACAGGAGTGCGCTCGACGCACGACTCTGTGTGACACACAGGTCTACGTGTCAGGATTGTGCGCTTGGCGCATGCAGGTGAGCTTGGCGCACGTTGGTGCGCTTAGCGCACCGCCTTGCTTTTGACACGTTTTGGCAGCTTTTTTAGAAAACGTGTTTTTAAGATTTTCTTTTATCTTTTCACTCCGGAAATCTGATTTTACGGGATAAAATCTTATTTTAATTATAAAAAATATCTTTGAAAATATTTATATTATTTAAATAAAACAAATAATTATCAATGAATAATTGAATGGGCTTTTCAAATGATGGGGCTCAAAATACAATACGATTTTAGATCATTAAAGTACGGTTTAACACTTTTAAAATAATTATGGCACATTGGACTACTCGCCCTTGGGTCGGACCAATTAAGACCGCGGTATATTTCATCATTGGGCCCTTAAATGGGGAGACACGATTATGTGTCTACAGTATTGAAGTAGCTCGGAGTTCACAAGAGTTGTCTCTATATCAGCGCAAGTATACCCTTGATATTATCACAGAACGTGGCTTACTTGGGGCCAGCCCAAGCACTTTTCCTATTGAATAATATCATAGCCTCGGCCTTGCTAGCGGCAAACTTCACCATAACCTGACATCCTATAGGCGCCTAGTGGTTCGTCTTTTGTACCTTATATTGGCACGTCCTGATCTTTCTTATGTTGTTCACATTCTATCACAATTTATGCAGGCTGCTCGTGTAGAGCATTGGGATGCCGCCTTAAGGGTGGTTTGATATCTTAAAGGCATGCCTTACCATGGCGTTCTTCTTGGTGCCGATAGTGATATCTCTCTGCAAGGGTAGTGTGACTCTGATTGGGCATCATGCCCTATTATTCGTTGATCTCTAATATAGGTTGGCTTGTTTTTGTAGGTTCGTCTCCTATATCTTGGAAAATTAAGAAGCAACATATAACTTCTCACTCGTCTGCTGATGCAGAATATCGTTCTATGGCTGCTATTACCTATGAAATAAAATGGTTCAAAGGTTTGCTCTTGAACTTGGGTGTTTATCATTCGAAGAGCATTTCTTTGTTTTGTGATAGTTGTTCCGCCATCACATTGCCAATAATCTAGTGTTTCATGAACGTACTAAGCACATTGAAGTTGATTGTCGATTTTTTTTTGGTAGTTAAGAATTAATATTAACCAAAACAAACATTACACTTAAAGGAAGGAGGCAACAGCCACCCAACCACAAAGAACAAAGCTGGATAGGCCCAACTACTTACATTTCTTCAATCCATCTCCTATCAACAACCTTTACTTTAGTGCCTATATAGGCGTGTTTTTATTTCGCCTACGCGATGTGAGCGCGTATTTGACTACCCCATTGTAAAAGTTTTATTGAAAAATATTTTGAAGTCGCCAACAAGTCTTTAAAGGAAGATTCATAAACCTAATTGGATGTTGGGAAATCATAGGGACAACTGTGGGGCTTATTCAATGTTGATTTCCACGTCATGACTCCATTAATGGTCAATGAACCATAGATTGAGTTCGGGGGTGAGGGTACGAACACGGTCATAATGAACCACGTTCGCCCATTGCTGGCCTCTACTAAATATCGGTTCATGTCAAGTTTTATGCAAAAGAATAACCATATAATATTTTCATACAGCCTAAACATAAATTAGTCTAGGTTGGTTGATTAAACACATCAAAAAGACTATTTTTTGTGGTATGTTATTAAGCAATCAAAATTACAAGGTTTCTAATAGGTTGTCCAAATTATCTGATTAATATTAGAATAATTCGTTAGGTCTTGATTAGCAATAATAACATGTGGGTGATAAAAAGGCACATAGCAATGTATATAAAATAATAAAAAGAAGGAAAGAGGATTAGAATATACAAAGGAATAGTTTTTATATTATCGATCTACATCATGAAAGAAACAGTTAGTAACTTAAATATAAATAATAAATTTATTCAAGGACCCTCAGGATTATACCATGGCTTGGGTCTGAGAGATTGACAACCTTCGGGACGAGCAATCGTGAAGCCTGAAGATTAATATGAATGTTTGTATGTATGTGTTTGTATGTCTGAAAGTATGTATTTGTGTTTGAAAAGTATGAAAGTATGAGTTTTTCGAGAGGTTACGTAAGTATACTCGTAAAATTCGAAGTGTAAAGTCGAAGTGTTGTTAGATCCGGAAAATAGCAACGTATTTATAGGAAAATACTAAAAAAAAAGATAGAAAAGTAACTGCGTGTCGCACGACTCTATATGACGCCGAAAGCCACGTGTCAGGCGCAGATTGGTGCGCCTGACACAGCTGGACCTATGCGCTTGGCACACGTGGTGCGCCAGAAGCACCGCCTTGTGCCTGACTCGCTTTGACATCCTTTTTATAAAACGCGTTTTCGAAGATTTTCTTTTATCCTTTAAATCCGGAAATCAATTTAACGGGATAAAATCTGATTTTAATTATAAAAATATCCTTGGAAAAATTTATTTTCCGAAAATAAAAATAATTAATTATCATGAATAATTAAATGGGCCTTTTCAATGGATTGCGCTCAAAATACAATTAATTATTAGAAATAATTAATTGGGATTTAAAATAGGATTTTGGATCTTTATAATAAAGTTTACCACTTTTAAAATACTTTTAGGTTTGGCTACTCGGTATGCTCTTCCCTTGGGTCGAACCAATTAAGAACGCGGTATGTTTCATCATTTGATCCTTAAATGGGGAGACACGATTATGTGTCTACAGAAGCAATCTGTACAAATCAATTATTTACCATGAATTTTATATCCTTTACTATACTATCTATAGTGTTAATTACACTATCCCAATAAGCTCTATTTCTATTTCTCCAAATCATGTAACTTGCCTTCTAAATTTAGACCCCTTATATCTACTTCTAATCCACGTACAAATTTGGGTTAAATTTCTGCCATTCTAGCCAACTCCCAGCCACTCCATGATCTCCTTCATACACCTGCTGCTGGAAATGCATCCATAGAAAAGATGGTGACTATTTTCAGTTTTTTGTTGGCAGAGCAGACATCTGCCAGTGTCACTGAGATTCATGTGAGCAAGTTTTGCTCGCGTTTTTAATCTATCCTGTACTGCCATCCATAAAATGAACCAGTGTTTAGGAATGGTGAGCCTATTCCAAACACATTTACTCCATTGCATTTGTTTTGGTCTGTCAATAAGGCTAGTATAGTACTTTTTCATGCTAAACATATTACAGTTCAACCATTGAGAATTCATTAATCTTCCATTTATCTTATTTTTTGTTGTGCATACATACTTCCAAGCCCAACTTGCATTTGTAGGAGCTTCAAAAGTGCTCCAATTAGCATCATTAATGTAGATATAATTGACCTATTTAACCCATAGGTTATCTTTTTTCTGAGCCACACTCAAAGCTAACGTACTGATAGCCACAAGATTCCAGCTTAGAATGTTCCTGAATCCCAAGCCTCCAGCACTTTTGGACTTGCATAAATCAACCCAAGCAACTGCTCCAGGTTTAGTATCATTATAAGTTCCAGTCCAGAGGAAGCATCTACAGATGTTATTAATTTATTTTAGAACATTTTTTGGGAGAATAAACATTTGACCCCTATAGACATGAATACTCATGAGAACACTATTCGCCAGTTGCCCCCTAGCAGCAAAGGAGAGATTTCTAGAGCTCCAAACACGAATTCTGCTCACTATTTTGCTAATCATAGCTTGACAGTCCCTATTCTTCAATTTGAGTGTAGAGATTAACACACCTAAATACTAGAAAGGAAGCATGCCAATAGATATACCACTAACATCAGTCACCCTTTGAATTTCCTGCTCTGGCATTCCAGCATATTAAACTTCATATTTGCTCTTATTGACTTCTAGACCAGAAGCATTAGAGAACATCTGGAACTCTTGCAGAAGAGTATAGATTGACCTAAAGTCCCGAAGACAGAAAAGCAATAAATCATCAGCGAAGCAGAGGTGGGTCAATCTTAACTCGTTACACATACTATGGAACATGAACCCCTCTTGCTCACTATCAAAGCAAAGGATTCTATCCAAGTAGTTATACACAATGCAAATAACAGTGCAGACATTGGTAGCTTCCCAGTTCCGAAGAAGTCAAGGACATCATCAGCTATATCCTCTATAATAATCCCCAACATTGTTTATAAATTTTGTTGTCAAACCCATCGGCACCAGGAGCCTTCTCATCAGGTATACTAAAAATAACCCTCTTCACATCTTCTTTTCTGAACTCTTCATCAATGATCTGCAAGTGAGCTTCTGTGATTTTCTTTCCTTTGTCAATGAGTGTAGGAAGGACAAGTTGTAAGGGTGTAAGTGGACTGCGAAAAGTCCAGAGTCCAATCCAGTCCAGTTCAAACTTATGGGACTGGACTGGACTGAAAAATGTTTGGACTGGACTCGGACTTAAATTTTCGAGTCCAAATATTTTCGGACTAGTCTAATCCAGTCCAAAAAATATTTTATATATATATATATATATTGTGTCACTTTTTTCTTGAAATTTTAGGCTTTTTATCTTGAAATTTTAGGCTTTTTAACATTTGCGCTCCAAATTTTTTACATAGCAACTTTTCACTTACCCTCCAAAACTCCAAAGTGAGAAGTGAAAAGTGAAGAGTCAAAAATTACTTTAATCCTTTTGGCGTCTTTTGTGTTTTGCAATTTGCATTTTATTAGACTTTAAAAATGTATGTAACTTACTTCATGGAATGGATGTAATGAATCCAATTTTTCAAATTTCAATGATTCAATCATGAGAAAACATAATAAACCTAAATCAGGAATAAACAAAGTAATATATTATATAATAATCGGACTGGACGGGATTCAGACTCAAAAAAAGTTTCGGACTGGATTGGACTAGACTCAAAAAAAGTTTGGATTGGATTTGGACTCAATTTCTCGAGTCCAAAAAACTTTGGACTGGATTTGAATTTGGCAAATTAAAGTCCAATCCAGTCCAATCCAGTTACACCCCTAACTGGTTGAATATGGTCTTTGCAAGAAAATAAGTCTTTGTAAAAATCCAGAAAAGCATTCTCCACATCTCCCTTGTGATTCAACCGTTCACCAGCAAGGTTGTGAATAGCATGCACCTTCATTTGAGATCTTCTAGCTTTTATGGCATGATAAAAGACTTTTGTGTTTTCATCACCACATCTTAGCCAAGTGATCTTTGCTTTTTGTTGTAGCATGGAATGCTGATTCTTGATAGCCTATTTCAAGGCTTTATGAGCCTCTTTTTCTCTGTTAATATGCTCTGCTTTATCAGGGATGCTAATGCATTGCATTCTGAGCTACTGCAAAATCATTTTTTACCTTTATTACTCCAGCTTCCATATCCCCGAATCCCACTTTATTCAAACTCCTCAAAGCATTTTCAACATTCCTCAGCTCCTGCACAACTTTATACATGGAACAACCATGAATTTGCACTTCCCAAGCTTGTCTCACAGTACTATTCAAAGATTGATGATTACACCGCATGTTGTGAAATCTGAACGGATTCTTTTGATTTACCTCTGGGTACACACAAAGAAGAAAAGAGGTGTGATCATAGTTTTCCTTTGGAAGAAAAGAAGTTTCAGCCATGTCAAACTTCTCAACCCATTCATGATTGGCAATCACTCTATCAATCCTTGAGAAAACCCTCTAACTACCTTCGTGCTTGTTATTTCAGGTGAAATGCCTCCCAGAAGCTTTAATTCACATCCTCCAAATTACATAATTTCATACACTCTCTCATAGGGGTAACTTCAGCCATTCTCACAACAACCCCTATTTTGTCCTTCACATTACTAAGGGCATTAAAATCCCCAAGTGAAACCCAAGGTTCCCTCCTGTTCAAGGTAATATTCCTCATACCACTCGAAAGCTCCAATCTCCTATTAGGATATTTAAAACCATAGACAAAAGTACAGTGAAACCCTTCACTACATCTTGGTTTGACATAACAGTAAATATATTGATGGTTAACATGTATAATATCAACAAAAAAAGCAATAGGACAACAAGCAATTATTATTCTACCATTATTATGACAACTATTATTGTTGGTAAAACACCAACCAGAGCACAAATTTAGATAAACTGACCCCAGGTCAGGAGTTTTGACCCTAGTTTCAAAGAGGCTAAACAGCTTTACATTATGAGAGGTAATGAAATTCCTTACCTCTTGTTTCTTCGATATGCTGTTTATGCCTCTTACATTCCATGCCACGACACTATCCATTAGGGTGTGGGGGAGCCACCCACTGCCCTTCATGTTCTTTTGCACCTGTGCCTCCATCAACCTCAGCTGCTTCTGAACCATGGTCCACATCACCTGTTTCTTTTCCATCTTCATTGTTATCCAACATAAGCATGAAATAGTTATGTACTGGTACCACAACTTGTTCTAGCAACTTTTTTTGATCACCGACAATAGTGAAACCTTCTGCATCTTGCTTAATTTTTTCTGCACCCATACTTTCCTCCCTTCATTCTTCCTGCAATGCTGAGTTTCATACCCAAATCCTGAACATTTTGTACATTGAATTGGTCTCGACTCATATTCCACTTTCTGGTCAATTTGCACTCCGTGTTAATTACAAAAGCTAATAGTCTCAGTTAATGACTGATGATGTCCAACTTCCACCATTACTTGAGCAAAGCTTAATCGTTCTTTGGTCTTTGTTGCATTATTCATTTTAACAACATTCCCTACTTGCCCTGTCATTTTGAACATGCTTTTCCCCCCTAGTATTTGAATGGAAGACTAGGCAATTTTATCCATATAGGAACCATTTTCACATCAGTCTTATCTATAGCCATATCATGATCCCATAACTTGGTGATCAACAATTTTTGGTCAAAAAAATTAAACCCCTCCTGTGTAACTTTCAGGCATGCCTCCATGGTATTGAATCTTATAATGAAAATACCTTTACCCATACCCGCAATTTTATCAACCCCTAGTTTTCCCCATACTCTGTTGAAGTACCCTTCCATTACAGAGAATGGTGGGTTGGCACTCAGAACATAGCAAACTATAGTTGAAGACCAATATTCAATCTCCTCTTGGATGTCATCTGATTCAATTGTAACTACATTAGCTTTCGTAGTTACCTAATTTTCACACTTTGGAGCAGGTGCCTCTTTCTCCATAACGATCCAGCCACGATAGCCTCGGAGCACTTGCTTGCTTGGATCCACTTTGAATCACATTTTGCCATTCAGATAGCACCGCCTTCTCCAATAAGTGTTGCATTCGATCTTCCAGCAAGTCTAGAGGAATCACTGTCGTCATCTCATCTAATTCAATCTCCGCATTACAGACTCGTTCTTGAATCGGACTCGGAATCTTCATCGATGTGATACTGATTAACTTCATCTACTGACTTGGTCGTCTTTACCGGAGACGACGAAGGCCCTTTTGCTTTCCCTTTTGCCTTTTTTAGCGCTCATCTTCGCTCCCCGCCCTTTTTCCATGGCATTGAAGCAGAATAAGGCAATGGCCCTAATCGTACGCCAAAAGGGGTAGAGAGAATTCAATATAATGACTTTTTTCGTTGATTGGCATTTTGTTCGTAATGCAATACAGTACAAGATGGGTTGATTATACCATATTATGCGCCCACTAAAACACAGTTGGCTTATATCTTCACTAAAGTTCTCTAGAAAAAGCAGTTCAACTCTTTACTTTCCATGTTGCGCATTTTATCAGTCGATGCTCCAACTTCAGGAGGGTGTAAGGATAAATATTAGGCAAGATAATATTTTAGAGTTAAGTATTGTATTGAGATAAGGAAGTTTTCCTTATTCTCCTAATCCTACTCTAGTTATGGTTTATGGGTTAAAGTATAAATATTTTCCCATGATCAATAATATTCTTAGAGATTTTGCCTTCAACCTAAATTTAACATTTTTCCTACATGTTTGTATTAGGATTACAAGTATAGTACCACTCACAGCTAGCCCACTTGATCGATTTCTTAATTTGATCTTTAGAGATTGTTTTCACTTTCAATGAGCCATAGGTTTCTTATCTGCTAGATTTGCCAAATAGTAAAGATAAGGGTCACATTCAGAGGGAGATGATGAGTATAAATTAAGTTTGCAAAAGTGGATTAGCTAGGTTACATTTGCACAAACTTAGGTAGCAATTATCACTCTTGCATTTATTGATATGGCACTTTTTTCATATCAAACATCATTTGTGAATAGTAAAGATTAGAAGAAGAAAATTATAGTATACTTCATGAGGCTTCGGAATTTCATATATAGCCTTTTTCAATATCAGATACTTAGAAAGTATATATTTATAGATAATATATAAAATAAACTTATTAACGTTAATTAGAGTATGTTGTGAGAACTAAGGGTGATTTCTCTTCACCTGAATTCTCTTGGATTTATCTTAACTAAACTAATATGAAATTATCAGAACTTAATGAAGTTTATTTTTATAAGGTATTAAATATTATCTTAACTTAGCTAAACTTATAATACCTTACTCTTATTTTTCAGGTTGAAGAGAATGCACCGTAACACATTGTTTTAATAAGAGGAATTACAGAGAAATAGAGTGAAGGGAAAGGGAAAGGAACTGGTTCCCTTGTTTGGATAAAAGGTTCGGGCAGGATGGAGAGGGAGAGGGATATGGATCCATTTTCCCTACATTGCCTTCCCTACGCTCTATTGTCATCCTGTCAGGGCGTGATCTTCAATATAATCGTATATTATGCCTTGAGAGTGAGCTGATAGACCATAATCCTTAAAAAAATGCCTTAATCTATTGTGTATGGAGTTCATTAATCATACACCCGGGTGTACAATGTTCATGGTACACCCAAGACTAATTTTTGCTAATTTGGAACACTCCTTTTTTTGTACATTTTGCTCATTTGGATAATTTTAAATGAGCAATGAGCAAAAAAAAATAGCCTTGGGTGTACCATGCTCATGCTACACCCGCGTATATGATAAAATTTTTGTTGTGTATGCCACATATCGAAGGGTGTAATGCATGTCAACATGACAGTTGTGGTGCATGTATTGGGAAAGGTGTTGAACATTGACTGGTAAGGGCATGACAACAGGTTTGAGATCAGTTAACATATTGTGTTGATTATTAGCTTTTGAATACACTTGGGGGGTTTTGTAATATATATCCTGTGATGAGAGAATATAAAGATGATCTTTCTTGGAGTTTACTATTAAAGCTAGCTAGATTAATAAAATCGCCTGTCCAATTATCATACTTCTCACCATTGAAGCAAGGCGAAGTAATAATCTTGCTGGGGTGATCTTGATGATCGAGAGATTAAGGAGATTTTGTGTTTAAGTTTTGGTGGTGTTGGTGATTTTTAATTTGTTACCTGCCGCTGATGGGAGTCGTGGACGTTTGCCAACATGGCTCTGATACCATGTAAAGTCTAAATAGTATTCATTCACCATACATTTGGGTACCTTGATTGTTACACTCCGTCCTTTTATAAACATAATATAACCAAAATAAAATATTTTATTAAAGAAATGGCGATAACGGAAATATCGCTTGATAGAAATGTCACTCTAAACAAAGGTTAAATTAAACTAAATGAAAATAAAACCCAATTAAGATAATAAAAAATATCCATAAAGAGGCAAAATAACCTCATAAACCCAACGTAGTAAATATAAAATAAAAGAAGATGTCTAAAAAATCCTAGATAGCCTTCTCTCAATGCCCATAATACGAAATAATAACCTGCAAAATATATCAACAAACTTCCACAATCAATGGTGAGTAACTAACATCTCTCCTAGCCCAATTAGTATCCATATAAGAGTTATATAAGTTTTAACAATCAAGTCATACACAATATCTCATAAATACACTTCAAATAATCAAATAAATAAATAAATAAATAAATACAATAGAGATAATACAACATGATAACTACAAATAGGGTAAAGTTAGCAGAATAATTAGACAAATAAATATACATATGAACTCAAGGATCAACATAATAAACCTTCAAGTCTAAATAAAATAATAATATGAGTGAAATAAATGACAATGATGACGTTTCCAAAATAATCTTCTTAACACGTTTGAGGAGGAACTGAACGTAAGTGGATTGCAACCTACTATTCCTATTTGGGTATAGTATTAGGACCCTGCTCGCCTATGTCTAGTATGGCCACACCGCGATGCGAGATAGTACCCTGCTCAGTACTTCTCGACCTCTCAGACGACAACTAATAACCAAGACAGACCTACACACCCTGCTCTGTATGTCAGTATAGATTGTGTACCCTGCTCAGTACAGAGTGACTGTTCATTCCTAGGAGACCATGTCGTCTCACTAGTCATCATCCTCAATCAAAAACAAATAATCAATAATACAATTTCATCATCTCCAGAATGCCATTTAAGGTCTTACATTAAACTGCAAGAATCTAGAGCCTTAACCCATCAATTCCCATACTGCAAGAATTTTTAGGGACTCAGCCCATCAATTCCGATTCAAAATAACTTCACAATTTCTCAAAAACAATAATTATAAAATTTATAATATTATCTCCTAAAATATAATTTTACTCATCAAGAGACTAGAAAATAATAAAAATACTTATGATAGCTTGAAAATAATTTCCAGAGCCCAAAATAAAATAATTTCATAACCTTAACAAATAAACAAACAACATGCTAACATAAAACAAAAAAAAAAATTATAAAACCACACAAAATAAGATAACATAAGCCACTCATGATCAACTCATACTATCAGAAACTTCACCAATAATTCAGCAACCATGCAAGCTATATACAACAAATTTACATATATATAATCTAAATTATAACCTAGATAAACACGATAATATATTTCATAAGATCCTAGCTTATTAAAATGTGTAACAAGAACAACATTATTGAACTAGATGCATGAAAAGCTAGAATAAAAGAAAAAACCATCCATAAAGCCCAATGAAATATATATAACAACATAAAAAAAACACTAACAAAGCCCACCAAAGAAACAAACTGTATTATGCAATAATCAACCACTATCATCACCTTTAACCTCAATAGAAGGCAACAATAAGAAAAGAAAAGGTTAGCAACAAAACCATGAACAACAGAACCACGCCAACCAAAATCGAACTGAAACACCAACACTTCATCACCTAACATCATGCAACAATGTTCCATTACTAAACATGCTATAGACTTTACCAAAAACTTGCTCGAATATAACTAACATAAATTTTGATCTCCCGATACAAAGATTACCCTAAAATCCATGACTGATCAAACAAGAACATAATATCTACATGATCTACTCTAATGAACAATTCTAAAACACATAATCATGGCCTAATACTAATATATTCATTGAGTAACGAAAATCACAAATCATAAAATTTGAATGGATACAACTACACAAACATATAATTTTCCCACCCAAATTCGTAAAATACTACTAATTCGACTTCAATATTAAAACTAATATAATCCCTATGCGAATTCTAACCATTTTAGGAAAAAACGTTAGTTACCTTTGAAGACCTCCAATTACTTGCATTATTCTTCTTGAACATTATAAAATTCATAATAACAAGACTTTTTCTCTCTCTCCCTCATCGTATGATAGGGCGATATCCTAACGTACGTTGACGCCATGGCTAGGGGGCGAAAGAAGAAGAGCGCTCAAAAGAATAAGGGGTAAGGACCTTCTTCTTCACCGATTAAGAAGACGAAATCAGTTGATGAAGTCACTAGAGTATCTGGATTAAAAGTTCCAAGTCCTATTCTGGAGAAAACGGGTGTCGATGAAATTGATTTGGTGGAAGTGACTTAGGTGATACCTCCGGCTTCATTGGAAGATAAGATTCAACATTCCATGGAGAAAGTTGTACTCTCTGAATCGTTAGAGGTGATGCAGAGTGGGTCTAAAACCAGTAATACGCCACCATGATTGCCATGGGCTAATCAAATGGAGGCAGAACGTAATCAGGTAAACCATCAACATCCTGCTGTTACTATTGAATCTGAGGATATATAGGAAGAAATTGAATTATGGTCATCTGCAATTGTGTGTTATGTACTGGGGGCTAATCCACCAATGACTGTAATGGATGGGTTTTTTCGAGGGTTTGGGGTAATCTAGGGATTGATAAAATTGCGATGATTGGTAGGGGTGTTTATTGTAAGATTCTCATCTATGGAATCACGTTTGAAGGTGAAAACATATGAGTTTCATTTCTTTTATCAAAAGCCTTTGATTACAAAGTTATGGGAACCTGATATGATAATTGATAAAAATGATGTGCATAAGGTGCCAATCTGGATTAGGATGCCTAACCTTCCTCTTAAATACTGGGGGAGAAAAGCCTCTTTAAAATTGCTGGGTTGATTGGACCTGCTGTTAAAATGGATCAGCCTACAAGGAACAAGGATAAGTTGAATTTTGCCAGGGTTATGGTAGAGGTTGAGATGCATCAAACACTACCTGAGAAGGTTTCTTTGTGCAATAAGCATGGAGCTGTGGTTGATCAAAAGGTGGAGTATGAATGGAGGCTGATTCTATGTGCTAAATGCTCATCCGGTTATGGGCATGAAAGCACTTAATGTAGGAAGACTTATGGAAAGCTGAGATGGGTTAGGAAGACTGATGCACAACCATATAAGGAAGGATTTATAGCTTTGGGTAAAACAAGCAATGTTGTAACTAAGGATAATATTGTTGTTGTGGTCCCAGTTCACAATTCCTTTATAGCATTACAACATGAAATTAGTGATAGTAATCGGGTTTATGAGGTGGGTGACTCTGCAAAGGAAGATGACAGAGTTTTAGATGTAGAGAATGATGTTGGGTGAGCTGTAGTTAACAGAGATGGTGAGCAAAACAGAGATAAAGGGCTGGGGGTAACTCCCCTATCCCCAGATGGATAGAATCCTTGTTTGGAATGTAAGAGGCATAAACAACATAGCTAAATTGACTAAGGTAAGGCAGTTTATCTCATCTCATGATATCAAGTTGTTTAGCCTCTCAGAGACTAGAGTTAAATCCCCTAAGTTAGGTACTATTTATACTGGTTTGTGCCATGGTTGGTGTTTTACACACAATAATAGCTGTCATGGTAATGGGAGGATTATTCTTGGTTGGTGTCCCATATCTTTCGTTGTTAACATTAGGTGCGTAAATAGTCAATTTATTCATTGTTCTATGAAGCCAAAAAAATGGTGAAGAGTTTGAGTGTACATTTGCCTATGGTTTCAATGATCAGGCTAGTAGATTGGAGTTATGGTCTAACCTTAAAGCCATTGCTAGACAATCTGTCAAACCTTGGCTTTTGATGGGAGATTTTAATGCTCTGAGTAGTCTTGAAGATAGAATTGGAGCCACTGTTAGACAATATGAGTTGCTCACCCTGCACATGGCCTTAGCCGGGCCTGGGTCAAGGAACATGAACTTCTCCAACCCTTAGCTTTTCTCTCTTTTTTTCACTTTCTTAAATACTCTTTATAAATGCCCAAAAGTATTTATTAAAGGCTCGTCGAATGAGCCATAAACCAAACATGAAAAATAGAGTTATTCACTATTCTGACCAGGGTAATGAATAGTGCCGCTTGAGTACTCAATATAAACAAAAATAGGAAGTTCCAGACCTAAAACGCCATCCCAAACAAGCAACAACTCGTCTACTCGAGGCAAGCTACAAACAATATTTTGTATTATTCGATTTTTTCTCGCCCCATGCATCAATGTTTGCTCGTCTTCGCTAATTTTTCTTAACGCGCATCGTTAACAAGGCATATTTGTATATATAATGAAATCTCATCCCCAAACACCAAATATTTCTTTTTCTTTTTATTAAAGGAGATCCTGAACTTCTTACTGTCGCCTGTATTTTTGTAATGGATGTTAATGTAATATCAAAAAGAAATTTACAGGTTTAAAGGGTAGACAAATAATCAAGTATTAAAATAAACTTGCGCTTACATGAAACTTTCTATACAAAAATTACATATAACATTATTATCATTATCACCGTGTTTTGCCATTTATCAAACAAGTAAGCTAGCTAGTACTGCAGGTCAATATTTGACCAATCATATTAATATAAGCCATAAGGAACCTTAGCTTATGAAGTTGCCACCAATAAAATCATGTTATCTATTGATTAGCTCATTCAGTGCGTAGAATACTTGGATAAGCAACCTGTTTAATAGGTAGATAACTATCCATACAAATTGATATGTGAAATCCATGGTCAACTCTTCCACTGGTACTATCACTCACGCAGCGGCGTCACAGTCTCACAGATGCCTTTTTGGCGTACAAAAATGAACTGATCCTATAAATATATCTGTTAGTTGGACCGTTCAATGTGGTTTCCTTTCGCTTTTAACATTATAGAAAATTACTCAATGTACCATACACTTAAATAGTTAATTATGCACAGATCTCATTAATTAATGAAAGCCGTCCAAAAGAAAAGTCAAAAGTATACTTCTGACAAGAATAATATACAAAGTAATTTCAAGTACTGAACGACGTACAACAACAATAATAATCAGCAAAAAAATTGTATCCATTATTAAAAAGATCATTTAAGTTTGAAAACTATCTATTTTATTGGCAGGTTTATCAAAATTATCTACATTACAATATGTCTTGTTGAAAGTCTTCCAAGTTGTAAAATTGAGTACTACAGGAGAACAAATAGCCTTCAATAGATAATTCTTATGCTTCCATCGCTTAACCTCATATCTCACCTTAGCCCTGACCCTAACCTCCACGTCCAAATGCCCCGACACCGTCCCATTTCTTAAGTCCGCCGCGACATCCGCATCGGACACGAGCACGTCGTGAGCCACCGCATGAGCCGTGAAGAAGCTCCCATTTCCGTGGTGCTCGATGTACGGGCTCTCATTCTCGTACGTCAAACTATAGCCATTAGGATGGTACACCGAGACCACCACTTGTTTGTACTCGATGTCGTACCTGGGATCGCGGTTATGTGAACGGACGACGAATATGAAGGTGGCGTTGAGGTGGTTTTCTGCCGTAAAGTTGTAGGCGTTGATGGCGCCTTGATCGACGGAGAAGGATGGAAACTCCATGTGGTCCGAATACCAAGCGATGAAAATTGCACCTCCTCCTAGAAGAATGAAATTTACTATAATAATGATCACGCAAGTTCTACTAACCATTTTTTGTGATCATCTAATGATGTATTGGGTTGAAAAAATTTGTGGTCATTTGTGAGAGTTTTACATATTAGCAAAAGCATATGTGTTTATGGAACATAAAAAGATTTAAGTTATGAAAGTAAATGTCAACGCAACACAAACGAAGGAACAGGGCGCGGTCGACTGACAATACTACGTGCTTGCAAAAACGAGCTAAACCCGAAAAAAACAATTAATATTTTTTTAAAGATTATGTTGTACTACTTCGATAGATAGAACGCATATTTTAATTTGAATTGACGTTAATGATAGACGAATTTAATAGCACCAATTAAACTTCGAGATCCCATCGTTAGTTTCAGTTAATTAGGTTTGGTTTTTTAATAGATGCATCATATTTAATTTTTATATTATTTAGATACTAACTAGTTTTGAAGCCCGTGCGTTGCACGGGTTGTTTTCTTTTCTTTTCTTTTTTTGCAAATTTTTCAACACTATTGCATTTACATAGTTCGCAATTCCTTCGTTCTAATTCATATGCAACAATCACCACTTTGGGTAGTTTCATATATTGGAACTACTCTACTTTTGGTAAAAAAGAAACTATAGTTGACAATATTGTCTTTACTTTATGTTAGTCAAATCATCCTTAATTACTCAAACTGCCTTATAAAGTTGCGTCTACTTTATTAAGGATTTACTTATCCCCTACTCTAGTTAATTAAAGGGGTACCTCTATGTTAAACTACCCAATTTTTGATTTCCTTAAAAACCATGTCCAAACCATTGTTGCTATAGAAAAACAACGGAGAAAGTATTTGTCATTATACTCTAATTTATTGATTTGTTATTACGATATAAATTTTATATTTTTTAATATTCAATTGAATATTGTAGCTAAGTCTATTATTAAATGGTATCCCAATAATTGGTACGACTAACAATAGCTAACACTGTTTTAACATGAAAATTGCCCGAATGATACTTTAAGAAAGTAGAGGATAATAATTTAATAGATGCAGGACCAAAAGAATAGAGTAAAACATGATCGAGTGTCATCCACAACTTCAACTATTAATATAGCACATATAAACACTAATGCATATAAAATGAAAGAAGGGAAAGCCAAAAAAAAATCATAACGATGGTATCATGAATAAAATTAATTAAATATAAATCTAACCTCTATTAATGATCGAAAATACTATTTAAGAGAAAAAAAATACCTCTTATCAATCATGACCGTATCAAGACTTATCAAATTTCCCCATTTTTTATGATCCGTGAACTCAAATAGTCTAGAAACGCGAACCTTATTTTTTCAATTAGTTTCAGTAGAATTAAGTTCATGGAGAAAAAAATAAGATATGACATATAGATATATGGAAAAGACAAACATAAATAATTATGTATACAATAAATATTCTAGGAATAAAATAATTAGTCAATTGCATAATACCTCTGCAATTGACAAATTTTTATTTAATTTGATTTTTCATGTAATGCCCCCAATGGTATGTTATAGGTTCAAAATTATAGATATGTATTCTTTATCTTTATATAACTCAATGTTTAAAAGAATAATTTTGAAAGACATAATTGTTATTGTCACGTATAATTTGCTATTTTTATAGTTATTTTTATATGTATTTAAAATAAAAAAATAAATAATATATTATTGTTCATCTAAATAAATGAATTTTCATAAGTTGTAAAACTATATTAAAAAATGTCTTACCATTCATCTAATTAAATATGTTTTCATGAGTTGTAAAACTATATTGTAAATGGTTCTCATTTGGAAGCATATTTCAAGCACTCTCTAATGGTAAAAAAATTATAATGTTTTGAATTAGATAGAAAAATTTATATTCAATTTAGATAATATAATAATTTAGGTTTTTTTATTGAAAACCAAACTCTAATTTCTTACTATTCAAAACTCCTTTTATGTATTTAAATATGTGTAGAACTCTATTTTTTAAAATATTTAAAATAAAAATTAATGACATGACAATCATACGTGGCGCTCTCTATTTCATAAGTTGTAGAACTATATTGTATATGGATCTTATTTCGGAGCATATTTCGAGCATTATCCAATGGTACAAAAATTATAATATTCCGAATTACGTAGCAAAAGTTATACACAACTTACATAATATAACAATTTAGGTTGTTCATTCACAATCAAACTCTAATTTTAGCTTATCCAAAACTCCCTATATGTATTTAAATCTATGTAGAACTCTATTTTTGTAAAAAATAAAAATAAACATTAATGACATGGCAATCCTACGTGGCACTCTCTATGACCTCGAAATCTTGAGGAGCTCCCTATGCTCCCGAAAAGTTCCTCCTTTATATATATATATATATTGATTGTAATTATATTCATTTATTAATATTTAAAGATGAAGCTTATTTACTCCATCTCAAAATATAGTGCTTGATTCCCTTTTTCTACAAAAATTAAGATAAGTAAAATGTAAGAGGAATATAGAGAGCTTTTGTTTATTTAAATAAAAAAAATGAAACATAAAATGGGTATAACCAATGAGAGTGAATAATGGGGATTAATGAAAAAGAAAATTTAAAGAAAAGAGTCCTAGATGTCATATTTCATTTAATAACATTAAAAATGGGTACAATTTTCCTTAATAAAATGAGGATATGAGAGGATTTGAATTTACTTTTTGCAATGAGAGTATAATTTGGAAAATTGATGTTTTAAATATAAACAAGCACTATATTTTGGCACATTCAAAATAAAAATCAAGCACTATATTCTGGGACGAAGGGAGTAGAAAACTCTATTTCTTTTATTGATATTGAGCTAACTCAATATATATCTTCAATAGAATAATATTAAAGTTAATAATGATCAAATTTATGCATTGGCATTTAGCCCATTTAATATAATGCATCTGTTAAGAATCATAAAAATAAATATGTTATTCTCCACCCTTTAATCCTGAAAAAAATTAGATAAAATAATTTTGACTTTTGTTCATCTTCTGAAAGTATTCACAACTTTTGACTATTTAGGAACAATATCAAGTATTGATGGTTTCTCAAAATAATTTATAAGTGCTCTTAACTACATTTTATTGAACCCTATTGGTCCATATTTTTTATTCTCTTGACGGGATTAATGGTCAACATTGTGCATAATGGTAAGAAAGTAAGTCTAACTATTTAGGAGCGAATGCCGCCTACAAGTAGTAAAACTTTACTTGTTATGCTTGAAAATTAGTTACTCATAATGTCTTGTTCTAAAAGTAGTTTTTGGAACATCTAAAGGTTTGATTCTTAATTGATGGTATCCAGACCGTAAGTCTATCCTTGAAAATACGCCGCACCTTGCAATTGGTCAGAAAGGTCACTAATACGAGGCAAAAGATATTTATTTTTAATGGTTATTTTGTTAAGTTCTCTATAATCTATACATAATCTTAGGGTTCCACCATTTTTCTTTACAAATAGAACAGGTGCGCTTGCCTTGGTGACATACTCGGTCTAATATATCCTTTTCCCAATAACTCATGAAGTTGTATCTTCAATTCCTTTAATTCAGCAAGTGCCCTTCTATATGGTGCTTTTGAGATAGGTGCTACCCCAGGTACTAGCTCAATAGTGAAATTAATTTTTCTTTGCGGGGGCATATCAACAATTTTCGCAGGAAAGACATCTTGGAATTTTTTTACAACAGGAATGTCAGATATTTTTGGTTCAGATTTTTAAGTACTACAACATCACAAAGGTATCATTTACAACCTAGTCTCCACATCTTTTGTTCTTGAAGAAAATAAATGATTCTAGATTCTGGTTTCTCTTATTATTTTGAAAAGTGATTGCACTTTCTTCATAATCTACCAAGGTTACAGATTACTTTTGACAGTCTACTATAGCACGGTGTTTATTCATCTAATCCATTCCTAAGATAACATCAAACCCCTTAAGGTCAAATTGAATTAGGTCAACATGAAATATGTTTCCCTCTATGCTCAAAGGACAATTTTTATATATAGTTTGACACGAGACAATATTTACTGTAGGGAGGCTAATGCAAAATTCTTAATTTGACTCACTAGAATACAAATACAAATCTCTAGACATGGAAAAGGATATAAACCAATGAGATGCTCTGGTATCAAATAAAACATGTATCGGGGATGAGTGAATAGAAATTTTACCCGTAACTACTTCACTTGCACTTTCGACCTCTCGTGGATTTATCATAAACACACGACCAGGGTTTGGATTTTAACGATGGATAGCTCCACCTTGAGGCTTAGAGGTATATTTTAAGATATAAGGATTAGGCGTAGTTACTTTTGTATTTCTCATTCTACCTCTCTCTAAAGGGAAATCCTTTCTTATATGATTCATACTTCCACAAGTGTAGCAACAATTAGTTGCAAACCTACATTTTTCGGTTAAATGGTTGAGAAAACTGCATTTCGCACAAGGGGGTCTTTGGTAGTGGCCTGGAGGTGCCAAGGTTTTGTATTTGGCTTTTTCTGAAAATTTCTATTTACAGTGCGTGTTCCTTCCCACTTTCTTTCATGTACTGCATCTTATGTGTAACACCCCGTCCTTCTACAACAAAGATATATACTTAACAATAACTACTTTAAATTGACTAAAAGACGTTAGCGAAAATAACGTCAGGACGGATATGCTACTCTAAAACAATAAATAGAAATAAACTCGAACTTAGGTTTCCATAACTTCCAAAGAAAACAACTCACAGTATTATAAGTTCTAATACGTTAAGAAACATCCAAAAACCATAATCAAACCATTTATAATTCAAAAGCTAAGAGACATGCAAGTCTCACAAAAACCCAAATAAGTCTAAATATATTTGAGACCTAGTATTATATAAGACTCCCTATATATTATCTTCATAAAACTCATCGACTAGAAAAACTATGAGAAGCTTCCTCTCATCTTTGATCCACACTCTGCTAGCCCAAGCCGTCACAAGTCTAGAGGTCATTTCCATCCGCAAATATATTATTAAATAATTCCACAGTCAATGGGGAGTAACTAGCAGTTCTCCCAGAACAAAAGATTTCAAAGTCTAATCTAGACATAGATTAGTAAGAAAGGAAAGAATAAAGTCAAGTCAACTACAATATGCATCCACATCCATATAGCTCACAAGTAATACAAATGAAAAGTAAATAACAAGTAACTAGGATAAAATAAATAAATCATCTCAAGAGTATTTAAATAAAAATAAAAGTATAGGTAAAACAAGTTATTGAGTTAGAAACCGAACGCCAGTGGATCGCAACCCGACTTCTTCCTAAGGGTTGTCAGATCGCAATCTCCAGATCAGTCTATGGGCTTATGTTCCCCACTGCTTGTGTCTAAGAATGACCAAACTCCCGATGCAGGGTAGTACACGCAGCACCCCCTCTCCTCTCGAACGACAACAATTAACCCAGGTTTACCCCTAGATCGCAACATAGGTGGTTGGCATGTTCTTCACCGAGGACAACGTCTATCCCACCGGATGTTCTTATCTCAAAATAAATTCATAAGTAACATAACTATACCATTCAACTCAATAATATTCATCAAAGGGATGCCACACGGCCTTATACCCACTATTCATCAATAGATATCTCTTCAACATTCCCCAAAGAAGTAAACTTACAAATTTACAATGAATACTTTAAACAACAAACACCTTTGTACACATCTAAGCACAAGTAGCAATATAAAAAGAGTTTTACAGCACCAAACAGTATCAAAACAGAATTATATCTCATCATGAAAGATCACCAATTACATGTAAAGCATACGTTCAAGCACAAATGAAAATCATGCAATACAAAACAGAACAGAATAACCTGTGAGTCTAACGCACGAACCACCCTACGCCTGACGCATCTGGGTGCGTCTGACGCCACCGAATAACAATATTAATTTAACCCAAAGCTCATTAATTCAATAAAACATACATAATTAATCATTGTTACTCTAACTAAACAAAAAAATAATAACACACAATCATGACAACAGTAACATAAAATCATCAGCCCTCAAAGAATACATAATTTTTTTTAATCCTGATTATTAACCTCTTAACAATTAAGAAGAATAAACTTAAATCATTAGCAAAACCACAATAAAAATTATTTAACAATTAAAACCGAACCCTAAATTCTCACAAAAATTAACATCCAAACATCATAGCCTTACTAACACAGTAACAATTTTATTTCCAATTTTTGGACCTCAAAAGAAATGTTAAACAATAATTACCTGATTACTCAATAAAGCCAATAAAATACTTATAATTATAAAAAAACGCCCAAAAATAACCGAAAATTCACATAACAAGCATAAACCAATGATAATACAGCTTATGTAAAGAAATATATTTTTCGGCCTCAAAATATAATATTCACGAATTAATTACTAACAATCACGAAAATGCAAAAAAATAGAGAATTTAATTAATTAAACTCGAAAGCAGTAGGCAAAAATTATTCTAAGACATGAAAAACATACTACACACTCAACATGCTTCAATAAAAATATTTTCGGCAATTATGAAATTCATTCTCTAATTATTTAATAATTAAACCATAATCACACAAATTACCAATGTAATTAAATAAATACGAAAACTAAATCAAAAATTATTTTGCGATACATAATATACACACAGCATGCAAAATGAACACTCAGGTAATTTTTCATCAAAAATTTCATATAAAAAGTCAATATAACAATTCCTAACGTAATAATCTACTGCCGAAATATACTCTAATCTCTAGCGTTTTAATATAACTACTAGTTACCTGGAACGTCGGAGAAGAGCTGAATCTACTGAGATAAATCTGAATTATGCATGCACTCTACGTCTTCTTCAAACCCCAAAGCACCACGAACGATGAATATGCAAGTAGAATAAGTTAAGAACAATTTGATGAAGAAAAGGAGTAGAAAATTTTTAGAGAGAAAATGATGATGATGATGATGATGGCCGAATGAAAGAGTGAAAATGGCAGCAATATTAATCTGGTTTTTAATAA
Source organism: Beta corolliflora (assembly GCA_947648045.1). Lineage (NCBI taxonomy): Eukaryota > Viridiplantae > Streptophyta > Magnoliopsida > Caryophyllales > Amaranthaceae > Beta > Beta corolliflora. Next base: position 2,158,427 of record CANSZD010000928.1, on the reverse strand, counting down.
GATTTTTGGTGGTTTAAAAAGAATAATTAAAGGAGGTTTAATGGTGATATTATGATTTTATGAAGGAGGTTATAGGAGGTTAAGGAATGCAAAAAGACACACAACAAGAGAAGAAATAGCTTCCTTCCTCCTCCAATAAGGCCAGCTGCCGTGAGCCCAAACCTAGCTCAAAAATTTCTCCCCAATCATCAAAGATCCAAGTGACAAAAGGTTCGTTACGCGATAAATCGATAAATTCCTAAATCGCGCCTAAACTTAAAAAAATTTAATAACGAAAAATAATTCTAATAAACTATATTATAAATATAAATATAATTCACATAATAAGTACATCAAATAATAAAAATATTTCGGCTCCCATTAATTTATAAAAATCGAAATCATTGATTTAGAGAAAATAATAGTTTTAGAGAAAACTTTTGCTTAAAACTAGGAGCAAAATTATGGGGTGTTACAATCTCCCCTCCTTAAATAAAGTTTCGTCCTCGAAACTTCGAAAATACAAAACAAATAAATCAAACACACAACGAATACCTGAAATGAATAATTCCTGGTAGTTCAGTCGCATTGACGCTTCGGTTTCCCAAGTAGCTTCTTCGTACTTTTGAATTCTCCAAAGTACTTTAACCAAGGGACCTTCCTTCTCAGAGCAAGGTTCTGACGGTCCAAAATACGAACTGGTCGCTCTTCAAATGTCAAATTCGGCTCAACTAAGACCGACTCAACATGAATCACATGCGAAGGATCACTACGATACATGCGCAACTGCGACACATGAAATACATCATGAACCTTCGACAGCTCTGGCGGCAAAGCCAAACGATACGCGGCCTCCCCAATCCTTTTAAGAATCTCATAGGGACCTACATACTTCGGACTCAACTTGCCCCTTTGGCAAAACCGCATCACTCCCTTCATAGGAGAAACCTTCAGAAGCACCTTATCTCCCATCTCAAAGGAAATAGGTTTTCGTCGCAAATCTGCATACGACTTATGCCTATTTTGAGCAGCCTTCATTTTAGCTTGAATTACTTTCACCTGCTCAACAGTATACTGAATTTACTCCGGGCCCAAAATCAATGAGTCACTGATGTCGCTCTAACAAGTAGGACTACGACACTTCCTTCCAAAGAGAGCGAGCCTCATACGGAGCCATTTGGATACTAGCTTGATAGTTGTTGTTCTAAGAGAACTCCACCAGACTAAGTGACTTGACCCAAGACTGTTGAAATTCTAAGGCACAAGCACTAATCATATCTTCCAAGGTCAGAATAGTTCTCCCAGTCTGACCATCAGTCGCCGCATGAAATGTTGTGCTAAGCTTCAACTTCGAACCAAAAGCCTCCTGCAAAGTAGTCCAGAAATGGGATAGAAATCGCGGATCACGGTCAGGGACGATGTCGTTGGGAACCCCATGAAGACGAATAATCTCATTAGCAAAAGTTTCAGCTAACTCTTCCATAGACCAAGTGTTCTTCATCGCAATAAAACAAGCCACTTTGGTCAAACGATCCACAATCACCCACACAACATTCTTCCAACCAGCAGCCCTTGGCAAACCCATCACGAAATCCATCGAGATAGAGTCAAATTTCCAGGCAGGAATAGGCAAAGGTTGCAACAAACCACCAGGTCTTTTATGCTCAAATGTCACCTTCTGGCAGATCAGACACCTAGCTACAAACTCGACAATCTCCTTCTTCATACCAGGCTACCAAAAGTTAACCTTCAGATCCTTATAATACTTGTCACCACCAAGATGAACAGAATAAGGAGTACTATGAGCTTCCTCGAGAATCTTTCTCTTAAGCTCACCATCATTGGGCACACACCAACGCCCCATAAACCTCAAGCTATCATCAGCACAGATCTCAAAAATTCTCTGCACGACTTTGCATCTTTGCTTCACGGATTTTCTCCAGCTTCGGATCACCCTTTTGCTTGCTTATCAATTCTTGAAATAACTCGGGCTCAGAACTCATAGAACCCAACATCGCAGACACATAACTCCGAAGAACAACCTCGATATCAAGCTTGCAAAATTCTTCTCACAATTCACGAGGCACCACCATAGCAGCATTTAAAGAATGGTTATTCTTGCGACTCAGAGCATCCGCTACTTTGTTCGCCTTACCCTCTTGGTAATCCAGGGTCAGATCATAATCCTTGATCAATTCAAGCCACCTTCTCTGCCTCATGTTAAGATCACGTTGAGTGAAGATGTACTTCAGGCTCTTGTGGTCAATATACACCTTACACAAATCACCATGCAGATAGTGTCGCCATATCTTAATTGCAAACACCTTACCTTCCCTTGCTGCATCAAAACACAACCCAGACCATTCTTCGATGCATCACTGAACACTTCATACCCAACACCCTCAGATGGCAGAGTAAGAACAGGAGCAGAGGTTAAACTCTTTTTCAGCTTCTGAAATGCCCCTTCACAATCTTCAGACCAGACGAACTTGCAGTCCTTGCGCATTAAGCAAGTCAGAGGTTGAGCTATCTTGGAGAAATCTTGAACGAACCTCTTATAATAACCAGCAAGACCCAGAAAACTCCAAACTTCGGTCACACTCTTAGGACTCTCCCACTCGACAACAACTTTGATCTTAGAGGGATGCACTTTAACTCCTGCCTTGCTGATTACATGCCCTAGAAAAGCAACTTCCTTCAGCCAGAACTCACAGTTAGACAACTTCGCGAACTACTTTTGTTTTCGCAGAACATCCAACACCAACCTCAAATGCTTCTCATGCTCCTTCTCGTCCTTGGAGTAAACGAGAATATCGTCGATAAACACGACTCCACAAGTATCCAAGTACTCGTGGAAAGAGCGATTCATTTGATCCATGAAAATCGTAGGAGCATTCTTGAGACCAAAAGGCATCACTTCAAATTCGTAGTGCCCATATCTGGTGCGGAAAGCAGTCTTCGAAATATCTTCCTTCTTAACGGGGATTTGATGATAACCGGATCTCATATCGATCTTGGAAAATACCTCAACACCTTTCAATTGATCAAACAGATCATCAATGCGAGGCAACGGATATTTATTCTTGATCGTGACCTTATTCAGCTCACGGTAATTAATGTACAGTCGCATACTCTCGTCTTTCTTCTTGACAAACATAACATGAGCACCCCAAGGAGACACACTAGGTCTTATGAAGCCCTTATCTATCAGCTCTTGCAACTGAGTTTTCAACTCTTGCAACTCAGACGACACCATTCTATACGGAGCCTTAGTTATAGGAGCAGTACCCGGCACTAAATCAATGCAGAACTCCACATCTCTTTCTGGAGGGATACCTGGCTACTCTTCAGGAAATACATCAGGATAATCCCGAACCACCGGAATACTCTCGAGCTGCTCTTCAGATGACAAATCCTTCACCATGCAAAGGTTTACCTCATCATCTTTCTAACGCATCTTCCGCATTCTCAAAGCGGACACCCACTTAACACCCTTCTTCACCACAACGCCAGAATAAGAAATCCTATTACCCTTAGAATCTCGGAGCACCACCTTCTGATCACGACATTGAATGCAGGCATGATACTTCGATAACCAATCTATTCCGAGGATCACATCAAATTCTTACATAGCAAACTCCTTAAGATCAGCTGACAACTCAGAACTTATGAGTCATGATGCTTACAGGCACGCCCTTGGACTCAGAATGACAGGGATAATTCTCACCAGATGGAAGATATATTAGGGTCTTAACAGGAGATCTAGAGGAGAGATTAGCCTTCCGAACAAAGGAACTAGCAACAAAAGATACCGTAGCACCAATATCGAACAAATTTTAAGCAGGAGTATTATTTTCAAGAAAACTACCAGTGATGACATTTGGATGGACGTCGGCTTCAGCTTGCGTCATCACATAGATCCTGTTCTTCGGAGGAGCAGAAGAATCAGCTGGCTTAGCAGGACCAGCATAAGAAGACGGAGCCTTAGCATTCTTAGGACACTGGAAAGACTTGTGTCCCACTTCCTTGGAAAAGAAACAGACAACAGTCGATCCATCACAGTTCTTCCTGGGTGAGTAGCCTTACCATAATTTCGGCACTTGCTCGGATCAAAGGTCGGACGATAACCAGACCAGGATCCTTGCTGATAACCTCCCCGACTAGACGACTCATATCTCGGCTTCTTGGCCGGAATCTGAACATACGTAGCAGCAGCCTTCTTTGCAGCAACCACCTTCGCATAATCTTCCTATTTCAAAGAGGCATGAATAATCAGGGCTATCTCATAGGCTCCCTGAAAAGTCGAAGCACCTGAACTCAGAACATGGGTCCTCACGCTAGGATCCATTTTCTTTATGTACCTTTTTACACGCTCAACTTCAGTAGGTACAACAGTGGTAGCAAACCTGGACAGCTCAGTGAACTTGTTAGTGTACTCCTGCACACTCAGAGTACCCTGCGACAGAGATAAGAATTCTTCTTGCTTCTGCCAACGGAGCTCGTCAGGACAAAACCTTTCTTTCAACTTAACCCGAAACTGATCCCATCCAAAATCCGGTGCAGCCATGCAGCTTGCACGAAAAGTATTCCACCAGTTATCAGCTTCTAGCTTCAGATAGTAGGTACCAATAGGCACCATTTCAGCAGCAGGGCAACCAGTAGCAGCAAACAATTTCTCCATCTCCCTAATCCACCCTTCTAGCAAAACTGGATCAGAAGTCCTGTCAAAAGTAGGCGGACGGTGACTGTCGAATCGATCGAAGACAGATTGCCCATTGGACGGAGCAGTAGACCGATTAGCCATGGCTATGATAGCATTCTCTAGTGCCTGACGCCTCTTTCGGGCAGCCTCTTTCCTAGCACTAATTAATCCTCGAGACGGCATTCTACACACACAAGTTAAACATTCACTACTTATCACATCAATAGTTGTAAATAACAACTTATCACATTAATGTAAGAAAACATTTTCCCATGGTTTCCTACCCAAGTGACCCTCTCATTACTACTTTTCTTGAAGCCTAAGATTCTAATGATCCTAGTTCCTTCAACTACACATTTCCCGGGAGTTTCTTAGTGACTAGGCAAGGGTCTCGGGGTTGCTTTGATCTGATACCAACTGTAACACCCCGTCCTTCTACAACTAAGATACATAACAATAACTACTTTAAATTGACTAAAAGACGTTAGCGGAAATAACGTCAGGACGGATATGCTACTTTAAAACAATAAACAAAAATAAACTCGAACTTAGGTTTCCATAACTTCCAAAGAAAACAACTCAAAGTAATATAAGTTCTAATACGTAAAGAAACATCCAAAAACCATAGTTGAACCACATTATTATTCAAAAGTTAAGAGACATGCAAATCTCACAAAAACCCAAATAAGTCTAAATATCCTTGAGACCTAGCATTATATAAGACTTCCTATTATCTTCATAAAACTCATCTACTAAAAAAATTATGAGAAGCTTCTTCTCATCTCCGACCCACGCTCTGCCAGCCCAAGCAGTCACAAGTCTAGAGTTCATTTCCATCTGCAAAGATATTATAAAATAATTCCATAGTTAGTGGGGAGTAACCAGCAGCTCTCCCAGAACAAAAGAAATCAAAGTCTAATCCAGACATAGATTAGTAAGAAAGGAAAGAATAAAGTCAAGTCAACTACAATATGCATCCACATCCATATAGCTCACAGGTAATACAAATAAAAAGTAAATAACAAGTAAATAGGATAAAATAAATAAATCATCTCAAGAGTATTTAAATAAAAATAAAAGTATAGGTAAAACAATTTATTGATTAAGAAACCGAACGCAAGTGGATTGCAACCCACTTCCTAAGGTTTGTTAAATCGCAATCTCCTGGTCAGTCTATGGGCTTACGTTCCCCACTACCTGTGTCTAAGATTGGTCAAACTCCCAATGCAGGGTAGTACACGCAGCACCCCCCTGTCCTCTTGGACGACAATAATTAAACCAGGTTTACCCCTAGATCGCAACCTACGTAATTGGCATGTTCTTCACCGGGGACTACGTCTATCCCACAGGATGTTCTTATCTAAAAATAAAATCATAAGTAACATAACTATACCATTCAACTCAATAATATTCATCAAAGGGATGCCACACGGCCTTATACCCACCATTCATCAATCGATATCTCTTCAAAATTCCCCAAAGAAGTAAACTTACAAATTTACAATGAATACTTTAAACAACAAACACCTTTGTACACATCTAAGCACAAGTAACGATATAAAAAGAGTTTTATAGCACCAAACAGTATCCAACCAGAATTATATCCCATCATGAAAGATCACTAATTACATGTAAAACATACGTTCAAGCACATATGAAAATCATGCAACACAAAATTGAACACATGTGCGCTCGGCGCAGGAGCTTGCACTCCACGCCAACCTGTGCGTCTAACGCACGAACCACCCTGCGCCTGACACATCTGGGTGCGTCTGACGCCACCGAATAACAATATTAATTTAATTAAAAGCTCATTAATTAAACAAAACGTACATAATTAATCATTGTTACTCTAACTAAACGTAAAAATAATAACACCAAATCATGACAACAGTAACATAAAATCATCAGCCCCCAAAGAATACAGAATTTTTTATTTTAATCCTGATTATTAACCTCTTAACAATTAAAAAGAATAAACTTAAATCATTAGCAAAACCACAATAAAAATTATTTAACAATTAAAAGCGAACGCTAAATTCTCACAATAATAAGCGTCATACCATCATTGCCTTACTAACACAGTAACAAATTTATTTCCAATTTTCAGACCTCAAAAGTAATTTTAAACAATAATTTACAGATTACTCAATAAAGCCAATAAAATACTTAAAATTACAAAACATTCACATAACATGCATAAACCAACGGCTATACAGCTTAAATAAAGAAATAGATTTTTGGGCCTCAAAATATAATATTCACAAATTAATTACTAACAATCACAAAAATGCAATACAAAATCAATTAATCAAACTCGAAAAAAGTAGGTAAAAATTACTCTAAGACATGTAAAAACATACTACACACTCAACATGCTTCAATAAAAATATTTTCGGCAATTATCAAATTCATTCTCTAATTATTTAATAATTAAACCATAATCACACAAATTACCAATTTAATTGAATAAATAGGAAAACTCAAATGTAAATTATTTTGCTACACATAATATACACACAACATGTATAATGAACACTCACGTAATTTTTCATCAAAAATTTCATATAAAAAGTCATTAAAATAATTCCTAACGTAATAATGTACTACCGAAATATACTCTAATCTATAGCGTTCTAAGATAACTACTAGTTACCTTGAACGTCGGAGGAGAGGTGAATCTACTGAGAGAAATCCGAATTATACATGCACTCCACGTCTTTTTCAAACCCCAAAGCACTACGAACGGTGAATGGGCAAGTAGAATAAGTTAAGAACAATTTGATAAAGAAAAGGAGTAGAAAATTTTTAGAGAGAAAATGATGATGATGATGGCCGAATGAAAGAGTGAAAATGGCAGCAATATTAATCTGGGTTTTAATAAGATTTTTGGTGGTTTAAAAAGAATAATTAAAGGAGGTTTAATGGTGATCTTAAGAAGGAGGTTATAGGAGGTTAAGGAATGCAAAAAGACACACTACAAGAGAAGAAATATCATCCTTCCTCCTCCAATAAAGCCGGCTGCCATGAGCCCAAACCTAGCTCAAAAATTTCGCCCCAATCATCAAAGATCCAAGTGAAAAAAGGTCCGTTACGCGATAAATCGATAAATTACTAAATCACGCCGAAACTTAAAAAATAATTAATAACGAAAAATAATTCTAATAAATTATATTATAAATATAAATATAATTCACATAATAAGCACATCAAATAATAAAAATATTTCGGCTCCAATTAATTTATAAAAATCGAAATCATTGATTTAGAGAAAATAATAGTTTTAGGGAAAACTTTTGCGAAAAACTAGGAGCAAAATTACGGGATGTTACATTATGTCTCTCTTTCTTTAGTTATTTTCTCAGCATTCACTGCCCTGTCGTTTATACATCTCTTGGTAGTTGTGGCAACTATGGGTGCAATGTCGGTCACGGAGTTCCCAATCAAGACCCTTCTCAAACTTATTCATTCTTAACTCCTCAGTTGCTTCCAGGTCATTTAGTGCAAATCGAGATAATTCCATAAACTTTGTCGCATATTCCATAGCAAACATATATTACCTTAATCTAATTGATTAAATTCTTCATCTTTTTGTCTTTTCAGGGCTGATGGCCTGGTAAAATTTTGCTTTCATAAGGTCTTTGAGCTGAGTCCATCCAAAATTTTCATTATTTCTCCTTTCATTCACAGTTTCCCACCAAAGATCTGCCTGTCCAACTCGATAATAAACAACAACAAAAAAACTTCTACTTTCCACTTTTCTGGATAATTTATAGTATCAAACAACTTATCCATACTTCTTACCCAATCCTCAAACTCTATAGGGTTATGCTTCCCATCAATGGTCTTAGGATTATAACTAGCCATCTTTCTAACTGTAGGCGTGTTTTTATTTCTCCTACGCGGGATGAGCGCGTATTAGATTTGACTACCCCATTGTTAAGGTTTTATTAAAAATATGTTTTGAAGTCGCCAACAATTCTTTAGAGGAAGAATCATAAACCTAATTGCATATTGAAACGGAAGGGACATCTTAGGGACTTACCTAATGTAGATTTCCCTGTCATGACTCCATAGATGGTCAGGAACCAAAAATTTAGTTCGGGGGTGAGGGTACAATATAATCAGGAACTATATTGCCCATTGCTGGACTCTACTAAAGACCGATTCATTATAGATTTTATGCAAAAGAATAATCAAATAACGTTTTAAGCACCCAAAAAATAATTAATCTAGGTTGGTTCAGGAAACACACAGAAAGACTAATTGTTTAGTGACAAATTATTATGCAAATATATTACAAGGTTCCTAAACGGTTGTCCAATTTATCTGAATTAATTAGAACAGTTCTTTAGGTCTTGTTTAGCAATAACAACATGTGGGTGATAAAAAACATGCAGGACAATCATAATAACATGAATATTATGTACATAAATGAATGGAAAAGAGGATAGAATTTACAAAGAGACGCGATTATTAATTAAAAATCTACATCATGACAATAAAATGTTAGTAACTTCAATATAATAAAATATAATTATTCAAGGATCCTCAGGATTATACCTGTGCGGTTTAGATCGGAGAGCGTAATGACCTTCAGGCGAAGCAATCGTGAAACCATTAATATAGTATGATCAGGAACAAGAATTGATTCGAAAGGTTGAAAGCTTTTGAATGTTTGAGTATTTAGAGAGTCGAAGTGTGTTTCGGAAATATTCGAGAGAATTTGTGTGTGTAAAATAATAATTCGAAGCCGTCTCTGATTCGGGAAATCAGCCCGTATTTATAGGCGAACAAAAACGGGCGCTCTACGCAAGCCCTGCGCTAGGCACAGGCCTACGTGGCAGACGCAAGGACACGCGTCAGGTGCAGATTGGCGCGCCTGACGTGGTCCGTCTAGTAAAAAACGTACACGTGGAAACGCGTTTTCGAAAAGATAAAAATTTACCTTGCGTCTCACACAGGATTTGCGCCAGGCGCAGGACTCTGTGTGAGTAACAAGTACACGTGCCAGGCGTCCATTGGCGCGCTTGACGCGATATGGCCAATGCGCTGGACACACGTGGCGCGCTGAGCGCAGCCGCCGAGTCCAGCGCATATTCCAGAATATTCATTTTTATTCTGCGCGTGCTTTTAAGATGCTATTTTTATCCCTAAAAATACGGAGATCGAAATTTACGGGGTGAAAATTTGATTTATGCTCAAAAGATAATAATAAAAGCTTTTGTGAAAATATTTATTAAAACAATAAATATTCAATTGGGCTTTTAAAATGGACTGAAAAACATTTTACGGGTTGAACTTGCAATTAATCATCACGGATAATTAATTGGGCTTTTATAATAATATTTTAAAACACATATAGCATGGTTATTCGGATTGCTCTTCCATTAGGCCGTGCCAACTAATACCGCTATATATTTCATCATTGGACCCTTAAATGGGGAGACACAATTATGTGTCTACAGAAGCCCCCACTTTGATTGAGGTTTGCAAAACCGAAAATCAAAGTACACGTGTCGGGACGGAGAATGATTCCGGATGCTCTGCAATTCAAAATCACTCTTTTACGCCGTTACTTGCAAAATAAGCATAAGTTTCAGGAACAGACATATGTGAAACATATTTGCAAAACAATTGTAAATTTGCAAAACAATTGTAAATTTGCAAAAATGAAATGATATGTGGGATAAAGAATCATGAGCTATTATGGTCCGTCTTATGTCGGGGTAGAGTTTTTGGCCTTCTCCATGGCAATATGTGTAGAGCCTTTGTCCCGCTCCAAGGCAATTGTTGTCGAGTTTTTGGCCTGTTCCAAGGCAATTGGTGTGGAGTGTTTGGCTTGTTCCAAGGCAATTGGTGTGGAGTGTTTGGCCTGTTCCAAGGTAATTGGTGTGGAGTGTTTGGCCTGTTCCAAGGCAATTGGTGTGGAGTGTTTGGCTTGTTCCAAGGCAATTGGTGTGGAGTGGCTGGCCTGTTCCAAGGCAATTGATGTGGAGTGGTTGGCCTGTTCTAAGGCACTTGGTTGTAGTTAGTGTAAAGTGGTTAACGGTTTGTATCCCGTCATTGATTTTCCTGAGTACTGGTTGTCTCCCGAGCAATATATGCTGAAATTTTTTAGATTAGCAAGATTGTATTTTTGTAAGCTTTTGAAAGTTCGTTGGTTTGTCGCGCGCAATGTCGAAGCATAACAAATATTTGAAATCATTTTAGAACTGGACGTGTGGGCCCCACCTGGCTAAGAAGCCCCCAAGCGCGTTGTGTGGGACTGTGCGCCAGACGCACAGGCCTGCGCATGGCGTGGGAAGCTGCGCAGGACGCAGCGTTGTGCGTCAGACACACTTTTTATCTGCGCGTCGTGCGCACGTGGCACGCGGGGTGCAGGTCTTTAAAAAGACCTAAAAAACACGGGCGACCTTCTTTTTTTCATTTCTCTCTCTCTCCCAAAATTCGAACTCCATTTTTGAACCTTCTAAGCTTCAAACTTCTTGGTTCTCGAGTATTTCTTCAGATTTAGCTTAGAGGAGTGAGTATTTTTGATTGATTGTCACTTTTGTGGTGTTTTTGGGTGTTTTTTGAGCGATTTCCAAGGGGTTTGTGGTGCGGAAATTTTGACCCATTTTCGGGTTATTTTCCGGCCCGGCGAAGCTTCGTCGGTTTTTCGGTCATTCAGGCATGTTTCCTCCCCTCTTTTTGTTTTTCGGTTTTGCATTTTGTTCTTCCTTCGTTTTTTTTTTCCAATTTTTTTCCGCAATATTTCATTTTCTTCTCTTTTCGTATATTCGGGGCCGAAAATATTTACCATTGTGAGTAATTTCCGGACCAGACCACACGCGTCACTCCCGGCGAGCTCCGACGAGTTTTTCGGGAAGACTTCCGGCGATTTTCCGGTGAAGTTCCAGTGTTCTTCACGAGTTGATACTCATTCCATGTGAGCTTGTAATTTAATAATTCTTTTGATCATTAATCTAGAATTATATTGAGCTTGATGTAGCTTCTAAATCTGGAACTTAGAAACATGTTTAGGGAACTTTACATGCCGTGATAATTCATAGATCCAGAATCTTTAGAATTAGAATTAGCGTAGTTTCTAAGTCTGGAACCTAGAAACATGCTTAGGGAATTTTGAATGTGTGATGATCCCTGGATCATGAATCTTAGGATCAGAATTAGCGTAGCTTCTATGTCTGGAATTTAGAAACATGCTTAGGGAACTGTATGTGTGATGATTCCACTGGTATAAATCATGTCTTAGGCGATGATATCTATTCTGCTGCTCTAATCTGTATGAAATGGATTATGGGAATCTCATGTAGTGGTGACGCTTTGAAGCAGTTTTTTACAATTTACCGATTCATGAAATCTGGTAATTTAGAGTCGGGAACTCTTTGGTTTTAGTTTCATTTGTGATTTTCAATCTGATTAGCATGTCGTCGGAAGATTCGGGCAAAAAGGACGATGGTAGGGCTGCTTCAGGCACTAGGAGGGCGTGGAAAGCCGAGGGGTGGACTCCTGATCAGCTGTATTTTGATCCAGAGCACCATATTTAGGCATTTTTATTAACTGTACTTATGTTTGCAGGACGAGGGTAATACTCGTCATTTTGGTACTTTCGACTTCGATTAGCTCAGGCAGGTCCGAAATGTCCGAGATTGAGCTGTCCTCATTGAGCAGAGTGGTCTAACCCCTTTTCTCGATGTTTATGAGAGTATGGGAGACGTTCACTCCTCCCAGATTGTCGTCCGAGGCCTGTTGGAGTGGTGGTGGGATACCACCAACTCCTTTCACACACGTTGCGGGGAGTTGACCATCACCCCGCTGGATTTCTCTTTGATTTTCGGCCTGTCTTTCACCCGCGCCTGAGTGCCGATAGGCAAGTTGTTGTCGTTCAACACGGCGGTGGTCAGAGGTTTGATCGGCCCGGTTGCCGATGTTCTTCCTCCAGGTGCGTCCTATGCTTCTCGGTCAGCGATGGCTAGAGGACTTATCATTCAGGGAACTACTGAGGAGCAGAAGGTACGCATTCTGGTGTGGTTGGCTACTGGGGCTATTACGCACTGATAGGGGGTCGCACGTCTCGACGCGATACCTGAAGCCGTTAGAGGACTTATCTCGAGTGTCGACCTATGAGTGGGTCGAGCTAGGCTATTGCAGTCTTTTGTCCTGCCTGCACACTGCTTGCAGGCAGTTGAGTGATGGTGGATCACTCTCCCTTTTCGGCCCGTGGAGACTTCTGTCTTTTGTTTCACATCGTCTGTCTTTTGTTTCGCTATCTCGATTGGAACTGAGGTGATCTTATTGTTACAGATCTGGTTTTATGAGTACTTTCCGGGATTGGCCCCGGAAAGGGTTCGTGATCGCTCTTTCCCTGTCGGCCTCTCCTGGGCGCAGTGCAGGAGGACGCGATACGGTGCTGTGGAGAGCGTCCGGAAGGCCATCCGGCGAGTCAAGGACGACAAGGTAATCGTAGTGAATCAACCTCGTTCTTCCGTGCATGTAGCAAATGTTAACTTTTATTTCCTCTGCAGGTTACTTTTTATCCTTGGGCGTCGTTTCCAGAGATGCCTGATTGGGCTCATAGAGCTCGCCTTCTGACCCGTGAGGGGATCATTTTCTATGGGGAGTTATGCCCTGTGTGGTACCTAGGCGAGAGGGTGACACGTCAGCACGACGGTACGATGCTATTATTGGTGCCTCATGACCCCCCTATCACCATGATGGACAGGGCTGCTCTTGTTCAGGCTGTCGAGGGAGGGGCGACAGTTCGGGCGAGCTTCCACGACTTTATTTTTCGTGATCATGATTACCAGACTGCCCTCTTGCTTTGCTTGGCTCCTCCTGTCAAGTTTAATGAGGCATGCACATTGAATTTGCTTATTCTTGTTTATTTTGACATGATCAAAGTATTGTCTGTTATTGTTTTCTTTTGTCAGGAAGCTGTGCGGCTCGTATCTCTTTCATTCCGGATGTGAGAATTCGGAACGTTGGAGATTCCGAGCCTGTTGAGGATATGATTGATGTTGCCCTAGAGGCAGAGCAGCACGCTGTTCGTGCTATGCCAGCCCATGTGAGCTCGGTAAGTGTTGAAAGTCAGGAACTTTCGTTTATTCATCTTGTTTGTAGTGACTTATGCACTGTTTATTTTCAGGTTCCTCGGGAGACTGTCGTCCAGATTCTCCGAGTGGTTGACTCGCTGAAGCATGGGATGGCAAAGCTAAAGAGGAGCATGTCTTGTCGCCGTAGCGACGTGCATAGCCAGGTAGACTGACATATTGTGCTTTGATTGTTGTTTTTTCTTTGTTGCACTTGTTTTGCTAATGCTTTGTGACATTTTGTGCAACGTCGTCCTCATGAGAGTAGGCCTCGTCTCGAGGTGAGGATATCGACTCAGTGTAGGCCTTCGACCCATACTCCTCGAGAGTCGACATCTAAGAGGCCTCAGAAGAGTCCGTTTGTTGGGCAGTTTGGCATGGGCAGTATGGATTTTATGGGGGGTATCAGGCCCGATCCATGCTCCGGGCCTTCTCCGATGTGGATGCAGCAGATGTAGATGTTGCAGATGCAACAACAGATGTTGGGGATGCAGCAAATGCCTCCCATGCGGCCGTCACCGTCTATGCATCCTTTCATGCAGCCTGGGATAGGCTATCATGTAGGCGAATCGAGTGGGGTCCGGGTCGAGGAGCCGGAGGATTCGTCTTCGAGGGAGCAGGATTCTCCCCCTTCTTAGATTTTTGCATTGCTTTGTTCTTGTGGACCTGTGTCCTGCACTTTTGTTATGATGTATATTTTGCATATTGATATGTATTGCACGCTTTATTCAAACTGTCATTTCATTGGTGTTGCTTTTTTATGTTGTTGATGGAATTTTGCTAGCAATGACTCCTATCCTAAAATAATGCAACGTATGAATGCATGATAACATTTTCAATGCGACTGACTCGACTGAAATATGTTTTTATTTAAAACAAGTTTGAATGGAGCATAGCCGACCTTCTTCCAACAAAAAAAATAAAAGAAAAGGATAGCGAAAAGGGTTTGGGCGGGTGGGTTTTAAATGAACCAAAAATGTAGGAAGTAAATAAAAACAGTATTTTTCATCCGAATTGGAGGAGGAGTGGCCCAAAACTGTGTGATATGTCATATGTGTGATAATCCGAATCAGTATATGGGAGAGGAAAATGTGCGCTGGGCGCATGTATGTTGCACGTGGCGCAGCCCTTGCGTCTGACACCTCTACTTTCATCAGGCGCACTATCCTGCGCTAGGCGCAGGTTTAGCGCTGCATCTGGAGTACTATCCAGCGTTAGGCGCAAGTTTAGCGCGTGACACATTTTCCATCTGGAACGGTATTTCCGAATCCGTTTAGAGTTGAGATGCGAAGTTATTATAGATAGAAGAATACGTGTGTTATTTCAGTATTACGAGTTCAACATTATTTCTCTCTGCACTTTTCTCTATAATACTTCTCTGTAACTTTTGACTGTTCGCTATGGCTTTTGAACCAATTCTAAGTTGGTGGCTATCGGCGCTGACTAATGTTGAGAAACACGAACTGGAAAGGCGACATATGGATGTGCTCGCATCCCTAAGGTTTGTGCAATTGGACTATAATTTCCTTTATGCAGCTGCAAATTTTTGGGATGTTAGCAATCATTGTTTTTGCTTTGGGAACCATGAGTTAACTATTTTACCTGAGGAATTTGGTGCTGTAATTGGCTGGCCTTGTAGTTAATTACCCCGTGTCCCTAGTCTGGAGGATTATTTTTTTAAGGACTTTGAAAGGTTCATGGAATTGAAGGAAGAAAATATATCTGAAATTATGTATGGGAGGAGGGTGAATTTGACTAGGTTAGCTGCAATGTATACTCCTCCCACTAAAAGGGCTAGGCAGACATATCGTATGCGGGCGTTGGTATTTTGCCTGCTTAGTCGTTTTTTGTTTGTGAACGGGGACTACGGTGCTGGTTTTGCTTCCCTGATTACTGTAGCAGAGCAATTGGAGGTAGGGCGGACACCGATGCCACTATGCGTAGGGGAGATGATCTCCAGTCTGGGCGTTGTGAAGAAAGACCCGAAAGGGCAATTTTCAGGGAGCCCCCTACTGTTGCAGGTAAAAATATATTTGTTTTTTTAAGTCATGAACCAAAGAATTTATTTTTTCCTTGTATATCTGGACATATTATGACTCTATGCGAAGTAATAATATATAATAATTTTTCGGATTATGACGACTAGAATGAATAATGGAATTATTATATTACATCCCAAAAAAAGGAAAATTGAACAGGAACGTGCGCTGGGCGCAGCCTGTTGCGTCGGGCGCGAACTGATGCATCTGGCACAGATGTTGGGCGTCTGGCGCAGTCGTGCGCGTCAAGCGCAGGGTAGATGATTGGACAACTCGATGTGAAACAACATATGTCGTACGTAAAACTACTCTGTAGGAAGTAATATTGCGTATAGCATTGCACATATTATTACTCGTTAGAAAGCAATAATAAAAAGTTTTGCATGTATTATTACTCTTTAAGAAGCAATAATGAAATAATGTGTATATATATTATTACTCGTTGGGTAACAATAATAATATGGATTTTATCTGTTGATGCAGATCTGGCTGATGGAGCATTTGAGGCTGATTGATCCTCCAGAGAACATTGAGAGGTATAATAAAAAGGGCTTCATCGGTAAGAAGAAGATTTTTACTAAGAAATCTTTTGAAGACTGGACCCTTTTCGTTGGGGATGATGAGCTGAGCGTTAGATGGGTAGTGCCATGGTGGAGAATTGGGTCCATGGTAGGTATTCGTGACGATTCTCCCTATGTGAGGTTGTGTAGTATGTATACCATGACCTGCTATTTTCCTTTGAGGGTATTGAGATAGTATGGGTACCGCCAACTAATTTATGTTGAGGACACTATTGCACCCAAAATATATGGTCTGACTTGGAGTGGAATTAGGAAGTGGGAGAGATATTGGGGAAAGCACCCAATTTGGTATACCCAGGGAAGATTAGAATTTGAGAAGGTGTCTAATAGTTATATAGTATGGATGCTAACTAGAGACCCTGCTGTGAGGAAAGAGATTAGGAATAAGGAATCCTCTGAAGTGACTAAGAAGAGGAAATTTACTCCTCGCACCATGGGGAAAACTTTAGAGGCTTTGGATAACAGGGTCAAGAGACCAGTTGGAAACTCATATGGAGGGAAGAGCAGCCAGAAACCTGTTACTAAAACTTCCTCTGTGAAGGAACGTTTAGGGCCAAAGGTAGCACTATTGCAGGAAAGTCTTGGACCACGGATGACACCGACAAAGAGAAGACTACGGTTAAGAGGTGTAGTAATCAGGGAAAGGACTGACGCAGGAAGGGCAACTCGACAGACAGATGCTCCTACAGGCAAAGGGAAGGAACCTATGGTGTATTGGGAAAAGAGAAAGGCACCTAGACCATCGATACAGATGGAAAAGGGAGAAACTTCTACCAAGGGAAAGGATGAAGAAAAGGCTGAGAAGGGGAAGGAAAAGAAGGATTGGTTGCAACAATGCCTTTAGATTATTATCTGCTTTATTTTCTGTTTCGAGTTATTGTTTTTATGTTGATTTATTGCTTTCAATAAGGCTTGCATTGCACATATTTATTTTATAAAGTAGTCATAACTTATGTTTCATGTTTTATTTTCCATTCAGCAATATTAATAAAAACAAAGTTTATGTTTATTTAGACCGAAGTGAGCCTAAATATGTCGCGAAAAAGATGATGTCGTATTATTTTTTAGCATCTTAACGAATGCCGGAAGAACGATTGAACCAGCCTAAATATGTTTAGTTAGACGCGAAGAGCTGCGTCTGGCGCACTGCGCTGCGCTGGGCGTAGCTTTCGTGCGTCTGGCGCAGATTGTGATTTGAACATTTTTTTTATTTTTTATTTTGCTTTAGACTCGTATGAACTGAAGGAGGTTTTGATTAATGAAGGGGCCGAACCTTGTACAAGGTTGCCTACGTATCCAAAATAAGAATCAGGCCGCACGTAGTTCATGCTAAAGAATTGGATTACTTTTACCAATCAAAGAATTGGTTGTGTTTTACACATAAAATTTCTTGAGTTGATCAAGATTGGTTAGATTATGAAACTCAGTGCCGTCCATGTCAATTAGTTGAGCTGCTCCTCCAGATAGGATTGTCTTGACAATATATGGATCGACCAAAGTAGGTCTGAATTTACCTCGAGGATCTAACACATTCTTTCTTAATGCCTTTAGCACTAAGTCTCCCTCTTTAATATTTCGAGGTTTGACCTTCTTATTGAAAGATCGTGCGATACGATTTTGATAAACCTGCACATGATGCAAGGCAGCTAATCGCCGTTCATCGAGCAAGATGAGCTCTTCGAATCTAGCTTAGACCCAGTCAGCTTCAGGAATTTGACTTTCCAAGACAATGCGTGAGGATGGTCTTTTAAGTTCAATTGGTTGGACAGCCTCTGCTCCATAGACAAGAGAATAAGGTGTAGCTCCAGTAGATATCCGAATAGAAGTACGGTATCCCCATAAGGCAAAGTTTAGCTTATCTGGCCAATCCTTATAATTTTCGGTCATGTTCTGGATAATAAATTTGATATTTTTGTTAGCAGCCTCCACAACACCGTTAGCCTGGGGTCTATATGGGGATGAGCGATGGTGCTTAATGCTCTATTTTTCAAGGACTTGTTCGCATTCGGCTTGGAAGTGGGTACCTTGGTCACTTATGATCTCGTGGGGAACCCCATAACGGCAAATTATGGTCTTTTCTAAGAAGGCATCTACATGTTTTGTTGTCAATTCAGCATAGGATGCTGCTTCTACCCACTTAGTGAAGTAGTCTATGGCCACAAGGATGACTTCATGCCCCCCGGTACCAGGTGGTGTTATTTTACCAATAATATCAATACCCCAAGTTGAGAATGGCCAAGGTGAAGTTAAGGTATATAACAACGAGGGTGGGACATGTTGCAAGTTAGCGCATAATTGGCATTTTGGACAGGTTTTGGCATAGAGGTAACCGTCTTTCTCCATTGTAGTCCAATAATAGCCTAAGCGAATGATCTTTTTGGCTAACATACGTCCGTTCATGTGCGTGCCACAAACTCCATTATGGACTTGATCCATGACTGTCATGGTGTCTGGTTTATTGAGGCAGAGCAGGTGCACGCCTTGTGGTGTTCTTTTGTACAGTGTCCCGTTATACTCGAGATATTGGGAGGCCAAGAGCCTTAAGGCACGCTGGGCTCTTGTTGAAGCTCCAGGTGGATATTCTTTTTTGGTTAAGTAGTTGAGGATGTTAGTAAACCAGGGTTAAGAAGGAATAGGATCTGGCTCAGTGTCTAAGGTGTGAACATAAGCAGGCTCTTGCCTTCTCTCAATGATAAGGGGGATTTCTGGCATGGTGCGAGGGATCCTAATCATAGAGGCTAACCGGGCCAAAGCGTCAGCAAATTGGTTTTCTTCTCGGGGAAGGTATGAACATATTGTATTTCAGGTATTTGTTCAGCGATGACTTCTAGATAAGTTTGGTATTGCAAAAGGCTTTCATTTCAAACTTTCCACCTTTTAGAGATTTGGTTAATGATGAAAGATGAATCACTATATACTCTTAGTTTCTTGATGTCGAGGGACACTGCGGCCTGGAGCCCTATGATACATGCTTCGTACTCGGCTGCGTTATTAGTAACATCGAAGTCGAGTTTAACAGAGATAGGAGTGTGTTCGCCTTCGGATGATACCAGGAGTACCCCTACGCCACATCCCTTTTAGTTGGAAGCACCATCGAAGTATAGTGCCCAACTTTCATCTTCCGTCATGAGAAGGTCTTCATCAGGAAATGCATACTCTTCACGAGATTCATCTACAGGGAAATCTGCTAAGAAGTCTGAAACAGCGGTGCCTGTGATGGATTTGTGAGGGATAAATTTTAAGTCAAATTCGGCCAACATTACTACCCAGCGGGAGAGTCTACCATTGAGGGCTGGCTTTTCGAACAAGAACTTAAGAGGATCTAGTCGTGACACTATATGGATTGTGTGAGTAAGCATATAATGTCTAAGCTTCTTAGTGGCCCAGACCAGTGCGAGACAAAGCTTTTCTAAGGGAGTGTAACGGGATTCGTAGTCTTAGAGTTTTTTACAAAGATAGTAAATGGCGCACTCTTTCCCATCAACCTCTTGTGCCAACATGGCCCCCGCTGCGGTCTTAGTCACGGTCAAATAGAGTCTTAAAGGTATGTCTGGCAAAGGAGGTGATAAAACAGGTGGGTTGGATAAATATTCTTTGATTTTGTCAAAGGCTTTTTGGCAATCTTCATCCCATTCGGCAGCGACACTTTTCTTAAGCTTTTTATAGATGGGCTCACACACCATGATCAGTTTAGAGATGAACTTACTGATGTACTGGATTTTACCTAAGAACCCCCTTATTTGTTTTTCATTCTAAATTGGAGGCATGGTCATGATGGTCGTTATTTTAGTAGGGTCAATTTCAATCCCTCTAGAACTGATGACATAACCTAGGAGTTTCCCGGAAGTGACCCCAAAGGCACATTTTTGCGGATTAAGTCTCATGTTGTATTTGCGAAGTCTCTTGAAGAACTTCTCAAGGGCGGTATGGTGTCCCTCTCTATATTTGGACTTAACTATCATGTCATCTACGTAGACTTCTACCTCTTTATGCATCATATCATGGAGATGGATAGTCACAGTTCTTTGATAGGTGGCTCCAGCGTTTTTTAACTCGAAAGGCATAGCAGTATAGCAAAAAGTCCCCCACGGTTAGATGAAGGTAGTCTTTTCCATATCTTCCTCGACCATTTTTACCTGATTATACCCTGCATACCCGTCCATACAAAAGAGAAGGGCATGATTGGTAGTGTTGTCTACTAGGACGTCTATGTGACGTAGGGGAAAGCCGTCTTTTGGACTTGCCTTATTGAGGTCTCTATAGTCAACACACATTCTAACTCTCCCATCCTTTTTAGGCACAGGCACAATGTTAGCAATCCAGTCAGGATAGTTAGCTACTTTTATAAAACCTGCATTAAGTTGTTTAATGACTTATTCTTTAATTTTTAGAGCCACATTCGGCTTCATTCTGCGCAACTTTTGTTTGACAGGTTTCATCCCTTCGATTAGGGGAATGGTATGCTGAGCAATTTCGCGATCAATGCCTGGCATGTCCTGGTAGGACCATGCGAATAAGTCGATATATTCAACTAACGTTTTGATTAATTGAGCGCGCTCGTATTCGCTTAAAGTTAATCCAATTCTTACCTCCTTTGGTTCATTATCATATGAGAGATTAATTTTTTTCTTTTTCCTCGATGATTGGAGTCTTATTTTCATGTTCTTGCATTGCTTTAATTATTTCTTTTTCAGATTCATTGTTGCAATCAGAAGGAGAAGGAGAAGAAGTAGAGATATTGCACAAGTCATAAGCAAATAATTTCATATTATTGAAATCGGAAATCATTGAGTTGAACAATGACTCAGCAGAAATTAAAGACTCTACATGGACACTAGGATTAACAGGCTTAGACATAGTTCCAACTGGGACACTAAACTCAACAGACTCAGACTCAGACTCTGACTCTAACTCAGATGATTCGGACTCTTTCAACATCCGCCCTTCCCTGGTGGGGAAGATCATCTTCTTTCCGTTTGGAGTAGTTAGCTTGATAGTCTTCCTCCATCCTTGCATGGTGCCCCTTGCAGGAGTGATCAGCATAGCAGGGTCGAAGTCCTCGTTCTGTAGCACAGCCTGGATATGAGCAGTATCATTTGAACATTTGAGTCGTTCTTGATCGAATAGAAGTCCCAATGCCTTGTAGTCTAAACAGTCTTCAGTGAACTGTTTAATGTTGGTATCAGGAATCCCTTCTTCCAGAAAGTGACAGTCCAAAAATATTTCAAATCCGGGGTAGATCACTCCCTCCTGAGCCTGATAGAATGGTTCAGGAAATTCATAGCAAGGAGAATCTTCTCCTTCCCTCAGAAATTGCCCATTCAGAGTGGGTTGATAGGGAGGAAACAGGATACTGTCCTTGTCCTTGGTATTGCGATATGTCATCCGTTGTGCAATACGTTCTCTAAGCTCCTTCATGGTGGGCTTGTATCCTAAGCCAAACAAATTTTCCACTGATTTAGAGTTAGTGACAAGATGTGCTCTAGACTTCTTACTACCCAGTGACATGCCTGGGAAGTGTCCTTTCTTGCGCATGATGTAGTTGACTGCTAGATTGGAGAAGCAATCAAAGTCAAATGGCGCTAAATCCTCTTCAACGAGGGCTACTTCTTCGGGAACTGTAATAGCCCGAATTTTTAAGCAGGTTCAATTATTTTATTACATATGTTAAGTCTTCACCAGGCTTTGGTCCTTTAAGTAGTTAGAATTCATCATACTAGGACAAAAGTGGGTAAGAACCATCATAGCCTTTGAGAGCCTTATTCCTTAAGATTATGAAAATTGCATAGAGACCATTTTATCGGGTAACAATGAATCTCCAGTAAAACAACCTTTTTGGGTTGAATCCGAGCTCAGAACCTAATCAAAATTGACATATGATATGTTTGGGATGTATTAAGGTTAAAATGGTCATTTGTTCCCAAAATACACGTGGATTAATATGGTAAATTCCTTACATAGTAAAATCTGGTCAGCTAAAATATCAGTTCGTACCTATCCTCAAAGAATGCTTCTTAGCAGCTGCTTAAATGTCGATCTCTTGATGATCTTTTCATGAATGAAAACCAACACCTCAAGCTAACATCTTCAACAAGAATCACCTAGAAACTTCAAGAAACCGACCTTACCTAGAATTAGTTTCCCTCCCCCATGGGTACCGCCAGAACCAGTCTATAAAAGACTGTTTTGGTTTTTCGATCCTTTCTCCTAAAATTTCTTCTTCAACACCTACTTTTCTTTACATACAACTCTTCTAGACATAATTCCCTAGCATTTCAAGCTTTTGGCAGAGTTTTTAAGCCTTGGGAAGTTGTAGAAAACTCCATAGGAACATAAAATAGATTGTTGTAAGTACAGCTTTGCATCTCCCTTGTACTTAGCTTAGTTATATATGTTCTAAAACTTGTGTAAACTAATCCCTAGCACTTTACATATTCAAGGGAAGTTGTAGGAAGAGTAAACCACTTGGAATAAGGAGTGCATTAAGCAGTCTAAGTGAAGGTATACACTTATTTTGGATTGTAACCTAGAGATTGGTTAGCTGGTTGTTTCTTTCTATTATGAAGCATGAATATGAAATGCAATCTCTTCTGATATGTATATTAGTATGTGTGCTTTAAGTATATGACATGGATTTGGCATGCTATGGTTCACTTGAGATGTTTTACTTATCCTAAGCTAGGCTTAAACATTAAATTGCCATGTTTATGCTTTTAAATGAAATTTGTTAAGTATATGGAATTGTATGGTAATGAAACACTAAATCTCTTGGATTTTAATCACGGAAGCGAGGCGTGAGCATACACCAGGATTAGGGCGGCTATTCCCTAACTGTTACCCAACCAGGAGGGGAAATCCTGGCGGAAGTAGGACATGTCCGGGTTAAGTCTTGCAAGCAGAATAGTAAAAGGTGGGGTGACGACCCTCAACAGTTTGCCACGCTCGCAGTCATATCAAAAGATTGATCTGATGAAATCTCTAAGTAATGGAAGTGATTATGACTACTTGCTATTATGGCTATGTGTTATCAATTAGTTTTCAAAATACACCTAAACTTGAATTTTCTATTATACAGTGTGTACTCAGCTTTGCTGATAGTGTTGTCATTTCTGTGGCCTGTCACTTGGTGGGTGGCAGAGTCAAACTTTGTTGCAGGATTGTGTTGGAAGCCAGAATCGAGTTGAGAGCAAAGTTATGATTCGAATTGTGTATTGTGGGTTAAAGTCCGAGATTTAAGTTTGTATATAGAGGAGTTTATTTAGAATTACTTAGAATATAAATTATTCTTTTGCCATGGAATTTGAGATTGAATGACTATGTAATTGAAGTCTTATATAAAGGATATTGTTTTGTGGGCTCATAACCCACAGGTCCAGGATCGTATATTTCGAGTTGTTTCCGCTATGAGTGTTATCTAATTCATAAGTGATTATTATTATTTTGGTGCCAATTGAGATTTGTGATTGCTAAATGAGTTAAGCTAGCAGCTCGGGAAGCGGGCTGTTAAAAATGGTATCAGAGCAACCCTACGACTTTGTGCTGAGTTAGCCACATAGCGGGGGTAAAAGATCCTTGGGAATGTGTGTCTGTTACTTCGGTAATTAGAGTTCAAGTTTTGAGCTATAGAATAAGAATAAGAGTCTAGATTTGTGTAAAACTTTGGGAATAAGATATGGATTTCGAAGTTGTAATTTGAGGATATTTAAAATCTATTTGTTGGGAATATTGAGAACTTTTTCATGGAAATTTAATAAGGACTATCGGAGGCTGTAGTGCTTGATATGTGGATATATAAGGTCGATCAATGAGTTTATGTTTTGAAGTTTCGAGGACGAAACTTATTTTAAGGGTGGTAGAGTGTAACAGCCTGGATTTTTAAGCAAGTTCAATTATTTTGTTAGCTATGTTAAGTCTTCACCAGGCTTTGGTACTTTAAGTAGTTAGAATTCTCTCCAACATCATACTAGGAGAAAAGTGGATAAGAACCATCATTCTTGGTTAAGAAAGCAAAAAGTGGATAAGCACTAACATTCTTAAGGGTTAAGAAAGCTAAAAGTGGATAAGCACTAACATTCTTAGTGGTTAAGAAAGCAAGTGGATAAGAACTAACATTCTTAGTGGTTAAGAAAGGTCAAAGAGGATAAGGACTATCATTCTTGGTGGTTAAGAAAGCCTTGAGAACCAATAGATAAGTTACAAAGCCATTGAGAGCCTTATTCCTTAAGATTATGAAAATTGCATAGAGACCATTTTATCGGGTAACAGTGAACCTCCAGTTAAAGAGCCTTTTTGGGTTGAATTCGAGCTCAGAACCTAATCAAACTTGACATATGATATGTTTGGGATGTGTTAAGGTTAAAATGGTCATTTTTTCCCAAAATACAAGTGGATTAATATGGTAAATTCCTTACTTAGTAACATCTAGCCAGCTAAAATATCAGTTCGTACCTATCCTCGAATAATGCTTCTTAGCAGCTGCTTATGTGTCGATCTCTTGATGATCTTTTCATGCATGAAAGCCAACACCTCAAGCTAAAATCTCCAACAAGAATCACCTAGAAACCCCAAGAAACCGACCTTACCCAAAAGAGGTTTCCCTCCCCCATGGGTACCGCCTGAACCAGTCTATAAAAGACTGTTTTGGTTTTTCGATCCTTTCTCCTAAAATTTCTTCTTCAACACCTACTTTTCTTTACATACAACTCTTCAAGACATAATTCCCTAGTATTTCAAGCTTTTGGCAGAGTTTTCAAGCCTTGGAAAGTAGTAGAAAACTCCATAGGAACATAAAACAGATTGCTGTAAGTACAGCTTTGCATCTCTCT
The DNA here is from genome assembly GCA_947648045.1 of Beta corolliflora. Lineage (NCBI taxonomy): Eukaryota > Viridiplantae > Streptophyta > Magnoliopsida > Caryophyllales > Amaranthaceae > Beta > Beta corolliflora. The sequence continues at coordinate 2,133,209 of CANSZD010000928.1, read as the reverse complement.
TGTACTTAGCTAAGTTATATATGTTCTAAAACTTGTGTAAACTAATCCCTAGCACTTTACATATTTTAGGGAAGTTGTAGGAAGGGTAAACCACTTGGAATAAGGAGTGCATTAAGCAGCCTAAGTGAAGCTATACATTTAGTTTGGATTGTAACCCAGAGATTGGTTAGCTGATTGTTTCTTTCTATTATGAAGCATGAATATGAAATTCAATCTCTTCTGATATGTATATTAGTATGTGTGTTTTAAGTATATGACATGGATTTGGCATGCTATGGTTCACTTGAGATGTTTTACTTATCCTAAGCTAGGCTTAAGCACTAAATTGCCATGTTTATTCTTTTAAATGGAATTTATTATGTATATGGAATTGTATGGTAATGAAACACTAAATGTCTTGGATTTTAATCACGGAAGTGGGGCGTGAGCATACACCCGGGCTAGGGCGGGTATTCCCTAACTGTTACCCAAGCAGGAGGGGGAAATCCTGGCGGAAGTAGGACATGTCCGGGTTAAGTCTTGCAAGCAGAACAGTAAAAGATGGGGTGACGACCCTCAATAGTTTGCTACGCTTGTGGTCATGTCAAAAGATTGATCTTATGAAATCTCTAAGTAATGGAAGTGATTATGACTACTTGCTATTATGACTATGTGTTATCAATTAGTTTTCAAAATACACCTAAACTTGTATTTTCTATTATATACAGTGTGTACTCAGTTTTGCTGATAGTGTTGTCATTTCTATGGCCTGTCACTTGGTGGGTGGCAGAGTCAAACTTTGTTGCAGGATTGTGTTGGAAGCCAAAATCGAGTTGAGAGCAAAGTTATGATTCGAATTATGTATTGTTGGTTAAAGTCTGAGATTTAAGTTTGTATATAGAGGAGTTTATTTAGAATTACTTACAATATAGATTATTCTTTTGCCATGGAATTTGAGATTGAATGACTATGTAATTGAAGTCTTATATAAAGGATATTGTTTTGTGGGCTCATAACCCACAGGTCCAGGATCGTATATTTCAAGTTGTTTCCGCTATGAGTGTTATCTAATTCATAAGTGATTATTATTATTTTGGTGCCAATTAAGATTTGTGATTGCTAAGCGAGTTAAGCTAGCAGCTCGGGAAGCGGGCTGTTATAGGAACGAATCTTCAAAGATCTTCATCCTTATCATCATGGTCTATGTGGATGAGAGGTTTGTCCATTACTTGTACCTTCATTGTAGAGGCATCGAGAGTTATGGGAATGCCATCCACAATCATCTTAACCTTTTGATGCAAGGAAGATGGGACCGCACTATGCTCATGAAGCCATGATCGTCCTAATAGTAAGTTGAATGAGGCCTTGATATCAATAACCTGGAAAATCGTGCGCTTTTCTATAACCCTTGCAAAGATGTTTAGGGCTATAGTTCCCTAGGATTGACGACGGGAATTGTCGTATGCTCGGAAGCCTTGATGAGAAGGACTGAAATCCTCATCTTTGAAACCTAGGCGGCGCGCAGTTCGTAATGGACACACATTAATGGCAGATCCTTTGTCCACTAAAGTCATTGGGACATTCATGCTCATGCATGCACAGTAAGATGTAGGGCCTTGTTGTGCTTACTCTCTTCAAAAGGGAGGTCATCATCAGTAAAGGAAATAGTATTTCCTGGGATTGGCTTATCAGCAGTCAGGAAATTGACCAATCCTTCAGGAGAGGTGTCAGATGACACATTCATCTTTGTGAGGGCCTTTAGCAATGCCATGCGATGCTCATGAGAGGAAGCTATCAATTGCCAAATGTTAATGTCAGCTTTTGTTTTTACACTAGTGGAAAAAACGCTATATGTCACAACAAAACCGTTGCGGTCCTTAAGAGAACCGCAGCGGTAAATCGTCGAAAATTTGGGTGGGAAAAGTGGCCTAACAAACCACTGCGGTTTTCATAAAACTGCAACGGTTAACAGTTAACCGCTGCGGTTCTCTATTAACCGTTGCGGTTTTATGAACCGCAGCGGTTTATTTGTTTTTTTTTTCGAGTCAAAGGGGCCTAGCTCCCTCTCATCACTGTTAACTCCCTCCTTCGTCCTTCCTTTCAAAAAAACGACTCCCTCCAATTCACGCAAGGGTTCCACCTTCCCCTGACCCCACTGCCACCACTAGGTTCCACCACCACTGCCACCACTGGGTTCTACCTTCCCCCGACCCCGACGACCACCAGCTGCTGCGTCCTCCTCTCCAATTCGGTGAGTTTCAACCACAAACTCCACCTGCGTCCTCCTCCGTTCGTGGCTGCACCACCACTGCCGCAACTCCACCGTTCCTAAACACCTACATTCCTTCTCTACCTCTTCTTAGGTACCTACATTGCTTCTCTACCTCTACCTCCACCATTCCTTCTCATATTTGAAGCTTCAAGTTTATAATTAATTGTTCTTTTATGAATAATTGTCAATTAAATTAGGTTATAGAATAGTTAAAGGGTGTAAATTTGATTTATTTGAGTTAATTATTTTATTTAAAGTAGTTAGTTTGATTTTTAGGTTAAAAAAACTAAGGCTTTGTTGTGGTTGCTATATTTGTGGTTGTTGTTGGTAGTAGCTATTGTTGTTGTTGTTGTTGTTGTTGATGTTGTTGTTGTTGTTGTTGTTGTTGTTGTTGTTGTAGTTGTAGTACTTACTAACTAGTTAGGTTTGAACTTTAAACATTGTTGTTGATTATTGGTTTAGATATTTAGTTTAGTTTAGCTTAGTTTAGTTTAGTTTTGTTTGAATTGCTAATTTATACTAATGTTAACTTTTAAACTTTGTTGTTGATTATTGAAGCTAGCTAGGGACGGAATGTTGAGCTCGATTTCCCTATTCACAACCTTGATATTGGTATGTTATCACTCATATTTAACTTTCTTTCATAGTAAATTGGTTTATATATATGTGCAAATGTGTATATATTTATCGTTGAATTGAGATTAGATGTAAAATGTTTTGTTGTTTTTAAAAACCTATGTTTGCATCATCATATCATATGCCTAGATACCCGTTCGAGACTTACTCATTAGGAGTAAGTCTTGAATAATCCCCGGTTTGGGACTGTTCTTAGATGTTTAATCTCACTTAGGTGGTGAATGTATGTCTTTAGTTCGATTCTAGAGGAAAATCTTGGATCGTCGTTTCCCTACTTTTGTTCTCTGGGTACATATGTAGATATAAATAACTATATATCTACATCGTGTACTTGGAGAACTGTAGGGAAATGCTGCCGGATTTTCCGTAGATTCGAACTGAAGGTAATACATTCACTTGTGAGATTAGACATCTAAGGATGGGTTAGGTTGGAGTGATAAGGACCCTTGGAAAGCATGCCTAATTTCATTAAATATATATCGTGTATAAACTCTAATAATGTAGTGAAATTCGTCATTGACATTGGGTACTTGTTGCTTGTGTTTAATTAGAGCTAGGTTTGGTTGAAATGAATCGTGCATGGATGTATGGTAGTCGTGACACGTGTGAATTCGTGGACGGGGTCTTTGAATTTTGTGATGCTGCATTAAGTCATCAGACTGCAAAGGGAACCAAGGGGTTTTATTGTACTTGTGTTGATTGTGGTAATGTGAGCATCGTTAGTAGCATTGAGTCGCTTAGGGAGCATATCTTTCGTCGCGGGTTTAGACAAGACTACTATGTATGGGTTTGGCACGGTGAGGAGGGTATGTATGATGATCGAAATGCCATTGTTAACGATGTGCATGAAGAAGGTGAGTTTGATGTCATTGAGAATGACAACATCGAGGATGAATATGAGGATATTCAAGTAGAAGATGATGATGATGAAGGGTATCATATCGAGGAGATGATGGCGGGGGTAGATCATTCTGGCAAACGGCCTCGTATTTTTGAGTGCATGGACGAGGCATCTCGGAAACCGTTGTATCCCGGTTGTACGAGGTACACCAAGCTGACGGCCGTGATAACACTCTTTAATATCAAGACGAAAACCGGTATAAGTGACTCTTGTTTCACTTCCTTGTTGCAAGCATTTGGTGATATGTTGCCGGACGACCATGAACTACCCAAGTCGAACTACTATGCTAAGAAACTGCTGTGTCCCTTCGGTTTAGAGTACCAGAGGATACATGCTTGTCCAAACGATTGTGTGCTATATAGAAATGAATATGAAAATATGGATGAGTGTCCTCGATGTGGGAAGACGCTTTACAGGCGCGCAGGGGTTGGTGATAAGAAAGGTCCTGCAGCAAAGGTGATGTGGTATCTTCCGATTATACCACGATTCAAGCGCATGTTTTCAATCAAAAAAGATGCTAAGAACTTGAGGTGGCATGCAGAACGAAGGAAAAAGGACGGTTTTCTCAAACATCCGGCTGATTCTCCTGAGTGGAAAGGTATCAACCATTGTCATAAGACCTTTGGTGCCGAGGACAGAAATTTGAGACTTGGCCTATGCACGGATGGAATGAACCCATTTGGCAATCTTAGTTCTCAACATAGTACGTGGTCGGTTCTTCTAGTTATATACAACTTGCCTCCTTGGTTGTGCATGAAACGCAAATACATCATGTTGTCCATTCTTATTTCAGGGCCGAAACAGCCTGGAAACGACATAGATGTCTACCTCCAGCCACTTGTTGATGATTTGAGAAAAATGTGGGATGAAGGAGTTTCTGTGTATGACGCACATGCTGATGAGGTATTCACATTGCGTGCCATGCTTTTATTCACTCTTAATGACTATCCTGCTTATGGGAACTTATCCGGGTACAAGAACAAAGGGAAGAAAGCATGCCCGATTTGCCTGGACGACACATCATCTAAATACATTACTACTTGTCACAACGATGTTTATATGCGCACCCGAAGGTTCCTTCGACGCGACCATCCTTATCGTAATAAGAAGAAGGCATTCGATGGAACAGTTGAGGAAGGGGTTGCTCGTAGACCATTGACTGGTATTGAGGTTTATGATCAAGTCAAGGGTATTGAAACGATATTCGGCAAAGGAGCGAGTGTTGGTGATAAGGGACTTTGGAAAAAGGAGTCTATTCTGTGGAAACTTCCATATTGGAGAGATATTGAGGTTAGACATTGTCTCGACGTCATGCACATAGAGAAAAATGTATGTGACACCATTCTGGGGACACTTATGAATATTCCACATAAGACAAAGGATAGCAAAGGGGTGCGACTGTATCTGGAAAGTGAGGGGCTTCGACCAGAACTATGGGCTCAAAAGAGGGACACTAAGAAAAGAAAGAAAAAAGAGAAAGTGTCTGGAAAAGGAAAACGAAAAGGAAATGAAAAGGAACAGGAAGAAGGGTCGCCTGCAGGAATTGAAAGAAAAGGAAAGAAAACGGTGAAGGATGATGATAGGAACTATTTACCTCCGGCTTGCTACACTCTATCTAGAGCTGAGAAGCGTCTTTTTTGCGAGTGTTTGTACAACATTAAGGTTCCATCAGGGTACTCATCGAACATGAAAAGATTTGTTACCTTAGACGGTGAGTTGAAATTATCGAGCATGAAGTCTCATGATTGTCATGTAATGATGCAAGTATTCTTACCGATTGCAATTCGAGGGATATTGCCGAAACATGTGAGACATACCATAACAGAGCTGTGTTCTTTTTTCAATACTATATGTATCAAAACATTACAACCCTCGAAGCTTGATGCTCTGCAGGCTAGCGTGATACAGACTTTGTGCAAGTTTGAGATGTACTTCCCACCTGCTTTCTTCGACATTATGGTCCATTTGGTTGTACATCTAGTTCGAGAAATTAAGCTATGTGGTCCGATGTTTTTGAGGTGGTGCTATCCCTTTGAGAGACATATGGGCTCTTTGAAAGATAAAGTAAGGAATCCAGCGCAACCAGAAGGAAGTATAATTCAGGGGATTGTGAGTGAAGAGGTCGGTAATTTTGTGGGTCGAGTTCTTAACTAATGTTGATCCTATTGGACTTCCTACATCTCGACACGAGGGCGGACTCGCGGGTAAAGGTACACTTGGCTCCAAAATGATAGTACCTCTCCGTTGAAAGGCGCATACAAGCACACTTATTTGTATTGCAGCATATGGTACAGGTGCATCCGTACTTGGATGAGCATTTGGAGGAGTTGCGTGACCAGAATCCAGGTAAAGGGACTAGAGCATTGATGCAGTTGCATAATAAGACGTTTATTGATTGGTTCCATAACCGAATAATGCGTGAAGTAGATTCCAATGTTTCTGAAACTCTGAAGTGGCTAGCATTTGGTCCTCGAGAAGCTGTGCACTCCTATGAGGGTTATGATGTTAACGGATATACGTATTGGACAGATCGTCAAGATCAAAAGTCGATATCTCTCCAGAAAAGTGGTGTTTCAGTAGAGGCATCATCTACACAGTATGCAAGTGCCAAAGACAAGTCTCCTATTGATGCTAGATTGTTATACTATGAACGAGTTCAAGATATATGGGAGCTTGACTGCTTTGGTTTCACGGTCTGCTTATTTCGATGCAAGTGGGTTGAGTATAACCGGCGTTACATAAGAAAAGATGACCCTTGTGGATTTACTCTTGTAGACTTGGGTCGGTTGCGTGATAGTGAAGAGCCATTCGTGCTTGCATCATAAGTTAAGCAAGTATTCTACGTAACTGACCCTTCTGATAACAAGTGGTCAATTGTTGTTCCGGGAAAAAGAAGTATACTCGGAGTTGGTGATGTTGAGGATGAGGAGGAGTATGATGCGTTTGAAGACACCCCGCCTTTCACCATTCCCAACTCCGATGCTTTGCAATATACAATAATATATTTATGTTACGAAGTTGGTTGTGCTTTAAAGATTACTCCAAGATGATCGTTGTGGACGCAAGAGCATACAAGAGCAATTTGGGTGGTTATTATGTCCAAATTTCACCCGAGCCGACAATTGTTTGCAAAACACAAATGAGGTGAAGGAGTATATTTGGCTATGTATCAAAACATCTCTACGTGCACAACATAAGTTTATACTTGCCCCTTGTTTTGAAGAGTATAGTTCTTAACCTTGTATCTATTTTTACCACTTTAATTATCATTATATATACAATAGAAGTACTCACATGATTGCTTCCTAACTTTTTTGGCATTTTAGTCTCCATTGGTCGCTCGTTGTGATTTGTCCTTCAAACAACACAGTATATCATTTTGATTCTATAGCTCAAGATCCACCACGACACTTATTCCTCAAATCATGCATAAATAGGTATATTTGTTATTTAAAATGCTAATAAGCATTACACTTTTTACTAATTTCATTCTTTGGCCACTTCTCACATGAAATTAACTTAACTATAGTTCTTTGAAGAAATTTAAGAGCACGGGAAAAATACCTGAATGGAAAGAAATGAAGGTAATACATACTTCCTCCGTTTAGAAATAGTTGCACCATTTCATGTTTTCACGTTTGCCGATGCATGTTTTCAAACATTAATATCTTTAATTATCAATAAGTAAAAATTATAAAAAGTTGATATTAAAAAAATATACATTGAGATGCATCTAACAAGATCTCATGTGACTATATTTTTTCTAAAATATAAATCACCAAATACAATCAAAGTGTAAGATGTGAATAGTAAATACTATGCTAATGGTGCAACTATTTCTAAACGGAGGAAGTATTAGTTAAGCTACGTACTTCTTTCTTTTAGCAAAAAATAACCATGTATGTTAATTACATGATTTTTTATGTAATTCTATGATTAGTGTGCTCAACAACCTGGGGAAACCGAGTGTGGCTACTATGTGTAAAGGTTCATGTTCGATATAGCCTCAAGTTGCAAGGAAGTCGGGGATATTGAGAAGGTATATATATATATATATATATACATATAAAACTAATATACGTAGCTTAATTTAAAGTCGATTTTGGCCTCTTAAGCTCAATTTCTTTAGTTTCCCGCATTTAACAACATATTAGGTCATTTACACTTCTAACAAGTACATACATAACTATTAGAATCAATTAAACTCCACTCATATGCGTTGAAACCCATTTTGGGTAAATGTATGTCATTTAGGGCCGATTTTAGCCTTTAAAGCTCAATTCACTTAGTTTTGTTTTCTTTCCGCCTTTAGTCGCATGTTAAGTCATATATAGTTCCAATAGGTACATATATAACTATAAGAGTCAATTAAAGTCCACTCATATGCTTTGAAACCCATTTTGGGTAAATGAAGGCCATTTCGGGCCGATTTTGGCCTTCGAAGCTCATTTCACTTAGTTTCCCGCATTTAGCCATATGTTAGGTCATATATAGTTCCAATACGTACATATATAACTATAAGAGTCCATTAAAGTTCACTCATATGCTTTGAAACCCATTTTGGGTAAATGAAGGCCGTTTCGGGCCGATTTTAGCCTTCGAAGCTCATTTCACTTAGTTTCCCGCATTTAGCCACATGTTAGGTCATATATAGTTCCAATAGGTACATATATAACTATAAGAGTCAATTAAAGTTCACTCATATGCTTTGAAACCCATTTTGGGTAAATGAAGGTCGTTTCGGGCCGATTTTGGCCTTCGAAGCTCATTTCACTTAGTTTCCCGCATTTAGCCACATATTAGGTAATATATAGTTCCAATAGGTACATATATAACTATAAGAGTCAATTAAAGTTCACTCATATGCTTTGAAACCCATTTTGGGTAAATGAAGGCCGTATCGGGCCGATTTTGGCCTTCGAAGCTCATTTCACTTAGTTTTCCGCATTTAGCCACATGTTAGGTCATATATAATTCCAATAGGTACATATATAACTATAAGAGTCAATTAAAGTTCACTCATATGCTTTGAAACCCATTTCGGGTAAATGAAGACCGTTTCGGGCCGATTTTGGCCTTCGAAGCTCATTTCACTTAGTTTTCCGCATTTAGCCACATGTTAGGTCATATATAGTTCCAATGGTTACATATATAACTATAAGAGTCAATTAAAGTTCACTCATATGCTTTGAAACCCATTTTGGGTAAATGAAGGTCGTTTCGGGCCGATGTTGGCCTTCGAAGCTCATTTCACTTAATTTCCCGCATTTAGCCACATGTTAGGTCATATATAGTTCCAATAGGTATATATATAACTATAAGATTCAATTAAACTCCACTTATATGCTTTGAAACACATTTTGGGTAAATGAAGGCCTTTTCGGACTGATTTTGGCCTTCGAAGCTCATTTCACTTAGTTTCCCGTTTTTAGCCACATATTAGTTGATATATAGTTCTAATAGGTACATATATAACAATAAGAGTCAATTAAAGTTCGCTCATATGCTTTGAAACCCATTTTGGGTAAATGATTGTCATTGTTAATCGATTTTGGCTTTTGAAGCTCGATTTCTTTAATCTCTTTAGAATTATCTAAGGTCTTACTCAAACTAAAACTGATATTATGTGTGTTTCCTTATGTTTAAGGTATTCAACCAAAGGGAGAGTTCTTTCACCACAACCGAGATAAACGAGGTTCGGGATTTGCTAACACACTACCTTACCGAAGTTTGCATGTGAAGATGATGCCGCGACTTTGAGTTTATTTGTTCTTATTGTGTTACTTGCTAGTTATTTAGGTACAATAATATAATTGATGTTTATTTTGGATTTAGTACTTATATATTAATTTGACTTGTATACGACGCGCTTGTGGGATTTGTGTCAACTATAGCAGGTTAGATATAATAAAATATTATATATATACATATATATATACATATATATATACATATATATATATATATATACATATAACATTACCTGATGCGGTTTACTAAGAGAACTGCATCAGTTAATGTTCCAATGCATACAAAGAGGTTGGCGGTAAAGAACAAACCGCTGCGGTTTCAAGGATAAACCGCAGCGGTTTTGCCTATTAACCGCTGCGGTTTTGCCTTGGAACTGCAGCGGTTTGTGATTTGCCGCTGCGGTTCACAACTGCAGTAGTTTTTTTATGAAAGCTGCTGCTGGTCCAACCGTTGCGGGCCAAAACCGCAGCGGCAAGCCCGGTTTTGACCGCAGCGGTTGGACTTTATTCCACTAGTGTCATGAGCTGTTGAATGGTCGACTTCACTTGGGAGGATTTATAAAAAAATTAATTTTTTTAAAATGAGTGGGTGAAACTTGAAAAATACGATTCATTCTCTTTTTATACCTTAGAATAATATATTGTTTTGCATCTGAATGGCTATTGTTCAGCCACCATAACTACAATCTACCTTGCCTTATTAGCACATGTTCTATGTGTGAGGTCACCCTGGGGGGTTTTGCGCTTTGTCCTTCCAAAAAGCTTCCTGAGCGATAGTGTTGGATCTTAGTCATAAGCAAACCTACCCATCCATGGCATTGTTCTCTTGTTCCTGACTTGAGAACTGGAGTGCGTCTTACACGTGGCCACCTTTTTAAGCAAAGGTACAAAGCGTTGGATTAATCTCTTTGTCATGGACCCTTTTCAGCCTTAACCTAAACCTGACCATAGTTGAACGTAGAACTTGACTTTAGGTTGGAACTTTGCATACTAACATCCTATTTGTGCATATTTGTGTGTGCGTGGCTTTAATTGTTTCGTATTATCAACGTTTCGATTCGAATATCGTCAAACGAATTTTACGCGATAAATAAAAGAAAAAAATCGAGGTGTTCCGCGTCTGCGCGCCGCGCGTCATGGATGCGTTCCACGCCCTATCCAACATCCCGCGCTTCTTTTCTCCCGCGTCCCACGATTACATACTGCGTCCCACGCCAGATGGTTGCGTGAAGCACAACACCTTGCGTAGCGCGCAGCTCGCCACGTCGTGCGCCCTGCGCAAATTTCCTTTTCTGCGTCTTGCACTCTTGCGTTGGATGTTGTGCGTAATCAATTTCAGCATTCCTTGTTAAGCTTAGTGTCCAACTTTGTCTATGCGTTCCCCTTTCTTAGGATAATTAGATTTTTTTCCTATAATCTTTTTTCATCATAAAACAAAAAAATCTCTCCACCTTTTTCCTATCTATTTCAAAAAAATCTCCCATCCTTTTTGAAATTTCATCCTCATCTTTTTTTCGAAAATTATTCTCCTATCTTCTTCAAAATTTCATCTTATCTTTGATCTCCTATCTACTTCAAAAATTCTATCTCCACTCCTTTTTTCAAAAAATATCCATCTTTTTTCCTATCACATATCGTTTTTCGAAAATTCATCCTTTTTCTCTTTCCTATCTTTCTATGTATATTATCCATCATTTGTGTACAACAGCTAGGATTCCTTTGAGTGTCCATCTTGTGGTAAAAGTCTCATCCATTTAGGAATTCTAACTCCATTAGAAGGCCATCTAGATCATATGTCTAGATTCATCCAGTTTGACTCCATTTAGAGTTCTTAACCCCGTCTAAATCTGTCCATGTTAGGAGTCTTAATTCGCTTGAGTCCCATCCATCTTAGAAGTCTATAATCCATAGAAAGTCCATGCATAATAGGAGTCTAAAATCATTAGAATTTTGTCCATATTAGGAGTCTAAATCCATTAGAATTCCATCCATTTTAGGAGTCTAGGTCCACTAGAGTTTCATTCATTTTAGGAGTCTAGGTCCACTAGATTTCATGCACATTTAGAGTCTAGCATCCTTGAAAGTTCGTCGAATCTAGAATTCTAACGTCATTAGAAGTCTATCATGTCTAGGATTTTAAAGTCATTAGAATTTCATATTCATTAGAACTGCATTCATACTAGAATTCATTTGCATTGCATAGTCCATCATTCATACACTTCATGCATAACTAGAGTTATTAGGCATTTAGGAGTCTCATTTCATTTCATGCATTCCGCATTTAGTAGTACCCAACTACAAGCAATCTGATTCCCTCTTTTGGGATATGTAGGCAGCCTTTACAGGTTCGAACGCATAGATTGAGTCATTCATACATGCATTAGGTCTAGGTGCATCCACAAAAAATCCAAAAAAAAATCATCATTCATTTAGGATATTCATATTTGTTCCTAGAAGCTCAACTTTTAAACAAACATACATTCTTTGATTCCGTTTCTCTCTCTCCATCATCATTCTATCTCTAAATCTCCTTTGATGATCTATGTGGAAATCAAGCGACATTGAAATGGGCAGTTCATCGAATAACGAGCAACAACTTGCTGAAATGGCTAGAGCTTTAGCCAAGCTGTCTAGTATGATGGAAGATTAACAATAAGGCTTGAGAAGGTCAAGTCTGGTGAATCTCCCGGATTCAACAATAAAATGGAGAGTGATGTTCATAGGGTAATCAATACAAATTCCTATTTTGAACCTCTTGATAACACCAAACTGAAGGGGAAACTTCCTGAAGAATTCGCTATAACTGGTATCCCTAAATTCAAACCAACCGATAATCCAAAGTATCGTTTAAGGAATTTTCGTGCAACCATGATCATCAAATCAGTTGACCCTGAACTCTACCCAATGGTATTCCCGATGTCGTTGGACCCAATCTGCCAAAATTGGTTCTATTCCCTAGACCCCAAGCAAACTGAAACTTGGGAAGGCATCACTATTGCTTTCATGAAACAATACGAATCGAGCACCCAACTGCAAACCTCCCTTAGAGAACTCGAGGTTCTTAAATAAGGTGAAGATGAAGGTTTTACCGCAAACCTGAACAAATGGAGAGAGAAATCAACCCATATGGTATTAAGGCCTGCAGAAAAAGACTTGGTACGAATATTCGTTTCTAACCTCATTCCTAAATACAAAAACCACCTTAAATACTTGGGTCTTGATAGCTTCACAAGAGCATATGATGTAGGTATCCCGATTGAGAATGATTTACTGAAAAATGCCGAAGATAATGACCTCAATGTCATAGAAGTAGACATATCTCCGAGCTCAATCGCTCATTAAGACATTTGGACTCGTTAGGTCCAATCAGCACACAAAAAATACATTTATTCTCTTTTCATTTAGAAAGAGAATTCATGAAGATCGAAGCAACGAAGCAACGAAGCTGTCTCGTCACATGACGTAGGAGTCTAGACTTAGGATTTCATTTTCTGTTTCATCTCTCTCATGTTGCCCAGTCTAATATAGGATTTTCCCTTTTATTGCATGTACTAATAATTTTCAATTAATAAATGAGTATTTCTTTTCTAACCTTGCACTAATGAGCATCAATGGAAATCACGATTGTCGCCTTAAAAGAAATGAATTTCTAATTCTCATGACTATTCTAATAAAGGAATGAACAACTGGCATATATAAAAGAGGCATTTCTCCTTTCACTACAACTATTCTTTCATTTCAATGCATAACACCCCTCTCCCTTTAACCTACCTCATGGGAAGTACATTTGATGGCCATTCAATGTAAAGGGCAAACAAAAAAAGAGCAATAAAACAAAAATCGAAGCAAAAGCAAAAGCAAAAAAATAAGGATACAAAAAGTGAAAAAAAAAGTGTTGCAAATAAGCCCACCAATAGCTTTGTCAAAGGTACTTGTTTCAAAACCTTTAACCTTCAACCCAAAACTTTAACCAATCGGCTTTGACCTCCATAGCCAAAAACCATTACAAGCTAAATCATATATCTGATAAACCTTCTCGTAAACAACCGACAACCATGCACATTGCGTCCCAATAAGCCATAAAAGACAAACCAAAGCCCGCTAGGTCGAAAACCAGTAAGGGCGACTTAGGCAAAAGTCAGGGCACCTTCTCATTCATCAGCCTGAACTACGAATGGTCTAATTCTGCTAAAGATACGTAGGAAACCTCACCCTGAGGTCCGACCACTTTAAACCAAGTCAAACCAACATCACTATCCACCCTTGCCAAAGACCCCTTCCAAATCAATGCCTAATTCATTGCAAATGGCTCCAAAGCAAAATGCTGGGCCACCAATACGTGGGCAACCTCTTTTGAGGCCCGACCATTTTAATTCAAAACATATTTTTTAAGGCTCGCCTAGGCCCATGAGAAAAGCGCGATCGCCCAAAAATCATGAATTTTAAATGCTCATCCCTACCCTTAGAACTAGACTTGGATTTGAACCTGCATCATTAGCCTACCTCATTGCGTGAGTCGATTCATTATGACTCTGCCTTTTCTTATTCCAATCACTTCCTTCTTCTAAGCTACATTATCACTTCTAAGCCAGCCTTAGCATAACCTTTCAACACTCAGCGCTACGACCGCGCTTCATCTTTGAGTGTTCCTTTCTTTGGCCTTTCTTGTCTTCTCACTTTATGAACCCTATATGGAATCTTTGGTCGAAAATTCCACTAAGCGTGACGAGATATCTTCAAAATCAAGCAATCAAGTTGGATACTTCATCGACTCTATCTTATTGGGGGCTTCATCACTGGTCCACCCAGAAAATCATAGGCTCGAAGTCTAAGCCTATCGTAATAAGGATTTCATTACGAGTCCATACATGAAATCTTGGGTTTCAAAACCCACACTGATACAAGATTGAACTTACTTTATAGGCTCACTTAGGCCCTTGGCATACAAAACTCGAAGCACATACAATTCATGCGCTACAAAAGCTCGTTCTATAACGTATTTCAAATCCAACATAGTCTATTAACTGAATAGATCATCCTTGGGCTCCATGTGTACCTTCATAAGGACTTCATTACGAGTCGATACAAAAGATTGTGGGATCGAGACCCATAAGAGATCCTAACTGTTTTATGGGCTCACTTAGACCCGTAACAACAACAACGCATTTCGAATCAAACATAACTTACATGGATCATCCTTGGGGCTTCCCATTTCTCCTCTTTCAAAAAAACAGTTTTCTAAATGAAAATTTGAGCTTCTAATGAAACGATCAAATCATATCATCTACATTAGTGTCATATCATCTGCATTAGTGTCATACCTCTGCATTATTGTCACATCTGTACATTGGCATTACACATCGGCATCGTCCAAATATTGTGTCAAGCATTGCATCATTCGTCCTTAGCAATAGGATTCTAGCGTCAATCATCGAGTCACATACACACACGTATGCACACACGATAGCACCTTTACGTCTAGAGTGTTAGAGGTCACTCTTTATAGGTCAAGTCTTTTCCTATCCATACACTAGCACCCACATCACAGGACACATGCATGTTCCCTAGTCGTTTGTCTGTATATCTGTGTGTTATTTGTATTCGCAGGTACCCAACATTAAACGACTCTATACGGGTTATATTCCGCCAAGGTATGCGGACCATTACAATTTAATCACAGAAGACAAGTGATATATACATAGTGCGTCCAGCGCACCGACAACGTTGTGCCACACACAGTAAACTGCGTACAGCGCAGCATCCCACGACAAGCACAGACCTGTGCGTCTGGCGCATTGTCCTGTACAGCACGCTTGGGGGCTTCTTAGCCAGGTGGGGCCCACACTCTCAATTCTAAATGATTTCAAATGTTCGTTACCACATTACGCGCAACAACGAACTTTCAAAAGTTTGCAAAAAATACGATCTTGCCATCCTACAAATTCTCAACATCTATCATTCAAGAAACAACGAATACTCAGGAGAATCAATGACGGAACACAAACCATCAACAACTGGACACAAACCGTTAGGTCTGCGGACCACTTCAAACTCTACAACATTCGCCTTAGAGCAGGCCAAAAACTCTACAACATTCGCCTTGGAGCAGGACAAAGGCTCTATTGCCTTGGAACAAACCAAAAACTCTACAACATTTGCCTTGGAGCGGGACAAAGGCTCTATTGCCTTGGAGCAGGCCAAAAACTCTACAACATTTGCCTTGGGGCGGGACAAAGGCTCTATTGCCTTGGAGCAGGCCAAAAACTCTACAACATTTACCTTGGAGCGGGATAAAGGCTCTATTGCCTTGGAACAGGCCAAAAACTCTACAACATTTGCCTTAGAGCGGGACAAAGGCTCTATCGCCTTGGAACAGGCCAAAAACTCTACAACAGTTGCCTTGGAGCGGGACAAAGGCTCTATTGCCTTAGAGCAGGCCAAAAACTCTACAACATTTGCCTTAGAGCGGGACAAAGGCTATGTTGCCTTAGAGCAGGCCAAAGACTCTACACCAATTGCCTTGGAGCGGGACAAATGCTCTACACATATTGCCTTGGAGGAGGCCAAAAACTCTACCCCGACATGAGCCGGACCATAATAGCTCATGATTCCTTTTTCCCACCTATCATCTCATTTTTGCAAATTTATAATCATTTTGCAAATATGTTTCACACATGTCTGTTCCTGAAGATTTTGCTTATTTTGCTGGTACCAGCGCAAAAGAGTGATTTTGGATTGTAGAGCATCTAGAATCAGTCTCCGTCCCGACACGTATACTTTGACTTTCGTTTTACAAACCTCAATCAAAGTGGGGTGATCTGTAGACACATAATTGTGTCTCCCCATTTAGTACCCTATGATGACTAATACCCCGCTCCAATTGGTCCGGATCGAGGAAAGAATAAAGAACTAACGAGTCTAAAATATAATGTTTTAATCCCAAATTCATTTTCTAACTCATTTTATTAACTCATTTCCGAAAACCCTTTTTATAACTAGTTTTACTAAGCCCACTTTCTAAAATGTTTTTAAATAACTTTATAAAGGCCCATCTTCTAAAACCTTTTAGAAATAGTTTTTATGAAAACCCAATTTCTAAAACCCTTTTTCTAGCTTAATTTAACTAATAAAGTTAATTAATTATATTAATTAGTTTTATTAATAAAAATATCTTTTATAAAAAAAATGATCTTTCTCCAAAGTGTTTTCAAATATCTCTTACTAACTATTTTCTAAAATCTTTTTTAATAAAAATCTTTTAGAGACCTATTAACTTTCATAAACCTATTGCATCTCAACTACCTAAATCTACCTACGCTATATAACTCATCTCGTGCCTCATTAACACGGGATTTTCACGGCATCCTCACACAATTCACTCGGCTCACCCTCATACAACACCGCCTCGTTATCCTAGCGTCTCAAATCCCTCGCACCACAATACAATTCTCCCATTACCTCTTCTACTGCACCCTACGCTTAATCCTAAAAAGCTACAACACCCACTAATAATTCATACTCCCAACAATCATCCCTCGTTGACACCCTTACATCTTACATCCCCATATTTCCAACATTCTACAATTCTGCTAATATACAAAACCCATACTATAGCACCTAAATATATCACTCATCATCACCTACACTAAGCCAGGAAACATCATACGCATCATCACACGCATGCTTCGACTATTCAACCATAAATAATCTCAAACACCAACAAATCGTTTTTAAGGCTCGTTCAACTTTCGATCTAAGATCCGTATAAATCAACGACCCCGGACGGTGGTATAATTTCTGAGGGTCACACTAGAGGAAAAAAAGCCATTTGCTGTTGTAAAAGGGCTGCGGTTGTGTAGAAAACCGCAGCCCTTCCATTAAGGGCTGCGGTCAGGCCCAAAACCGCAGCCTTCGTGCAATAAAGGGCTGCGGTTTTGGGCCTGACCGCAGCCCTTAATGGAAGGGCTGCGGTTTTCTACACAACCGCAGCCCTTTGTTTTATTTTTTCCCCCCAAACTAATCGCGCTCTCATTAATTCTTCCCTCCACCCAATTTTTCATTCACGAAAATCCTCTCCACGCAGCAGCGAAACCCCACCCTGAGCCCTACCCTTGCGAATTGAACCACCCCCTGAGCCCTAGCTTTCGAATTGAACCACCCCCTGAGCTCCAGTCCACCCTCCTGTGCGCGCCACGCAGCCTCCTACGCGCCATCCCCAGCGCACCACACAGACCCACGCAACACCAACCACCTGAGCGCCTGCCATCGTTGCGCACCAACCACCTGAGCGCCTGCGACCGGTGCGCCACTCACGTGCGCGCCACCCACCCTCTCTCACGCAGTTGGTCAAGAAATTAAAGGTTGCCTTTTTAATTATTTTGATTTTTATTTTCTAATATGTTTTTATTCGTTTGGGAGAAGAGAATGTGTTGAGCATTTGAGTGGGACTGAAATTGCAGAAAAGTTATACAAAAGGGTCGTGCTTCGGAACCCGAAAATATGTTAATTGAATTATTTGATTAGCTACATTAGCTATTAACTTAGTTTAATGCAAACAAATTTCATTTATAATTTGTTAATAGTTTAAATGAGAAAAGTTAGTTGTAATGTGTTTCAATGTGGGTAAGATATGATAATTTATATATATGAATGTATTTCTTATAATAATATGCAATTTGCATTTACTATATGCTAACAATTTTTTCGGTTTTATGTGTCTTAGATATTAGCATATTGGAAGCGGCAAATCAACTAGGAGATTGTGCAGAGTATATATAGAGATCGATCTCCATATTAGTTGTTATTGGTATGTATTTATGATAAAGACAATTCATTATATATCTTCATTTATTGTGTATATGTAGATTCAATCTATGTGTATGTATATTTCTTGATATGAGATTGGATGAAAACAATTTAATTAAGCTATGAAATGTATAAGTTATATGAATCATCATATCATCAATCATATGCTTAGATACCCGTTCAAGACTTACTCATTAGGAGTAAGTCTTGAATAGTCCCCTGTTTGGGACTGTCCTTAGACGTTTGATCTCACTTAGGTGGTGAATGTATGTCTTCTTTTCAATTCAAAGGAAAGTCTTGGCTTGTCGTTTCTCTACATTGTTCTCTGTGTACATATGTAGATAATCAATTATCTACATTGTGTACTTGGAGAACTGTAGGGAAATGCTGCCGGATTTTCCTTAGAATTGAAGAGTTGGCATATATTCACTAGTGAGATTAAACGTCCAAGGATGGGTTAGGTTGGAGTGATAAGGACCTTCGGATGCATGCATACATTTGCACATGTGACTCTCTTAGCCTCCATTTGTATGTGCGTGTTTTCAATATGTGATTGTCTTGCATGTGAATGTGCTTAAATGATTGATACTTATAATTGGTTGTGTTTAATTAGAGGTTTTCATGAATGAGATGGATCGTACTTGGATGTATGGTAGCCGTGAATCGATTGAGTTTGTGAATGGGGTCTCAGAATTTTGTAAATCTGCATTAGAATACCAAGCATCTTCTGGAGCAGTCGACTTTTATTGTCCTTGTTTAGATTGTGGAAATGTGAGCAAGGTTAGTAGTATTCATTTGCTTAGGGAGCATGTCTTTCGTCGTGGGTTTAGGCCTCAATACCGCGTATGGGATTGGCATGGTGAGGAGGGGAGATATGCAAGAAGCTGTAGGATAATGAACGATGTATGTGAAGAGGAGAAGGATAAATTAGGTGATGATTTCGAGGATGGTGAGTATGGGGATGATGAATATGGGGATGATGATAGAGATCGGGTAGACGAGATGATACAAGAGGTTGAAGATCAGTCTTGCAAACGACCTCGTATGTTTGAGTCTATGTCCGAGGCCGCTGAAAGGCCATTGTATCCAGGGTTGTACGAAGTACACCAAACTTTCCGCCGTGATAACACTCTTCAATATTAAGTCGAAAGCGGAGTTGGACGGATTGCGGTTTCACATCGTTGTTGGAAGTTTTAGGCGATATGCTCCCCGATGGAAATGATCTGCCAAAGTCGAACTATTATGCTAAGAAACTCATGTGTCCTTTCGGTTTAGAGTACCAGAGGATACATGCTTGTCCAAACGATTGTGTGCTTTATCGTAATGAGTATGAAAATTTAGATGAGTGTCCACGTTGTTGATTATCAAGGTACCTGCGTGAAGGGGCTGGGGGTAGTGAAGGACCACCAGCTAAGGTGTTGTGGTATCTTCCCATAATACCTAGATTTAAGCGCATGTTCTCGGTAAAAAAGATGCGAAGAATATGCGGTGGCATGCGGATCGTAGGAAGAAAGACGATTTGTTGAAGCATCGCGGCGATTCCCCGAGTGGAAAAGTATCAATAGGGTGCATAAGCCGTTTGGTAACGAGGATAGGAATTTGAGGCTTGGATTATGTACGGATGGCATGAATCCCTTTGGCAATCTTAGTTCTTAGCATAGTACATGGCCAGTAGTTTTAGTGATTTATAACTTGCCTCCTTGGTTGTGCATGAAACGCAAGTACATCATGTTGTCGCTTCTCATATCGGGCCGAAACAACCCGGAAATGACATAGATGTATACCTTCAACCACTTATTGAAGATTTACAAAAGATGTGGAACGAAGGAGTGTCGGTATTTGATGCGTATGCTAATGAGATGTTCACTCTGCGTGCCATGCTTTTCTGTACAATGAACGACTTTCCAGCTTATGGGAACTTATCTGGGTATAAGACCAAAGGAAAAAAACCGTGCCCGATTTGTATAGATGACATGAAGTCTACACACTTTAAGGGCTGCAAACATGTCTATATGCGCACACGAAGGCTCCTTAGACGCAACCATCCCTATCGGTTTAAGAAAAAGGCCTTCGATGGGACGGTTGAAGAGGAAGTTGCTCGTAGACCATTAACTGGTACTGAAGTTTATAATCAGGTTAAGGGCATTGAAACGATCTATGGTAAACCTGCGAATGACGTTGATGGAACTACAGGATTATGGAAAAAGGAGTCTATTTTTTGGAAACTCCCATATTGGAAAGATTTAAAAGTCAGACATTGTTTGGATGTCATGCACATTGAGAAGAATGTTTGTGATGCTATTCTTGCGACACTTATGAATATTCCGGGTAAGACAAAGGATGTTAAAGCGTCACGTCTTCACTTGGAAAAAAATAAGCTTCGACCGGAGTTGTGGGCTCAAAAAAGGGGCGGAAGGAACAAGAAAGTAGTGGAGGAAGGGGTTGATGAGGAAACTGGGAAAAGAAAAAAGGTGGATGATTCGGAGAAGAATTATTTGCCACCAGCTTGCTACACGCTGTCGAAAGCTGAGAAACGGATTTTTTGCGAGTCATTGTATGGCATTAAGGTTCCAACTGGGTACTCATCGAATATGAAGCGATTTGTTACCTTAAATGGTGAGTTGAAGTTATCGAGTATGAAATCTCACGATTGTCATGTCATGATGCAAGTATTCTTACCGATTGCAATTCGTGGGATACTTCCAAAGCATGTGAGGCACACCATTACAGAACTTTGTTCATTTTTTCATACAATATGCAGTAAAGTGCTACAACCGTCGACACTCGATGACTTGCAGGCTAGAATAGTTGAAACTTTATGCAAATTTGAGATGATGTTCCCCCCTGCATTCTTTGACATTATGGTGCATCTCATTGTCCACCTAGTTCGAGAAATTAAGTTGTGTGGTCCAGTGTTTTTGAGGTGGTGCTATCCTTTTGAGAGATATATGGGTACTTTGAAGGATAAAGTTCGAAATCTTGCACAACCAGAAGGTAGCATTATTCAAGGGATTGTGGCTGAAGAGGTCAGTAATTTTGTGGCAGAGTATGTTGCTGGTGTTGATCCTATTGGCGTTCCGATATCTCGACACGAGGGCAGACTCGAGGGCAAGGGTACGATTGGCTCAAAATTGATCTCACCTTCTGTCGACAAGCGTACACAAGCTCACTTATTTGTGTTGCATCACGTGGCAGCTATCCATCCTTATTTAAATGAGCATATGGAGGAACGTGCTAGCAACCCTGGAAAAGGAATAAGGGCATTGACGCAAATGCATAATAAGACGTTCATTGATTGGTTTCATCATCGAGTAGTGGATGATTTAGATGAAAATGTTTCTGAAACAGTCTAGTGGTTAGCATTTGGTCCCCGTGAATCTGTACACTCTTATGAGGGTTATGATATTAACGGGTATACGTTTTGGACTGAACGTCAAGATCTTAAGTCGACATCGCGACAGAATAGTGGTGTTTCACTTGTGGCGTCATCTACACAATACGCAAGCTCGAAAGATAAGTCTCCCGTTCTTGCTGCCACCAACTATTATGGGCGAATTCAAGAAATATGGGAGCTTGACTACTCAGCTTTTCATATTTGTCTCTTTTGTTGCAATTGGGTTGATGATAATCGACGTTGCGTAAAAAAAGATGATCCTTGCGGATTCACTCTTGTGGACAGGGGTCGTCTACGTGAAACTGAAGAGCCATTTGTACTTGCATCACAAGCTAAACAAGTATTCTATGTAACTGATCCTGCTGATAATAAGTGGTCAATTGTTGTACCTGGCAAAAGGAGTATTCTGGGCATCGGTGATGTTGAGGATGAGGAAGAGTATGATGCATTTGAGGACATCCCAACTTTTACCTATCCTGAAAATAGCGTGGAAGATGATGTAAATATGTCTGAGAACTATATGCGTGTTGATCACACGGAAGGGATACATGTTGAAACTCCTAAGAAACGGCGGAAGGTCAACAAATCATGAGACATATACTCGGGTTTATCTCTATTTCGTCCATTTCATGTCATTTTCATATATTTCGAGTCATGTGACTCAATTTTCTTGTTGAATATGATAGTATAGCCAAAAATACGACTATTACGTAGATTTATAGGTGCTACTTTGTTGTTGGTTGGATTTCGGGAAAGTAAACATCATTTTAAGGTTATTTCGGCCGTTTCATGTCATTTTCGTGTATTTCGAGTCATGTGACTCCAATTTCTTGTTGAATGTAATAATATTGCATAAAATACGACTACTACGTAGGTTTATAGGTGCTCCTTTGTTGTTGGTTGGATTTCGGGAAAGTAAGGGTCATTTTAGGCCTATTTCGTCCGTTTCATGTCATTTTCGTGTATTTCAAGTCATGTGACTCCAATTTCTTGTTGCATGTAATAATATTGCATAAAATACGACTACTAAGTAGGTTTATAGGTGCTACTTTGTTGTTGGTTGGATTTCGGGAAAGTAAGGGTCATTTTAGGCCTATTTCGTCATTTTAGGCTATCGTTTTCATGTCATTTTCGTGTATTTCGAGTCATGTGACTCCAATTTCTTGTTGAATGTGATAATATTGCATAAAATACGACAAATAAGTAGATTTATAGGTGCTACTTTGTTCATGGTTGGATTTCGGGAAAGTAAACGTCATTTTAAGCCTATTTCGGCCGTTTCATGTCATTTTCGTGTATTTCGAGTCATGGTAATCCAATTTGTTGTGGAATA
This sequence comes from Beta corolliflora, assembly GCA_947648045.1. Lineage (NCBI taxonomy): Eukaryota > Viridiplantae > Streptophyta > Magnoliopsida > Caryophyllales > Amaranthaceae > Beta > Beta corolliflora. The sequence goes on along the minus strand of CANSZD010000928.1, from coordinate 2,110,139 downwards.
TGATGTTATAACCTAAAATGTTGCTATTAAGTAGATTTATACGAGCTACTTTGTTGATGGTTGGATTTCGGGAAAATAAATATCATTTTAGGCCTATATATTTCGGTCGATTTATGTCTTTTTATATACTTCGAGCCTTCCGCTTCCCCCCCCCCGCCCACTGGTCCCACCCCCCCTTGCACAGCCCCGCTCCCCCCAGTCCAGGCCCCTAGCTACTTTCCCCCTCCCTTGCACGCCCCCGGTCCCCCCGCACACGGCCCCGCTCCCCCCAGTCCAACCCCTAGCTACTTCCCCCCCCTTGCCTGACCCTCCGCGGCAACATGGCGGCAAGAAAGCTGCCCGCACCCGGCCGGCGGCAAGGCGAGGCGGCTTCCCGCCGCTGGCCGGCGCTTCTTTGCCGCTAGTGGCCCACGACTTCCGATGATGTTCCATTATTATTGGTCCTTATTCAAATTGTTATTTTTTTTAACTTGTACATATATATTAATTTCTATGTGTTTATAATTGCAGGGATAATTACTACATATGGATGAGATGACGACTAGTGAACACACAACCGAGGATGAATCTTATGATGTGAGGAAGGACCCAGATAAAGGTGATCTCGAAGATCGAGATCTTCAAGAACTTCATCCAAAAAGTGGTACAATTGTGAAAGCACAACAAGTTTGTAGGAAAGAAAGTCAACAACGGGAGTTACAAACAAATCAACAACAAAGAAAATCGAAAGTGATGAAAAAGAGAAAGGGAAGAGGACCTACAAAGTCAATAAGTGCTACTCACTTGCATATGACTTTAGAGTACGATAACTTGGGTCAACCTTGTGGTGTGTGGCGTTCTAAGTATGGCAAACATATTGGCCTTTGCGTCCGGAGGCTCTCCATTTTGCATTCATGGCAAGAGGTGCCCGAGGGGATGAAGAAATTACTATGGAATGACACTATGGTAAGTTTCATACTACCATTTAGTTTCTTATTTTAATAAATGTATGTGTATGTAGTACTAAAGATAGAATTTAATCTATTACAACAAATGTGGAAACTAATATTTTTGTTCGTTCTTTTTGTAGAATCTCTTCAATATCGAAGATGATGAAGCCAAGAAGAATCTATTTTTATCCGCGCTTGCTCAGAGATTTCGAGATTTCAAGGCTAAGTTAGTGTCCGGTTGGATTACTAAGCGGAGGAAAAGAACGGGTACAAAGAAGAAGAAAATTTATGGGGGAGAAAAGCAAATCGAAGCTGAGGCTGCATTGGAAAATTCAGAGGAACCCACCACATTACCATATCAAATATGGAGAAATATCAAACCTGAAGAGTGGGAAGCATTTGTTGCCAAAAATACTACCCCAGAGTCGTTGTAAGCAAAGGATTTTAATTATATTTACCACACTTAGCTCGAGTATGATTGTATATAACACCTAATCTTTTGTTTGTAATTATGTGTTTTTTCAGGCAAGACGTGAGAAAAAAAGCGCGAGTGCAAAAGCAAGGAAATATTATCATCATTTGGGTGCCCATTCCTACGATGAGGCGAGAAAAAAGTGGATGTTTGCCCATTACCCCACACAGGATTCGACAACGACAACTACCTCTACAACCACATCTGTGCAAGTAGTGTGAATTCGGCGTCGGTAGATGTGGAGGCTATCAAATCTGCAATTCGGGAGGAGCTTAGAGAGGAGATGACACATAACTTCAATGCTATGATGGAGCAAATGGGTTTACCGACCTTCCCATTGAAGAAAGGTAGTGATGTTCCATCTAGCCAGCCGATCGGTGTTCCACAAACATCGGATAATCAAACGATACCTGTACCTGATCCACCAATACCCGAGTTGAAGGTAATCATTGTATTTGGTTTAATTTATCACGCTTAATCACTGTGCTTTATTAATTAACTATTTATTGTCCCTAAGTGCATGCAATTCTAAATATGTTGTTTCATCGCTTAACTATTAATGACTTGTTTTGATTCAAAGGAGGAGACCCCATGCCGACTATTAGTTCAAGAAAATCACTAGAGGAAAAATTGTCAATTGCTGTTGTAAAAGGGCTGCGGTTGTGTAGAAAACCGCAGCCCTTCCTTTAAGGACTGCGGTTAAGCGCAAAACCGCAGCCCTTACCGAACAAAGGGTTGCGGTTATGGGCTTAACCGCAGCCCTTAAAGGAAGGGCTGCGGTTTTCTACACAACCGCAGCCCTTTTTTATTTTTTACTCTCCGGCGGCGAAGACCGCGCTTAATTTGCATTTCCCTCGCTCGCTCATTATTTTCGTTCACTCTCTCCTCTCCAAGCAGCGACCCAGCCATCACCCTCTCCACCTCCTGCACGCTCGCCGCACCACGCAGAACCCTCTCCTCTCTTACGCGCCACCCTCGCCGTGGTTAGAAACGCCACCAGCGAGTTCCTCCCCACGCACCTGAGCGCGAAAACCGCCCTAAGTTGTGCGCCAACCACCTGAACGCGAGGCACCTGTGCGCCAACAACCTGAGCGGCATCCACTGCTGTGCGCCACCCACCCCCTCTCACGCCATCGCGCGGCACTACCCAGGGTCAGCCACCACCGAACCACCGCGTCGGCCTATAGCTAGGTTTGCAATTTTCTGAATTTAATGTTGTTTTTCACTAGATTAACCTTCTTTTACACACCTAGAAAGTCAAAAGCTTTAATTTTTATGTTATCTTATAGTTCTATCCTTTGATATTTTTCTTCATATATGTTTCTAGTTGATTTTTGCTTCACTTGCTTAATTGGTAACTTTTGTTCTGTAATTAACTTGTAATTTCTCTAAATTTATTGGTGAAGAACAAAAAAAAATCCACACCCACAAGGTGTTTGATCTTTTGTCCAAGAGAAATTAGCCAAAACCCTTGTTTTTTCTTCTGTTTTACTGATGTATCCTGTGCTTGTTGATCCTGAATTAGAATGCCTGAACCATGAATTTAAATACAATCCTAAATTGCTTTCAAACTTTTTCACACATCAAGACTTTGGAAATGGGATTAGTTTAGGTGGGATCTTTGAAAACAGTAATTTTGTTGATAAAAAACCTCAATATGCTCCTTAATATGCTCCTTAAGTTGTAATTTTACTAGTGGAATATGACTTGAATTTTGTTGTAATGTGTTTCAATGTGGGTAAGATATGATAATTTATATATATTAATGTATTTCTTATAATAATATGCAATTTGCATTTACTATATGCTAACAATTTTTTCGATTTTATGTGTCTTAGATATTAGCATATTGGAAGCGGCAAATCAACTAGGAGATAGCGCAGAGTATATATAAAGATCGATCTCCATATTAGTTGTTATTGGTATGTATTTATGATAAAGACAATTCATTATATATCTTCATTTATTGTGTATATATGTAGATTCAATCTATGTGTATGTATATTTCTTGATATGAGATTGGATGAAAACAATTTAATTAAGCTATGAAATGTATAAGTTATATGAATCATCATCATCAATCATATGCCTAGATACCCGTTCAAGACTTGCTCATTAGGAGTAAGTCTTGAATAGTCCCCTGTTTGGGACTGTCCTTGGACGTTTGATCTCACTTAGGTGGTGAATGTATGTCTTCTTTTCAATTCTAAGGAAAGTCTTGGCTTGTCGTTTCTCTACATTGTTCTCTGTGTACATATGTAGATAATCAATTATCTACATTGTGTACTTGGAGAACTGTAGGGAAATGTTGCCGGATTTTCCTTAGAATTGAAAAGTTGGCATATATTCACTAGTGAGATTAAACGTCCAAGGATGGGTTAGGTTGGAGTGATAAGGACCTTCGGATGCATGCATACATTTGCACATGTGACTCTCTTAGCCTCCATTTGTATGTGCGTGTTTTCAATATGTGATTGTCTTGCATGTGAATGTGCTTAAATGATTGATACTTATAATTGGTTGTGTTTAATTAGAGGTTTTCATGAATGAGATGGATCGTACTTGGATGTATGGTAGCCGTGAATCGATTGAGTTTGTGAATGGGGTCTCAGAATTTTGTAAATCTGCATTAGAATACCAAGCATCTTACGGAGCGATCGACTTTTATTGTCCTTGTTTAGATTGTGGAAATGTGAGCAAGGTTAGTAGTATTCATTTGCTTTGGGAGCATGTCTTTCGTCGTGGGTTTAGGCCTCAATACCACGTATGGGTTTGGCATGGTGAGGAGGGGAGATATGCAAGAAGTTGTAGGATAATGAACGATGTATGTGAAGAGGAGAAGGATAAATTAGGTGATGATTTCGAGGATGGTGAGTATGGGGATGATGAATCTGGGGATGATGATAGAGATCGGGTAGACGAGATGATACAAGAGGTTGAAGATCAGTCTTGCAAACGACCTCGTATGTTTGAGTCTATGTCTGAGGCTGCTGAAAGGCCATTGTATCCAGGTTGTACGAAGTACACCAAACTTTCCGCTGTGATAACACTCTTCAATATTAAGTCGAAAGCGGAGTTGGACGGATTGCGGTTTCACGTCGTTGTTGGAAGTTTTAGGCGATATGCTCCCCGATGGAAATGATCCGCCAAAGTCGAACTATTATGCTAAGAAACTCATGTGTCCTTTCGGTTTAGAGTACCAGAGGATACATGCTTGTCCAAACGATTGTGTGCTTTATCGTAATGAGTATGAGCATTTAGATGAGTGTCCACGTTGTGGATTATCAAGGTACAGGCGTGAAGGGGCTAGGGGTAGTGAAGGACCACCAGCTAAGGTGTTGTGGTATTTTCCCATAATACCTAGATTTAAGCGCATGTTCTCAGTAAAAAAAGATGCGAAGAATATGCGGTGGAATGCAGATCGTAGGAAGAACGACGGTTTGTTGAAGCATCCGGCTGATTCCCCTGAGTGGAAAAGTATCAATAGGGTGCATAACCCGTTTGGTAACGAGGATAGGAATTTGAGGCTTGGATTATGTACGGATGGCATGAATCCCTTTGGCAATCTTAGTTCTCAGCATAGTACATGGCCAGTAGTTTTAGTGATTTATAACTTGTCTCCTTGGTTGTGCATGAAACGCAAGTACATCATGTTGTCGCTTCTCATATCGGGGCCGAAACAACCTGGAAATGACATAGATGTATACCTTCAACCACTTATTGAAGATTTACAGAAGATGTGGAACGAAGGAGTGTCGGTATTTGATGCGTATGCTAATGAGATGTTCACTCTGCGTGCCATGCTTTTCTGTACAATGAACGACTTTCCAGCTTATGGGAACTTATCTGGGTATTAGACCAAAGGAAAAAAACCGTGCCCGATTTGTATAGATGACATGAAGTCTACACACATTAAGGGCTGCAAACATGTCTATATGCGCACACGAAGGCTCCTTAGACGCGACCATCCCTATCGGTTTAAGAAGAAGGCATTCGATGGGACGGTTGAAGAGGAAGTTGCTCGTAGACCATTAACTGGTACTGAAATTTATAATCAGGTTTAGGGCATTGAAATAATATTTGGCAAACCTGCGAGTGACATTGATGGAACTACAGGATTATGGAAAAAGGAGTCCATTTTCTGGAAACTTCCATATTGGAAAGATTTAAAAGTCAGACATTGTTTGGATGTCATGCACATTGAGAAGAATGTTCGTGATTCTATTCTTGAGACACTTATGAATATTCCGGGTAAGACAAAGGATGTTAAAGCGTCACGTCTTCACTTGGAAAAAAATAAGCTTCGACCGGAGTTGTGGGCTCAAAAAAGGGGCGGAAGGAAAAAGAAAGTAGTGGAGGAAGGGGTTGATGAGGAAACTGGGAAAAGAAAAAAGGTGGATGATTCGGAGAAGAATTATTTGCCACCAGCTTGCTACACGCTGTCGAAAGCTGAGAAACGGATTTTTTGCGAGTCATTGTATGGCATTAAGGTTCCAACTGGGTACTCATCGAATATGAAGCGATTTGTTACCTTAAATGGTGAGTTGAAGTTATCGAGTATGAAATCTCACGATTGTCATGTCATGATGCAAGTATTCTTACCGATTGCAATTCGTGGGATACTTCCAAAGCATGTGAGGCACACCATTACAGAACTTTGTTCATTTTTTCATACAATATGCAGCAAAGTGCTACAACCGTCGACACTCGATGACTTGCAGGCTAGAATAGTTGAAACTTTATGCAAATTTGAGATGATTTCCCCCCCTGCATTCTTTGACATTATGGTGCATCTCATTGTCCACCTAGTTCGAGAAATTAAGTTGTGTGGTCCAGTGTTTTTGAGGTGGTGCTATCCTTTTGAGAGATATATGGGTACTTTGAAGGATAAAGTTCGAAATCTTGCACAACCAGAAGGTAGCATTATTCAAGGGATTGTGGCTGAAGAGGTCAGTAATTTTGTGGCGAGTATGTTCTTTGGTGTTGATCCTATTGGCGTTCCGATATCTCGACACGAGGGCGGACTCGAGGGCAAGGGTACGATTGGCTCAAAATTGATCTCACCTTACGTCGACAAGCGTAGACAAGCTCACTTATTTGTGTTGCATCAAGTGGCAGTTTGTCCATCCTTATTTAAATGAGCATATGGAGGAATTACGTGTTAACAACCCCGGAAAAGGAATAAGGGCATTGACGCAAATGCATAATAAGACGTTCATTGATTGGTTTCATCATCGAGTAGTGGATGATTTAGATGAAAATGTTTCAAAACGATCAAGTGGTTAGCATTTGGTCCCCGTGAATCTGTACACTCTTATGAGGGTTATGATATTAACGGGTATACGTTTTGGGTCGAACGTCAAGATCTTAAGTCGACATCGCGACAGAATAGTGGTGTTTCACTTGTGGCGTCATCTACACAATACGCAAGCTCGAAAGATAAGTCTCCCGTTCTTGCTGCCACCAACTATTATGGGCGAATTCAAGAAATATGGGAGCTTGACTACTCAGCTTTTCATATTTGTCTCATTTGTTGCAATTGGGTTGATGATAATCGACGTTGCGTAAAAAAAGATGATCCTTGCAGATTCACTCTTGTGGACATGGGTCGTCTACGTGAAACTGAAGAGCCATTTGTACTTGCATCACAAGCTAAACAAGTATTCTATGTAACTGATCCTGCTGATAATAAGTGGTCAATTGTTGTACCTGGCAAAAGGAGTATTCTGGGCATCGGTGATGTTGAGGATGAGGAAGAGTATGATGCATTTGAGGACATCCCGACTTTTACCTATCCTGAAAATAGCGTGGAAGATGATGTAAATATGTCTGAGAACTATATGCGTGTTGATCACACGGAAGGGATACACGTTGAAACTCAAAAGAAACGGCGGAAGGTCAATAAATCATGAGACATATACTCAGGTTTATCTCTATTTCGTCCATTTCATGTCATTTTCATATATTTCGAGTCATGTGACTCAATTTTCTTGTTGAATATGATAATATAGATAAAAATACGACTATTACGTAGATATATAGGTGCTACTTTGTTGTTGGTTGGATTTCGGGAAAGTAAACATCATTTTAAGGTTATTTCGGCCGTTTCATGTCATTTTCGTGTATTTCGAGTCATGTGACTCCAATTTCTTGTTGAATGTAATAATATTGCATAAAATACGACTACTAAGTAGGTTTATAGGTGCTCCTTTGTTGTTGGTTGGATTTCGGGAAAGTAAGGGTCATTTTAGGCCTATTTCGTCCGTTTTATGTCATTTTCGTGTATTTCGAGTCATGTGACTCCAAGTTCTTGTTGAATGTGATAATATTGCATAAAATACGACTACTAAGTAGATTTATAGGTGCTACTTTGTTCATGGTTGGATTTTGGGAAAGTAAACGTCATTTTAAGCCTATTTCGGCCGTTTCATGTCATTTTCGTGTATTTCGAGTCATGTGACTCCAATTTCTTGTTGAATGCAATAATATTGCATAAAATACGACTACTAAGTAGGTTTATAGGTGCTCCTTTGTTGTTGGTTGGATTTCGGGAAAGTAAGGGTAATTTAAGGCTATTTCGTCCGTTTTATCTCATTTTCGTGTATTTCGAGTCATGTGACTCCAATTTCTTGTTGAATGTGATAATATTGCATAAAATACGACTACTAAGTAGATTTATAGGTGCTACTTTGTTCATGGTTGGATTTCGGGAAAGTAAACGTCATTTTAAGCCTATTTCGGCCGTTTCATGTCATTTTCGTGTATTTCGAGTCATGGTAATCCAATTTGTTGTGGAATATGATCTTATAACCTAAAATGTTGCTATTAAGTAGATTTATACGAGCTACTTTGTTGATGGTTGGATTTCGGGAAAATAAATATCATTTTAGGCCTATATATTTCGGCCGATTTATGTCTTTTTTATATATTTCGAGCCTCCCGCTTCCCCCCACACTGCCCCGGTCCCCCCCCCCGCACGCCCCGCTCCCCCCGTCCGGCCCCTAGCTACTTTCCCCCCCCCTTGCACAGCCCCCGGTCCCCCCCCCGTCCAACCCCTAGCTACTCCCCCCCCACGGCCCAGCGGCAGCGGCGTGCCAACACACAGCCCGGCAAAGCCGAGGCGACTTCCGCTTCGGCTAGCTAGTGGCCCACGACTTCCGATGTTCCATTATTGTTGGTCCTTTATTCAAATTGTTATTTTTTTTAACTTGTACATATATATTAATTTCTATGTTTTTATAATTGCAGGGATAATTACTACTACATATGGATGAGATGACTAGTGAACACACAACCGAGGATGAGATGAGGAAGGACCCAGATAAAGGTGATCTCGAAGATCGAGATCTTCAAGAACTTCATCCAAAAAGTGGTACAATTGTGAAAGCACAACAAGTTTGTAGGAAAGAAGGTCAACAACGGGAGTTACAAACAAATCAACAACAAAGAAAATCGAAAGTGATGAAAAAGAGAAAGGGAAGAGGACCTACAAAGTCAATAAGTGCTACTCACTTGCATATGACTTTAGAGTACGATAACTTGGGTCAACCTTGTGGTGTGTGGCGTTCTAAGTATGGCAAACATATTGGCCTTTGCGTCCGGAGGCTCTCCATTTTGCATTCATGGCAAGAGGTGCCCGAGGGGATGAAGAAATTACTATGGAATGACACTATGGTAAGTTTCATACTACCATTTAGTTTCTTATTTTAATAAATATGTGTATGTAGTACTAATGATAGAATTTAATCTATTACAACAAATGTGGAAACTAATATTTTTGTTCGTTCTTTTTGTAGAATCTCTTCAATATCGAAGATGATGAAGCCAAGAAGAATCTATTTTTATCCGCGCTTGCTCAGAGATTTCGAGATTTCAAGGCTAAGTTAGTGTCCGGTTGGATTACTAAGCGGAGGAAAAGAACGGGTACAAAGAAGAAGAAAATTTATGGGGGAGAAAAGCAAATCGAAGCTGAGGCCGCATTGGAAAATTCGAGAGGAACCCACCACATTACCATATCAAATATGGAGAAATATCAAACCTGAAGAGTGGGAAGCATTTGTTGCCAAAAATACTACCCCGGAAGCTGTTGTATGCAAAGGATTTTAATTATATTTACCACACTTAGCTCGAGTATGATTGTATATAACACCTAATCTTTTGTTTGTAATTATGTGTTTTTTCAGGCAAGACGTGAGAAAAAAAGCGAGAGTGCAAAAGCAAGGAAATATTATCATCATTTGGGTGCCCATTCCTACGATGAGGCGAGAAAAAAGTGGATGTTTGCCCATTACCCCACACAGGATTCGACAACGACAACTACCTCTACAACCACATCAGTTACACCGGCTCGTCAACCAGACAGGGTCCTTGATTGGTGGTGTTCGATGCATGGGGTTGATGCAAAGGGAAACAGAGTGTTACCTGATCCCGTTACAGAAAAGATAGCCAATGCCATTGTAAGTACATATCATTTTAGGCCTATTTTGGCCATTTCATGTCATTTTCGAATAGTTTGAGTCACTGGGCTCCAATTTCTTGTCAAACATGATAATATAACCTAAAATATTGCTATTAAGTAGATTTATAGGTTCTACTTTGTTGTTGGTCGGATTTCGGGATCGTAAATATCATTTTAGGCCTATTTTGGCCATTTCATGTCATTTTCGAATAGTTTGAGTCACTTGGGCTCCAATTTCTTGTGAAACATGATAATATAACCTAAAATATTGCTATTAAGTAGATTTATAGGTTCTACTTTGTTATTGGTCGGATTTCGGGATCGTAAATATCATTTTAGGCCTATTTTGGCCATTTCATGTCATTTTCGAATAGTTTGAGTCACTTGGGCTCCAATTTCTTGTCAAACATGATAATATAACCTAAAATATTGCTATTAAGTAGATTTATAGGTTCTACTTTGTTGTTGGTCGGATTTCGGGATCGTAAATATCATTTTAGGCCTATTTTGGCCATTTCATGTCATTTTCGAATAGTTTGAGTCACTGGGCTCCAATTTCTTGTGAAACATGATAATATAACCTAAAATATTGCTATTAAGTAGATTTATAGGTTCTACTTTGTTATTGGTCGGATTTCGGGATCGTAAATATCATTTTAGGCCTATTTTGGCCATTTCATGTCATTTTCGAATAGTTTGAGTCACTTGGGCTCCAATTTCTTGTGAAACATGATAATATAACCTAAAATATTGCTATTAAGTAGATTTCTAGGTTCTACTTTGTTGTTGGTCGGATTTCGGGAACGTAAATATCATTTTAGGCCTATTTTGGCCATTTCATGTCATTTTCGAATAGTTTGAGTCACCGGCTCCAATTTCTTGTGAAACATGATAATATAACCTAAAATATTGCTATTAAGTAGATTTATAGGTTCTACTTTGTTGTTGTCGATTTCGGGAACGTAAATATCATTTTAGGCCTATTTTGGCCATTTCATGTCATTTTCGAATAGTTTGAGTCACTTGGGCTCCAATTTCTTGTGAAACATGATAATATAACCTAAAATATTGCTATTAAGTAGATTTATAGGTTCTACTTTGTTATTGGTCGGATTTCGGGATCGTAAATATCATTTTAGGTCTATTTTGGCCATTTCATGTCATTTTCGAATAGTTTGAGTCACTTGGGCTCCAATTTCTTGTCAAACATGATAATATAACCTAAAATATTGCTATTAAGTAGATTTATAGGTTCTACTTTGTTGTTGGTCGGATTTCGGGATCGTAAATATCATTTTAGGCCTATTTTGGCCATTTCATGTCATTTTCGAATAGTTTGAGTCACTTTGGGCTCCAATTTCTTGTGAAACATGATAATATAACCTAAAATATTGCTATTAAGTAGATTTATAGGTTCTACTTTGTTGTTGGTCGGATTTCGGGAACGTAAATATCATTATTCAAGTAACCCCACCCCCCACACCCCACACCCGCACTTTCCCCCTCCTTACACGCCTTACACAGCCCCCCCACTGCCCCGCCTTGCACGGCCCCGCATCCAAGCCGGCAGCGAGCCAAAGCAGGATATCCAAGAGAATCGGCGGCAAAGCGGCCAGCCAGCGGCGGCCGGCAAAAACCGGCCGGGCCGCCATTGGCTGTGGCAGCCTTCTCGCCGCCAACTTATTCGGTAGTACGTTTGGTTTTTTGAAAAATTTTAACGTCCAATTGTCTCGTTGTTGTTTTATTTCTAGATCGGATTAAAGGAAAAGGAGGCAACGGGTGATTTCACTCCTACCGCACACATGGATGCTTTGCACGAAACTCCAGGAAAGGACCATAGTGGTCCCGTGAGGGGCGTGGGAGGTGTCCGCCACCGGCGTGCGAAAGGTATATGGTGAACAATACACTACAACGTCAAAATCAAGTGCAAGTAGTGTGAATTCGGTGTCGGTAGATGTGGAGGCTATCAAATCTGCAATTCGGGAGGAGCTTAGAGAGGAGATGACACATAACTTCAATGCTATGATGGAGCAAATGGGTTTACCGACCTTCCCATTGAAGAAAGGTAGTGATGTTCCATCTAGCTAGCCGATCGGTGTTCCACAAACACCTGATCCACCAATACCCGAGTTGAAGGTAATCACTGTATTTGGTTTAATTTATCACGCTTAATCACTGTGCTTTATTAATTAACTATTTATTGTCCCTTAGTGCATGCAATTCTAAATATGTTGTTTCATCGCTTAACTATTAATGACTTGTTTTGATTCAAAGGAGGAGACCCCATGCCGACTATTAGTTCAAGAAAATGATTCTGATAGTCTGATTGTGGTAGCTAATGGCCATGCACAACCTCCTGGTGATCGAGTACGAGTGCATCACCAGATAGTGAACAATGATCACTATGTGGTGAGCATCGACTACATTGAGCCTGGTTTTGAAGACTTAGGTCTTCCGATGCCAAAACCGGAGGTTAGTCTACATACACTGAGTGACGCCCATGGTAGTTATGTTCTGTGGCCGCGTGCATGGGTGCGATTTTCAGATGAGGTACACCGATAAACATACATATATATATGCGTTAGTTTATATATGTAATAATCAACTTCGATTATATTACTTTTCTATGTCATATATATAATAATTAGTAATATTCTTATTATTACTTTTTACTAGGTTTCAAGGAAGGCTAGTTCACATGACAAGAAGGCTAAAAAGGTCGGTTCACCAAACAAGATGGCTAAGGAGGCAATTGGACGTGCTGAAATTGAACCAAATGTGTTCGATGACCAAGTTAGTAAGTCAAGCAATCCACTTCTCGAGCCGTTGGTGGTTCAAGGCCTTACTAAGGCATGTTATTGGTTGCATGAGTGTGTTAGTGATTTGCCCGATGATACTGCAATACATGTTCCTTTGGGGAAGGAACAATTCAACTACGCTGATGAGTCATCTACATGGATTTCCAAAGACGATGTTAAAGAATTCTTACGTGGAGAAATGTTGAGTGGAACAATGATACAAGCTTTCATGAGGTGATACATACATAACTTACTTTAATTTACAAGTTTATAATAGTTTTCAACTTCCATGATAAGTATGTTTACTTTTTATTATATGCTTTCTCAGGTTATTGTGTACTGAATTGAATGAAAAAATGAGTGAGACAAAGATTGGTTGGTTATGTCCAAGTATGATGCGAGATGACAATTGTTTAAAAAACAAAACCGATGTGAAAGAATATCTCGATACTAGTTTCAAACAATCACATCGATTAGAAGAGAAGTGCATCCTTGTTCCATATGTTGAAGCGTAAGCTTGTTACACCAAACTTGATGCTTTACTTTATTTTCTATAACTTTATTTCCTTGTTTAGATAACTTGCCTTCTTGTTCCATATATCGATAACAAAATTCACCGAACCGTTGAATAAGTAACTTTATATTATTTCCTTATATAGTCTCCATTGGACGCTCATTGTGATATGTTTGTCAAATAATCACGTTTACCACTTTGATTCTCTTCGTCGACAACCACCACGGAGCCTTACTAGTCAAGTCACTATTGAATAGGTAACTTAACTAGAACAATATGTGTACCTAATATTACTTTATATATATATATATATATATATATATATATATATATATATATATATAATATAATAAACATCTTATAATGTATTGATGTAGTGTGATGAAGCACCATTATGGAGTTGGACTTCGATTAGGAAAAGCTCCTCTTTGGATATCGATTGAGGTAACTACTTTGGTGAATCTTATGTCGAATCATTTATTTTCATATATACTCTAAATTTAACATGAATGTTTGTGGATGTTTAAATTTGGTGAATTTCGATGTCCGCAACAAAAGAATGGTGTTGATTGTGGCTATTACGTCTTTGCGGTACATGTTTGATATAGTCAACCGTTGTATTGACATCGATTATCTTCAAAAGGTATGTAACTAATTAGTTTTGCTCCTATATGTAACATGTAGGTAGTTTTGGGAAGTGAAATAGCTCAAATTCACAAAAATCGACCCCGAAACAAAGAACCTAAAAATTGAACTTCTAATCTTTTGCACCTAAATATGACATTAACACTTCAACTATGCATAAAGTAAGTGGTGTGTGTTAGTTTTGCTCCTATAGGTAACATGTAGCTAGTTTTGGGAAGTGAAATAGCTCAAATTCACAAAAATCGACCACGAAACGAACCTAAAAATTGAACTTCTAATCTTTTGCACCTAAATATGACATTAACACTTCAACTATGCATAAAGTAAGTGGTGTGTGTTAGTTTTGCTCCTATATGTAACATGTAGCTAGTTTTGGGAAGTGAAATAGCTCAAATTCACAAAAATCGACCAAACGAACCTAAAAATTGAACTTCTAATCTTTTGCACCTAAATATGACATTAACACTTCAACTATGAACTAAAAAAAGTAAGTGTAGTTTTGCTCCTATATGTAAAAATTTAGTTATTTTGGGGAAGAAAAATTCTAAAAAAATCACCCCAAACGAACCTAAAAATTGAACTTCTAATCTTTTGCACCTAAATATGACATTAACACTTCAACTATGCATAAAGTAAGTGGTGTGTGTTAGTTTTGCTCCTATATGTAACATGTTGCTAGTTTTGGGAAGTGAAATAGCTCAAATTCACAAAAATCGACCCCGAAACGAACCTAAAAATTGAACTTCTAATCTTTTGCACCTAAATATGACATTAACACTTCAACTATGCATAAAGTAAGTGGTGTGTGTTAGTTTTTCTCCTATATGTAACATGTTGCTAGTTTTGGGAAGTGAAATAGCTCAAATTCACAAAAATCGACCCCGAAACGAACCTAAAAATTGAACTTCTAATCTTTTGCACCTAATTATGACATTAACACTTCAACTATGCATAAAGTAAGTGGTGTGTGTTAGTTTTGCTCCTATATGTAACATGTAGGTAGTTTTGGGAAGTGAAATAGGTCAAATTCACAAAAATCGACCCCGAAACGAACCTAAAAATTGAACTTCTAATCTTTTGCACCTAAATATGACATTAACACTTCAACTATGCATAAAGTAAGTGGTGTGTGTTAGTTTTGCTCCTATATGTAACATGTAGGTAGTTTTGGGAAGTGAAATCGCTCAAATTCACAAAAATCGTCCCCGAAACGAACCTAAAAATTGAACTTCTAATCTTGTGCACCTAAATTTGACATTAACACTTCAAGTATGCATAAAGTAAGTGGTGTGTGTTAGTTTTGTTCCTATATATATATATATATATATATATATATATATATATATATATATATATATATATATATATATATATATATATATATATATATAACATGCATGTAGTTAGTTTTGGGATGTAAAATAGCTCAAATTCACAAAAATCGACAAAATCAACTCGAAAATTGGTTGTTTAATTAGCTAATTGCAAGAGTTAGTTGTTATTATATATTGTAAATGTTTGACTTGATCTTATTAATTTATTATATTCATATTATTGTAAGGTTTACATGGATAACGACGCACCAAGGTTGGATGAATTCACAATTGAAGAATTGGATGAAGTTCGAAACAAGTTGGCAACCTACATTTGTGAAGATTGTCTATGACGATACATTGGTTAGGATTTTGGAAGAACTAGCTAGAAGTTCGAAACAAGTTGGCAAGCTATTCGGTTGTTGCGTTAATGTAGCTTTTTGTATTAGAATTAATATAATTTTGCCTTAATATGTACTCTTTAACATTATTATTATTATTATATATATATAATTATTACATATATAATTGGGAACTCTATATATATATGCATTATGAGGTTTGTAATATGTTACAAAGCAAAGCAGCAAGGAACCAGCGACACAGGGAACGAGCGCATATATAATATTATATAGCTGAATTTTAAATAAATAAAAAAATTTCAAAAGGGTTAATAAAGGAAAACCGCTGACCCTTTGCCAAATAAGGGTGCGGTTAACCGGGAAAACCGCAGCCCTTATTTGGCCAAGGGCTGCGGTTTTCCCTATTAACCGCAGCCCTTATTTGGCCAAGGGCTGCGGTTTTCTTACGACCGCAGCCCTTAATTCTCCAAGGGCTGCGTTTCATAACCGCAGCCCTTCCTATATATTAAGGGCTGCTACTCTAATTGCTGCGGTCGAAAAACGCAGCCCTTAGGCCACTTTTGACCGCAGCCCTTAGGCTTTTTTCCACTAGTGTCAGCTAAACAAACTAACTTTATTTGCCTTCTTTATTTATTTTTTATTATTTTCTTGAAGTTACTAACATTCTATTCATGATGTAGGTTTTTAATATATTCATGCGCTGTAAGTATTGTATATATTATACAAACTCCTTGCAGTATTTTATTTTCATATTTTTATTTATTTTTATGAACATATTATTTTTCATGCTTGATTGCAATATTTATCACTTTGTATTTATTGTTAATCAAGACCTAAATAAATGTTCTAACTAATTCAGATAATATGGACAACCTGCTAGGAACCTTGTAATATTAATTGCATAATAACTTGTCACCAAAAATATAGTCTTTTTATGTGTATCCTGAACCAACCTATACTAAATATTTTTAGGGTGTTTAAGACATTATATGATTATTCTCTTGCATAAAATCTGTAATGAATCGATATTTAGTAAAGGCCATCAATGGGCAATATGGTTCCTGACTGTATTGTACCCTCACCCCCAAACTCGATCTATGGTTCACTTTGACCATTTATGGAGTCAGGACGGGAAAATCTATATTGGATAATTTGTCCCTACGGTTTCCCATATCCAATTAGGTTTATGATTCTTCCTTTAAAGAATACTTCAAAACTAATTTTAAATAAAACCTTAACAATGGGGTAGTCAAATAAACGCGCTCACACCGTGTGTAGGCATTAAAGGAATGAAAATCCACGCCTACACTAACATACTTTGCACTTTCTTCTTCCTCATGGTTTTTGTTGTATTTAAGTATTTCAAATAAAAGTGAAGTGACTTCCCTAACATTTTCCTCTCCGTTGTTATGGTTTTGAAAAGGGCTGGTTCTCTTGTGTGGATTGGTTATTTGGGGATTCCATTGTTCTTAAATAGATTAAAGATTGAACTTAAAATCGAATTGTAGTTAGGTTATTATAGCATTTGTGAAATATATATATATATTGAATTATACATACAAACCAAAACCTCTTTATATCCAAACCATCCGATAGGGTGAAAACAACAAAACATGAACCATATATCCCCTTTAGTCGAGGGTCAACATGTATATACAGACAAAAATGGTTGACACCTAACATATAAACAAGTCTTTTAAACCTGATATCCTACTAGTCGGTACCATCTTCACCTGGTGCTCCTTGGTCTTTGTTTAGATTAATGCTGGAAGATGACTCATATCCATCATCAGATATAATGTCTCTTTCTTGCATTAATCCATGGGAATAGGTATGAGTGCATGTTTAGTGAAGCCATAGGTACTCCGGAGAGGTTTATGGTACTTTTTAGGGCGCATTACTCCGCGTGAATATTTAATATGATTTGATTTGAGGCAAGAATTGTTATTGTATTAATTCATACTAGTGGGGATACTTGACTATAGAGATTTTCTTCATTAGATTACTTATCTATCTTTTATTGTCGTAATATATACAAATCTTGATTTTCTTTAGTTTTACCATTATTTAAGGGGTAATCATAGAACAACTTTCTCTCGCTGCGCGATCGATCCTGACTTCCCTACTACATAGATAGGAGGTTAGTTAGGAATTATCGTTGTTAGGTGCGCGCACGCCTATCAAATTTTAGCGTCGTTGCTGGGGAGATAGTTTGTTTTATTTAATTTTTATTATTGGTGAGACAAAATTGTATATATTTTATTGTTCTTTCCTTTTGTGAATATATTTTTTTTTTCTTTTTCGTATCATGGATTCATGTCATTTTTATGATGGGGATAATTCTTTTGATAGGCAATATAATCATTATTATTCTAATTAAAATTCTATTCCACAACAGTATATTTATGATGATGATGATGTGGGTTGGATAGAAAACGAGTGTTATAGGATTGATGTTCAAATTATAGGAACAACTAATGTGACGGATATTTTAAAGGAGGAAGAACTAGCCTTGGTTGAAAATCCTACCTTGGAGAAGTCTATCTATGAGAATGAGGTGATTCATAAGTCTTTGTCGGTTCCACCTACTCTTAGCTTTTTGAGTCTCATGTTCCTTTCTCTCAAAAACATGACCTCATTCCTTCTTTCCCTATATTATATCATCCATCATTCCTTATTTCTCCCTCTTTTAATGACTTCTGTGATCATGTAATTAATGTACATTCGGTTTCTTCCCAACCCGTTGGGTTATGTAAAAAGACTAATAATTTTTCTTTTTTTCCTTCTCTTGTTGATATAACTTTTTCTTTGATTTTCCTTTTTGCAGGTCTTGTAGAGGATTATAACTAATTTATTTTACATTTTCTTTTGTATATTATTTGTTTTTTCGTGAGATGCATGGTGCTGCATTTGACAAACTACATAAATATCCTACGACAGAGAAGCTACTACCTCAAAGAAATCAGAGGGACACAGACGTGTCATAAGTGACACAGGCTTGTTGCCCTATAATCGTCAGATTCTTCAACTCAATTTTGAACAGCAATAACTTTTGATCCAGTGATTTTTTTGGCACATGTAATATATATTTGGAAAGCTTTTAAACTCTAGTTTCCAAAACAGTTGAAATTTCCTCATTATCAGTTTTGTGTCAAAAGTTATGTTCAAAATGGTGAAGAGGTGTCATATTTCGTACAAGTATACAAAGCCGTTTGTATCTTCTTCATTTCCAATCCATTTTGAGCATATGATATATCGTTTTGAAGGTCACCAAAATGCCTTAATCATCATGTCCTGAAAAAGGAGTCTAAAGTACTTGAGATTACATCAAAAGACCAAACAACCCGTGAAAGCACTGTAGCTTATAAAAAGGGACCTAAATATGAATAAATGCAATGTAAATGCTCTAATACTACATGAAAATGCACCCTAATATGCAACTAAATGATGTTAGAATATGCACTTATCAAGATACAAATACCATATTATCTCTTTCAAAAGCGAGCAACTCTCCAGCCAGCTCATTAAAAGTTGGAGTTCACATTGGTCTGCCTAATCCGAAACGTAAGTACTTTTCCCAATTTGGCACTCCGTTCACTAGTTTGTCACTTTGTTTATTTTAAAAGTATCCCACGGGGTACTTATAGGAAGTGTGGACTAAAGCAAAAGCTAAATAGGTCGGGTATGGTCATTCCATATTCAGGATATTGTGCATTAAACTCATCAATAGATCTTGCTAGGCAATTGATATGACCCATAACACTACAGTTAGGATCCATAGCTAGTGCCTGTGGACTTATTAGCCCTGCCATTCTAAGATGATTAAAACCCACAATAAATATAATGCGATGACATCAATAAACAATAAACTATAAATACTCCAACCCTTTCTCTCAAATAGGTTACTAATGCAATTATTAATATTGATTACATTTACTTTTATTTATAATATTATATTATTTTTAAAAGTGGCTCGACTACCAAACTGTAACCCCAGTAATTTTAAGTAATCTTAATAATGAAACTTTACATGCCAGTACCAGGATCAAACCAAATATTACATCTTATTTATTCTTATAAGGTACTGTAGAGTTTACAGGACATTACTATCGTATTCCTAATAATAGATTGACTAGGTGAAGATCAAATAAAACATGCTAATAACATTATAAAACATGGGATAGCAACATATAATATATTATTCCTAATATTTTAAATTCCTCACTCCTGCCCATTCCCATTACTGGTAGTTGAAAACAAAATATTTTATAAATGTCAACCCAAAAGGGTCTAGTACATTCCCAATACCATTTAAAGGAACACTTTGCAGATACTTATGCAAAATAATCAATTATGATTGGACAAAATAACTTGGTGTAGCTTCTACTGACAAAATCTGTGTGCACAGCCCTACATGGACGTACGTCACACCGGATAATAATATTTCCAGGCTTTTAGCCCATCTAGACAAATTCATGTGCACACCCCTACATCGACGTACGTTACTCCGTATAATATATATCACTCTTTTTTCTAGTACAAACCCTCCGTCTTATTTTAGCATAATGAAACTTTATATAACATTATTATTATCACATAGAATAGTATATTTAGAAGTACATTCTATTTAAATCATAATGTAATAATAACATAAGCATTATAAGCACATTATTTGCAATGCACAATATACTTTTACTATTAAAGAAAAAACTACTTTTAATACCAATATTTATCTAAAAAGGTTAATATAATAACACATTGTAACAAAACAACATTAAGAAGGGGTATTCAATAATGTACCTTAGTAATTTTGTACAATTTCTAAGTGTTAATTTTCCCCTCCTACTCTTATGTATGTACCCTCTTTTTATTTATTTTTCCTCTCATTGCTCTTGCCAGAAAAACGCTGAGCATAGTAGGCTATTTGTAGGGTGAAAAGGTATTTGGATAAGTTTGCTTGAAGATACGCATCATCTCTAACTTATGTAGAGAAAATTAGAAGTACTTTAGCTAGATAAGTTTGTTGAATAGTTATCTACCTTTAAATTACATATACAACTTAGAATTACCTGGATAAGTTTCGAATGATTCTTCCAAAGTCAAGGTGATATTTCTAATCCCAGTTATGAAAATTGCATTTACATATTCTTTCTAAACGGGAAACGATTGTATGATATTAGGTAAATAATTAATGAAGATTTCAAAAACTACATTACGAAGGCCAATAGGTTAACCATTTATAAATTATAGGAGCATTTTAGGTTTACACGATAATTACTAAAAATTCTACTAGATATATTTATAAGTCCCTAAACTAGTAATTGATTGTTTTAACAATCTTTGACCCTTAAAGTACCTTATAAACTATTATGTTAATATAAAATAAAAATTCTCATCAATAATCCCAACCATAGGCACTCTTCCAAAATTAATCCCAACTAAGGATTATTCGAGTATAATCCAAACTATGAGGCGCATCTTCCTAAATCGATCCAAGATGACCGGTGACTTACTAGACAGGTAAATTTTGTAATCACTCTCTCCGACGATCCAACGCTGATTTTCGAGCTCCACATTCACGTTACGCTGACGGAAACCAGCCCGATTCCTTGAACCGGAGCTCCGTTAGCCCGGTGAGAACCTCCTCCAAACCCCGGGCTGCTGTTAAGCTTTTTAAGGAAGGTTCTAGAACCGACACTCCAGTGCCGGCTCCGGTGGGACCGAGAATAATACGGCAACGCAGTTGGGACACGGCTGCCTCGAAGTTGCTGCAAGCCAATGGGATGGATCATGATGTTAATGATGATGATGATGATGATGGTGGTGGTGCCGTGGTGGTGTTTGTACTGTTGATGGAGATAGTGAGTCAGTGAAATCAAAGCCTGCTGTAACAATTATGGTGGTAGAGTTTCCACGCCGTGTTCTCGGTGAATGGAGTTTACATTTTCCAATCATGCACAACGACAGATGAGTGTATATTGTTATGTTAAGGGTGGTAGTATGAACAAGATAGCTCGTAGTATGCACAAGGCCAAAGAAACGCGTAACTTAACCTAAAATAATTGTATAAGTGATAAAATGACGTACATAAGGTCTTAGGGACTAGTTTATCTTATAATCATACTTTCACCTTCCATATGCTACCAGTATATTCATATTACAAATTTTTTTCCTAGTCATTACACACACATATCAGCAAACCCGAGTACTAAACCCGTAAATAAGATTAAGACATGCTTTGGTGGTTTTACTTGAAAATGACTATCACTCGTCAACATAGTCACAACATTTGCATCCATCACAACACGTATAGCGTAAACTCGTGTTCATCATAAACATAGAATAATCTTTATTCAGTCACTCCTTTATAACATATCATGATTCACAACAAAGACGTATTTAAACTCTCATTCTGCACATATATCTTACACTATAACGATTCCTTATCGGCACTCTAAGTTTGCCAATTCAGAAACATATAACATACTTTATTTCTTTTATTCGATTTCTTATCAGAAATCAATACTTATGCTTTCATACTCTATCAATCATTTTCTTATAATGTTATAAACAAACCCTTGTCAGAAAATAAATAATACTTCCTCCGTAACAATATTATTGCAACATTTCCTCTCGACACGGACTCCTAGGGAGTTTTTCTTAATGCAGTATTAGGGATTTGGTTAGAGTATTAGGGGTTTGGTTAGAGTATTAGTGGTATGATTAGGCTTGTGAGGAGAGAGAAAGTGGGTCAAAACTGACCACCACCGGACCACATTCACCAGTCACCACAACCACCGCTGCCACCGCAACCACCACAAAACCACCTTCATCACTGCCAACGCAACAACCATCTTCACCACTGCCACCGCAACAACCACCTTCACAACCCCAAATCAAACCCAGAAATCGAACAAAATCAAACCCAGAAATCGATCGAAATCAAACCCACCTTCACAAACCCAATTCAAACCCCAAATCGATCGAAATGAAACCCAGAAATTGAACGAAATCAAACCCAGATAATTCGAACGAAATCAAACCCAGAAAATTGAACGAAATTAAACCCAGAAAATCGATAGAAATCAAACCCAAAAAAGCGATTGAAATCAAACCTAGAAAATTCACCTGTGCTCCCCTCTTCTTTTTTCTTCGCTCAGCACACAACCACAGGACAGCCACGACTCATAGTCGAACCAGATCTAGAAGTTCCGTGGTGAGTTCGAACCAGATCCACAGTCGAACAAGAATGGAGATAGGCGGTGAGTTCGAACTAGATCCACAGTCGAACACGAAAGAATTTCGCCTCCATGTTTAAATGCTTGTGGTGGTCGATTTGGTGGTTGTGGTGGTGGAAATCGGTTGGCGGTGAGATCGGCGGAAGATGGTGAGGTAGGCGGTGGGTGTTGTGGCAGTTGGTTGGTGGTGAGGTCGGTAGGCGGTGAATGGTTGGTGGTTGTGGCTAGTGAGGTCGGCGGTGAAGAAAGGTTGATTATGTTAAAATAGGGTGATATAATTAATGTTGATGATTTTAAGTTAAGTTGTTAATGAATATTAGGTTTAGTTTAATGATGTTTTTATCTTCATAAGTAGGGGTATTTTGATAATTTTATACATAAAAACTTACCTAAAATGGAAAGAATGAAAATTGTTGCATTTATTTTGTTACGTCCAAAAATGGCAAATGTTGCATTTTTTTTGTTACGGAGGAAGTATAATAACTTTCACTATAATGATTCCTTATCAAGGATCCAATAACAAGATATGATTTCTTATTAGGAATCCTATAATAAGATACGATGTTTTATTGGGAATCCAATATCGATATAAGTTATCCTTCACAAAGCTTTGGGGTTTTCTTTTGAGTTCATCGAAGCCAAGAAATATTTCCCCCAAAATAAGTGGTCCAAGACGACCCCCACTAACAATTTGAGGAATAAGTGAAAGACACCGAACATGGCATGTGTTTAAAGACCATTTAGTGAGGGTACTTCCCAAAATCATAAGAATGCAAGCATTTTCTCTAGCAATCCTATAGTTGGCATTGTTAGAGAATTGCCAAGTGCCAAATTGAAAAGTCAACAATAAGTTGAGAAGAAATACCTCACCATATTGTAGGTAGTTGCCATGAAGATTTTCGGGAAGATATAAAATTGTTGATAAATCTCCCGAGATCCTTGTAGGAGATCTAGGTGTAATAACTGGACCATTGGATGGTAAGCCTAGCAAACCCTCGACCTCTTCAACAAGAGGCACAATCTCCCGGTCTCCAAAGCGGGAGACGTGACAAGTTTCATCCCAAAATTGGGAAGCAACATGAATCATGTCATAACAGATGGAAAGAGAAAGCAAAGGCATAACAGCCTTAGTGAAGCGGGAAGAAGAAAAAGATTGCCTTGGTTGCTCCAAATTCTTTGTGACCCCCGAGAGTTGTTTTTTCACCCGACTTTCCATTTCATTAGCTTCTTCATAAGTAGGAGCCATTTTGTATGTGAAAGAAGAAAAATTAGAGAAAAGATTGGAGTAGTAGAAGTGGTGCATTTGGAAATGAAGAATCATGCGCCTTTTATAGATGGAAAAGATGATCATCCATGATTCATGCCATGGATAATAAGTTTGAGTATTGTCCATTGGATAATAAGGAGCATCCTTCACCATGGCTAATGACCAAGCATTTGTGGTATGTCAATTTTTGCTAAATCCGGATATAAAAAAAAAAGTGTCAATGATGAATCAAGAACATTGATACAATCCTTTTCCTAATGATCATCCAAAATAATGACCATGATCAATCTATTTTATATAGTGATCATCATTTTCCGATAAAGCGAATAAGCATTATGCATAAAAAAGAATTCCTGATAGATTTTTGAAAAACAAATAAAAAAATTTGCCATATGATGATTGGTCCACCATAGTTTATCTAGAGGGTAATAACCTTTGGTCAACCCTTTTAGGTGACATGATTTAACAATGCATCACTTTAAGGTGACATGACCTGACAATGTCCTAATTTAAGGTGACATGATAACACATGAAGCCATAAAAAATGAATGATGGTGATTTGACAATTTGTTTGTCATCAATACCATGAAAAAAAAACTGGAGTCAGACTATTAATTGTCGGAGTCTCTCACATTAACAAAAGACAAATTCATAAGATAAAAAAAAAAGACGGAAATAAAGTCGCATTTTCAAAATTTAGAAAATTAATTGGAATTTTCTACTAAAGACGACAATAATGTCGCATTTTGAAATGTTTTAGAAAATTAATTGGGATTTTCTATCTAAGACGACAATAAAGTCGTATTTTTAAATGTTTAGAAAATTAATTGGGATTTTCTATCTAAGACGACAATAAAGTCGCATTTTTTTTTAAATGTTGGAAAATTAATTGGGATTTTCTATCTAAGACGACAATAAAGTCGCATTTTATCAAATGTTTAGAAAATTAATTGGGATTTTCTATCTAAGACGACAATAAAGTCGCATTTTTTTCAAATGTTGGAAAATTAATTGGGATTTTATATCTAAGACGACAATAAAGTCGCATTTTATCAAATTTTAGGAAATTAATTGGGATTTTATACTCTAAGATGACGTCAAAGTCGCATTTTCAATTTTAGAAAATCAATTGGGATTTTCTATCTAAGACGACAATAAAGTCGCATGTAAAATTTTAGAAAATCAATTGGGATTTTCTATTTTAAGACGACGTTAAGTCGCATTTTCAATTTTAGAAAATCAATTGGGATTTTTTATCTAAGACGACAATAAAGTCGCTTTTTTTTCAAATGTTGGAAAATTAATTGGGATTTTCTATCTAAGACGACAATAAAGTCGCATTTTTTCAAATTTTAGGAAATTAATTGGGATTTTCTACTCTAAAACGACGTCAAAGTCCCATTTTCAATTTTAGAAAATCAATTGGGATTTTCTATCTAAGACGACAATAAAGTCGAATTTAAAATTTTAGAAAATCAATTGGGATTTTCTATTTAAGACGACGTTAAAGTTGCATTTTCAATTATAGAAAATTAATTAAGATTTTCAATCTAAGACGACGTCAAAGTCGTATTTTCTATTTTAGAAAATTAAATGGGATTTTCTACTATAAGCGTCAACAGAAGTCGCAAATCATGTTTTCAAAATAGCACTGATGATAACTATTTTCTATGGAGAATATGTAATCTCAAAAGAAATTTTCTGTCAAAATTTTGTGTCTTTTTCAAACATTGGTCATCATTTCCTCCAAAATTCGACCAATGTAGGGCATTTTGTAGACACCAAATTTTGAACCCCTTTTTCGGATAAATAAATAATTTGAAAAGAAATAAAATTAACAAAAACCGTCATGCATCGTGGACCGCGGGCCCCGTCAAAATGCATGTTTCGTCCCGGAGCGCGAGTTTCATTCCATCGTACGGTTTCCCATCTTTCCGTATTAGTCATGCAGTTTCGGCTTAGAAATAAAATTTTCTGTGAGTCGTAGTCAATAACTACAACCACCGTTTAAAAAAATGATTCGTAGTATAATCATGCTCATTTGACGAGTTTTCGATAATTGTCTTAAGTTAGTCTTTCGAAAAAACAGAAAAAACGAGTCGCAATTAGGCACCGGAATTTTAATCGTCTCCCAAAACATGTAATAATCAGTTTTCTTGAAGGTCAAGTCATTGTTGATTGGAAAAAGAATAAGAATATATTCTTTAACCACTAATCACATCCTTTATCCTTTAGTTAGAGAATAAGAATCATGAAAAGGAGTGAGAATAAGAATCAAATCTCATGTGTAAGAGGCAAGAATCCGGATCTTTCCACCGGATTCGAGTTGTGCACCAGGCACACAACCATGCGCCAGACGCATGATTGTGCGCCTAGCGCACAACAGCATCCTGTGTCAGATGCAGGGCCTTGCGCCTAGCGCACGGAGCTGTGCCTAGCGCAGGCTCCTGCGTTTGGCGCAACGTTCAAATCAGCTTTGTTTTGCACATTTTTCGATGTACTTTTTACGTATTAGGGTGTATTTAGGGAAGAATATTTTCTGAAAATCTGATTTTGCTTCATTGATGAGAAAATCCAAAAAGAATAAGAATATTTGTGTTTCTAAAGAGATTTGATGATGTCATTAGGGTGAGGTCATTAGAGTGATGTCGTTAGGGTCATTAAGGTGTTGGAGCATGTCCTACGATCAAGTGCATAACTCAAAAGTTATAAATTATTAATTATATGCAATATAGTTTAGGTAGTCATGATACTTTTCTAGAAGCCAATCTTAACTTGTAATATTAATAAATGATTAATATTTACTACTGAACTTGTTTGGACCTACAGGGTCACACCTAAACTACAATGTCGATTAATTAGTATATTGGAGACTAATATTATTTGATAATACAAATAAATACTCTATTGCTAAAATAAAATGAGATAATTGTAATATTTTCTTATTTAGTAAAATATCAATTATAGGGATATTTTATTATGTTAATCTTTGATTGATTGGAATCAATTAATTAAATGAGTAACAATATCAATCATGTGATGATTGATTGCCCATAAATAAGGAAAGCAATATATCATCCTTTTTGAAAGGATTTGCACGCATATATCAAGGGTGATTATGTAAGAATTTTTTGACCATTCATTACTTTTGTGCATTGCTTAGCCGTGGGAGAAGAGAAAGAGAGTGAGAGAAAATTTTGCTCTCTAAAATTTTACAAGAGAGTATTATATCAAAACAATTAGTTGTTTTAAGGTTCTAGCAAATCTAAAAGTCTAATCTTCATTGTGGTGGTGGACTACTTGTGGAGGGATTTCATTTGAGATTCTAGAGTTAACATCAACGAGGCACGCTACAAAGGTACAATATCTTAACTCCCTCCTGTAGATTCATTATAGTATTTTTAGGGTGTTCTTGGGAATAGGATTTGTACAAATTGTTTGTATTTCCGCATCGTAAATCTTATTAGTGGCATCAGTCGCCTCCCTATTTATGCTATTTTGATCTTTGTAGATGCATATTATTTAATCTTGTTAGTATTAAATTTGGACTTGTGAAATTGCAACATATTATTTTGTTTTTTATTGGAATTCAAATAATATTAATATATGATATTTAGTATTCGCATTTCAATTTATTTATGAATAGCTCATATAATATATTTTTTTGCTTATATTCGATTTTTTTTTTTTGATGAGATCAGTACATTTTTTTTTCGATTATAAGTCCTTTAAGTATTTGTTCGAATAATATGATTATTAAATTTTTTTTTTAAAAGTTGAAATCCTTTACTAAATTTTTTTTAGGTGTGTATATTTTATTTTTTAAATTATGCAAATTTGTAGGCAATGGTGTCTAATTTGTTTAATTTTTCAAATTAAATTACACATTTTAATTATTGACAATGGGATTTTAAATAAAAAAAAGAAAAAAAAAATAAAGAAGGAGGACAAGTGCCGTATCATATGATGTTCTCTCTGATACTTCTTGATCTAATAAGATATCACAGAGAAGTATAGCACTCCCATGTTCATCAAGCATGTGATACTTGGTTCATTATTAGTACGTTGGACATGTCCATGCTATTGGCTTCTCAGATGGGCTGCTGTAGTTATTGACTGGGCCTGGCAATGGTTCCCATGAGCCTACTGTTGGGTCTGGGCTACATTTTAAAAAAAAAACCATTTTTGTGTTTTAAAAGTTGTTAAACCCAAGTTTCTTCAATCCAATTTTTGAACCTAATTGTTAGGTGCTCCATGTCTAAGTGGGAGTTTAGTTCAACTCTCATTATATTGGATAAAGTTGCAATTTTATTATCATGATAATATAAAGTCCAAGTATAATTTCTAACACTATTAAATTTTGTTATATTTTGAACTAATTAAAATTGTTGATTAGTTTAACTAATATTTTGTATTAGAATTGTCTAATATAAACTGGGTCACTTACTCTAAGTAAGTGAATGAATGAATAATTTTATGCTTGAATGTTGGATGACTAGTATGGCCCAAATTAGGATAGAAAATATGGTCTGCGTACCGTTTATGTATTTTTGTATCTTAAACATGGACTGCAAGCCGTTTTGTATTTTTGTAATTTTATTTAAATTTCAAATAACTTGTATGATGATTGGAGAATCAAGTTTTGATGGAAATCAAAAGGCAGATACAAGGAAGCATCTTCAAGTTTAGTTTAAGGTGTAGGGGCCATACTAGGATCATTTTAAATTATGCATTGAATTATTGCTTTTATTTTGTTATTATGTTCTTGTTCTAATTACTATTAGTTCTCTAAATTTAGAACCGACATAGTAACTTAAGTCCTCAAATTTTAAAATTTTGAATAAATTGGATACCCACCCTTACACACCTCTATTCATGTCTTTGATCATTAGTAATGGGCTTGCCAAAGCAATGTATTATTTTTTATCTTAGAACATTTAGAGTATATCTAAGAAATTTACAAGTATGTAAGGTTTTATTCAACAAGGTATCCAATTAGGACTTGGGCTTTGGGGTATAGGAATGGGCTTTTACATGCGATGTTTCCCATTAACCAAGAGTTATAGGAGTATAACTAATAAAGTGTTATTTACCTAAATTATTTATCTCTTAGGTGACCGGCCAAAGCCGGCTTAGGATTAAATGAGTTGGGATCTTGGAATCTTTAGACAAAAAGCTTTTAACTTGTTTTAACTTGGTTAAAATTTGAAGTTATTGTTTATAATCATAAACCTAAAACTTTATTTTTTCATTTGTAAATGGTTACTCCTAATTCAAACTCCGCTATGTCATCTTTTGGTATTCGCTCTATTCTCGAAAAGGAAAAACTTAATGGAAACAATTTTCTGGATTGGTATCGGAACTTGAGAATAGTTCTTATGTCTGAAATGAAACTGGATGTTCTTGAAAACCCTCTCCCTGCTGAACCTACCCTTCGAGCATCTGCTGAGACTCGACAAGCATATGAATTAGGATCCATGAATTCTGAATTGCAAAAACAATTTGAAAATATGGAGGCTTTTGACATCATTCATCAGCTCAGAGCTATGTTTCAGAAACAAGCAAGAATTGAGCGCTATGAAACGGTTAAGGCTATCCTTAAGAGCAGTCTCAAAGAAAGTGAACCTGTTGGTCCACACGTTCTCAAAATGATGGGTTATTTTGAGAATCTGGAACGATTAGGTGTCACTTTAGGTGATGAGCTACCAATTGACATCACTCTCCACTCCCTTCATAAGGGGTATGACCAATTCGTGTTAAACTTTAACATGAATGAGTTGGAGAAGACTATGAATGAGCTTCTAGGAATGCTCAATACTGCTGAACCAAGTATCAAGGTTGCACCTAAGAATCCTGTTCTTATGATTCAGAAAAAGAAAGGGGTTTTCAAGAAGAAAGGCAATAAAAAGCAATACCCTCAGAGTAAGGGTAAGGGCAAACAGGTTGTCAAAACTAAGGCTGGAGCTACTCCAGACCAAGAATGCTTTCATTGCCACAAACCAGGTCATTGGAAGAGGAATTGTCCTAAGTATCTAGAGGACAAGAAGAATGGCAATATTGCTTCTACCTCAGGTATACATGTTATTGAAGTTAATCTCACTATTTCTAATTCTTGGGTATTTGATACCGGATGTGGATCTCACATTTCTACAAATGTGCAGGGACCAAAGAAAAGTAGGAGCTTGGCTCGAGGGGAAGTGGACCTACGTGTTGGCAACGGAGCAAAGGTTGCAGCTTTAGCCGTAGGCACTTTTAGTTTAATAATGCCCTCTAGGCTTGTTTTGGAGTTGAATAATTGTTATTTTGTTCCAGCTA
Source organism: Beta corolliflora (assembly GCA_947648045.1). Lineage (NCBI taxonomy): Eukaryota > Viridiplantae > Streptophyta > Magnoliopsida > Caryophyllales > Amaranthaceae > Beta > Beta corolliflora. The sequence goes on along the minus strand of CANSZD010000928.1, from coordinate 2,079,828 downwards.
TTTCTAAAAACATTATTTTTGTTTCCTGTTTGGATACAGAAGGGTTTACTTTTGAGATTAAGAATAAAGGTCTTTCTTTTGAAAAGGATGGAATATTTTATGGTAGTGCTCACTTATTTAATGGGCTCTATTTGCTAGATTTAGAAAGACAAGTTTATAACATTGATACTAAAAAGGCCAAATCAATTGATTCAAATAAAACTTACCTTTGGCATTGTCGTCTTGACCACATAAATGAAAGACGTATCCAAAAACTTCAAAAGGAAGGACTTTTGGAATCATTTCATTTCGAATCATATGATACATGCGAATCTTGCTTACTTGGCAAAATGACAAAAGCTCCATTCACTGGTGTAAGTGAAAGAGCAAGTGACTTATTAGGTCTCATACATTCTGATGTTTGTGGACTAATGAGTACAAATGCTAGAGGCAATTATCAGTATTTCATAACATTCACAGATGACTTCAGTAGATATGGGTATATCTACCTTATGAGGCATAAATCTGAAGCTTTTCAAAGGTTTAAAGAATTTCAAATGGAAGTACAGAATCAGCTTGGCAAGACAATAAAATCCCTTAGATCTGATCGAGGTGGTGAGTATTTAAGCCAAGAGTTTGATGACCATCTCAAAAGTTGTGGAATTCTTTCCCAACTAACTCCTTCAGGAACACCACAATGGAATGGTGTGTCCGAAAGGAGAAATCGAACTCTATTAGATATGTTTCGATCAATGATGAGTCAGGCCGATCTTCCGATATCATTCTGGGGTCATGCCTTGGAAACTGCCGCACTAATCTTAAACAGAACTCCAACCAAAGCTGTTGAAAAGACTCCATATGAGTTATGGGCTGGAAAAACTCCAACTATGTCTTTTCTTAAGATTTGGGGATGCGAAGTTTATGTAAAACGTTTACAATCTGACAAACTTGCACCTAAATTTGACAAATGTTACTTTGTCGGTTATCCAAATGAAACAAAGGGATATTACATCTACAATAAAACTGAGAACAAAGTGTTTGTGGCTCGAACTGGTGTCTTTCTCGAAAGTGTTTGAAATATTCACCTCGAGGAAATTCGAGCTGAAAATGAGCCACAAAATCAGGAGCCCCTATAAGTAGTTGTGGAAACTGATAAGACTTTACAACCTGTTGTGGAATCTACCTCCGTGGCACCCGCCCCTCGTAGGTCAACTAGGACAGTTTCAGCACCTGAGAGATATGGATTTCTCGTGTCTGAAAATAAAGAAATATTGCTTTTAGAAAACAATGAGCCAACTACCTACAAAGCAGCTATGGCTAGTTCTGATTCCGACTTATGGTCAATAGCCATGAAATCCGAAATGGATTCCATGTATGAAAATCAAGTTTGGAACTTGGTTGATTTGCCCGATGGGGTTAAACCTATTGGATGCAAATGGGTTTTCAAGTTGAAAACTGACATGGATGGAAATGTATATATCCATAAATCTAGGCTAGTGGCACAAGGTTTCAAACAAATTCATGGTATAGACTATGATGAAACCTTTTCACCAGTAGCTATGCTGAAATCTATTCGGATACTTCTAGCAATTACCTCATATTATGACTATGAAATATGGCAAATGGATGTTAAAACCGCTTTCCTAAATGGTTTTTTGGAAGAAGAAGTGTACATGACACAACCTGAGGGTTTTATTGATCCTAATGCACCTAGAAAGGTATGCAAGCTTCAAAAGTCCATTTATGGATTAAAGCAAGCATCAAGGAGTTGGAACCTCCGATTTGACGAGTCAATCAAAGGTTTTGGTTTTCTCAGAAATGAAGAGGAATCTTGTGTTTACAAGAAAGTTAGTGGGAGTAAGATTGTTTTCTTGGTCTTGTATGTAGATGACATACTTCTGATTGGAAATGACATTCTCATGCTAGAGTCTGTAAAGATATGGCTTGGAAAGTGTTTCTCAATGAAAGACCTTGGTGAGGCTCAATACATACTAGGCATTAAGATCTATAGAGATAGATCTAAAAGAATGATTGGACTAAGTCAATAAACCTATATTGATAAGGTTCTGACTAGGTTCAATATGAAAGGTTGTAAAAGAGGTTTTCTACCCATGTCTCATGGCATAAGTCTGAGCAAGACTCAGTGTCCTTCGACGACTGATGAGAAAGACCGCATGAGCAAGATCCCATATGCGTCAGCTATTGGATCCATCATGTATGCCATGATATGTACTAGACCAGATGTTTCCTATGCTTTGAGCATGACCAGTAGATACCAAGCAAATCCAGGTGATGACCATTGAACTGCTGTGAAGAATATTCTAAAGTACCTTAACAGGACTAAAGAAAAATTCTTAGTTTATGGAGGAGAGGATGAGCTAAGTATAAAAGGTTATACTGATGCTAGTTTCCAAACTGATAAGGATGATTTTCGATCACTGTCGGGATTCATATTTTATTTAAATGGAGGAGCGGTGAGTTGGAAAAGTTCCAAACAGAGCACCATAGCAGATTCTACAACTGAAGCTGAGTACATTGCTGCATCAGAAGCAGCAAAAGAAGCCGCTTGGATAAAGAAGTTCATTTCTGAACTAGGAGTGATTCCTAGTATTGCTAGTGTTTTGGATGTTTATTGTGATAACACTGGAGCTAAAGCACAAGCAAAAGAACCAAGATCACACCAAAAATCCAAACATGTACTCAAGAGATTTCATCTGATTCGAGAGATAGTTGATCGAGGAGATGTTAGGATATGTAAAGTTCATACGGATAACAATGTTGCAGATCCGCTTACTAAGCCACTTTCTCAGCAGAAACATGAGAGTCATACTTTAGCTATGGGAATTAGGAACATTGGAGAATGACCTATATTTGTATTTAATATTGAACGTAGTTCATTATTGAAATAAAAGGTTTATGTTTATTATTTTATAAATATATGTTTGTTTAAATTCGGTTTAGTATTAAAACAAATGTCCAAAGTAATCAGTTGTTTTAAATAGGATGTTGAGTACGAGGACTCATCTATGGAACCCTATTAAGTGAACTAAAATAAATGATTACCTAGTCCCTAATCAGGTCATTAAGTAGGTACATTAATGACCTATAATGATTAGTTTATAGATAGATTGATGATCATGTTTCATGGATCATAGGGGCATTGGATGTCTAATTAATTATATTAATGTGAATTGGTGAATACACATTGGATTTGACCCACATAGAGAAATCATTAAGAGCTGAATGTCATAAGTTTCTCTAAAATATAAATGAGTTGATTCCTCAGACTTGAGTTTACCACTGATTCCTTACATTGATGACAAGTACACTTTGGCATTGTCAAACGTCGTGCCGTAAAAGAAGACTATAAAGGCAATGTACATGTTGCTATGAGTCGTGTGAAAGATAGAGGGTAAATAAGATGGAATTCTCCTCCTATTACATAGGAATGTTGTTTTGGGCCTCTCAGAGAGTTTAAACTGTAAAATGCATGGCCGTGCTCGAATGGATTGTGATTCAATCATTCGTTTGACAGTTGAACTTGGAGACTGAGAAATATTATGGACTTCATAAGGATGACAAGATTTCTTACCTTATGTTCAGATATAACAATAAAAGATAAAGGAATTATAAAGCACCACTTGCTCTAGGACAAGTGGGAGATTGTTGGAGTATGTCCTACGATCAAGTGCATAACTCAAAAGTTATAAATTATTAATTATATCCAATATAGTTTAGGTAGTCATGATGCTTTGCTAGAAGCCAATCTTGACTTGTAATATTAATAAATGATTAATATTTACTACTGAACTTGTTTGGACCTACATGGTCACACCTAAACTACAATGTTGATTAATTAGTTTATTGGAGACTAATATTATTTGATAATACAAATAAATACTCTATTGCTAAAATAAAATGAGATAATTGTAATATCTTCTTATTTTGTAAAATATCAATTATAGGGATAATTGATTATGTTAATCTTTGATTGATTGGAATCAATTAATTAAATGAGTATTAATATCAATCATGTGATGATTGATTGCCCATAAATAAGGAAAGTGATACGCTCAAGTTACACGTAGTAATTACGTAACTTTGGGTGCACTTTGCTAAGGGTTTGATTGTAATTGTTAACGTTCGTGTTTTATTTAACCCTTAGCGGAAGTTCGGAGCTTTGCGAGATAATTGGTGTTAACGTCTTATGTTCCGAGCTTTCAAGGTGAAATGCATTTGAGCCAAGCAAAGTATCAAGCTGCATCGCAAGCACAACATCGTCTCACCAACCAAGCTCTCGTGCACGCTTCTCACCAAGCTCTTGTGCACCGCAAGCTCGGCATCATAGCCCAGCTCTCGCGTGCACGCTCAACACCGCACGCCCAGCGCTCGAAGCAAGCTGCCCAGCAAGCATCGCTCATCGCCCAGCAGCCTCGCTCGAAGCACCGCACGCCCAGCATGCTCGCCCAGCGCTCGAAGCAAGCCTGCCCAGCTCGCAGCTCGCACCTCGCGAGCTAGGTCGCACCTCGCGACCTGCTTCGCACGGTGCGACCAGCTTTGCCCAGTCAAGTTTGCGGTAGGCAGAACACTCTTCGCACCTCGTGACCTGTGCCGCACCTCGCGACCCCTAGGTCGGTCTAATTGTCGGCTGATTTCTTAGCTTTAGTATAAATACTAAACTCTATTTTTGGACCTAGGGGGCAGCAGCCACAAGGAGAGGGAGTCTCCAAAACTCCACTCCTCTCTTGTTGTCTTCTCTTTTTAGTTTTTATTTTCTAGTTTAGTTTTTGTAGATTTCAATTATGGGATTGGCTTATGCTATGCCGCTTGTAGCTTGAACCGTTCTTGAACGAGATTAATATGGAGCTTCAAGCATTATTGTGAGATCTTTCCTCTCTATTTAGTTTCTTTGATTATGGTTTAATTTCTATGCTTGCTTTCTATGATTTTTGCATGATTATGCTAGGAACGTTACTAGTTTGATTGTGTAATTAATCTAATGCTAGATTTAAGAATAGAATCGGATTGTTTTATTCTTTTATCGATTTGTAGCAAACTAGGGAGTAACTCTGATGCTGATCATCTTGGTTATTTCTTGGGGAAATTGAATTAACTGTTGAATGTTTATCGCTTGTATGACATTAGCAAGTCTGTTGATTCTCTGTGTTTATTGCTGCTATTGGATTGAACTTAGACGCGATCGGACTAGGTTATCCTTTAGTTAGGGTTTTATAGTCACGCTGATCGTGCTATTCAACTAAGAATAAGGAGAATGCGAGATTAATTCTCAACAATAGATAATTATGGAATTAATTAGAGTTGAGGTTCAAGGATCGATAATGAATTGAAGTGGATGTTAATCGGATTCAAGATCTTCCCATATTGATTTCTCATTTTGTTTATATGCTAGTTAGTTTTAGTTTGTTCGTAAATCTACTTGAAACCCCCCTTTGTAATTAGGTTTCTCGGCCCTTAGCTTAATCTAGGTTTTGAATCACGCTGAATATTAAACTCGCCCTGTTTCCCTGTGGATACGACCCCTACTTCCATTATACTTCCTTAGTGTAAAAGAGAGTAGGAGAAATTTTATCTTTGGCCGGGTGCGGTGCACAACGACACATCCGCGCCCGTCCCAAATTTTGGCGCCGTTGCCGGGAAAACGGTGTTACTTGTTTGTATTTAGCGTGATTTTTGGATGGTATTGTTTGTGCTCTTTGTTTTTGGTTGACACTCATAGCGCTAACGATGCATTGCAAGAGTTCTTCTCAATCAATTTTGCAGGTACTTGAAGTGGAGATTGACATGGAACCACTACTGTCACACATGGAGCACAATCCCAATGATTAAGCTTAAGGTATTAAGTCGAGCTCACGACTTTAAACAACAGCGCTTCTCGGGAGGCAACCCGAGACCCTTTTTATTTTCTTTCTTTTCCTTTATTTTCCCATCAAATTTCCACCACCACAACAAATTTTCTTTCACCCACCGCCCACCCACTAAAAAGATCCACAACCAATCTTAATCCACTTGGAACCAAAATCCACAAAAGAAAACCCGTTGGGAGGAGTTCAATAGCTAGGAGTTGGTACAACTAGAGGGTTGAGATTGTTAATGTATCTTTTCGATCTCTTAAGTTAGGTGCAAATCTCAAGAATTTAAAATTTTGAATTTGTCATTTGTTTGAGTGATTCGAGGGAGAGGGTTGTGAGTTGAGTTATGAGATTTGAGTTGGTGTTGTTAAGAAATTTGAGTTTGACAGATTGCTTTTCATGAGTTTTGAGCATTCGATCTTCGATTTACCCGATTTTCAAATTTCTCCCCTTTTTCAGTTTACTTTTTCTTCTAATTGTCGACACATTGAGGACAATGTGTAGTTTAAGTAGGGGGGAGGGTATTCTCATTCTCATGTATCTATGTTGTATATATTACTTTCAATTTGAAAAAAATGAAAATGAAAAAAAAAAAATTGAAAAGAAAAAAAAAAGAATATAAAGAAAAAAAGTGATGAAAAGAATCCCGCTGAGTTGAAAACCCGCAAGGGCGGGCGACTCGGGCAAAAATTGGGGGCTCGGATAGGTCGAAAACCCGAAAGGGCGGCCTATGCAAAAAAAGAGCTAGTTGAGCGGGTGAGTTTTGTGAGCCGGAAAAAGAAGAGAGATGGAAAAAAATGTGAGAAGCTAGGATGAAAACCCGAAAGGGCTCCTAGGCAAAATGAGAGATTAAGAGAGAATTATACACTTTGAAAACTCATTTGCCAGAGATGGTGTCATAAGGTTGAAAGCGTTTTCGGGTTGGTTTAGTTATTTCATCCTTGATTTTGTGAAGATTTATTTTGGCTTTCACATTCTTTTGGTCAATTGTTTGTTTTTGGGAGTAAGCATGGAATTTATCCCTTTTTGTCTTTGTTCCATGGCTTGCTATTCTAAGTTAGTTATAGTAGTAGTAGTTTTAGATCATCTTTTGGAGGTTTGGGAGAGCTGATAGTTCAGTGTGTCGTGAGCTGGCATTTTGATTCTTGTTGGTGTTGTTGGTTAAACTTGTTGGCGTTGCTGGTTATTGTTGTTGTCGCGTCTTTGTATACTTCAGGTGAGCTTAAATCTAAGTGTGGGGGAATCATCGTCCCTTATGTTTAGGTTTTGAGCGTATTTCATTAAGATGTGACGATGATGATGTAGTTGGTGGAGAGAGAGGTTGGTGTTGATAATTTGGGTGATGATTTAATTGGTATTTCTCATTTTTGAGTTTACTCGAGGTCGAGTAAAGTTCAAGTGTGGGGGTATTTGATACGCTCAAGTTACACGTAGTATTTACGTAACTTTGGGTGCACTTTGCTAAGGGTTTGATTGTAATTGTTAACGTTCGTGTTTTATTTAACCCTTAGCGGAAGTTCGGAGCTTTGCGAGATAATTGGTGTTAACGTCTTATGTTCCGAGCTTTCAAGGTGAAATGCATTTGAGCCAAGCAAAGTATCAAGCTGCATCGCAAGCACAACATCGTCTCACCAACCAAGCTCTCGTGCGCGCTTCTCACCAAGCTCTCGTGCACCGCAAGCTCGGCATCATAGCCCAGCTCTCGCGTGCACGCTCAACACCGCACGCCCAGCGCTCGAAGCAAGCTGCCCAGCAAGCATCGCTCATCGCCCAGCAGCCTCGCTCGAAGCACCGCACGCCCAGCATGCTCGCCCAGCGCTCGAAGCAAGCCTGCCCAGCTCGCAGCTCGCACCTCGCGAGCTAGGTCGCACCTCGCGACCTGCTTCGCACGGTGCGACCAGCTTTGCCCAGCCAAGTTTGCGGTAGGCAGAACACTCTTCGCACCTCGCGACCTGTGCCGCACCTCGCGACCCCTAGGTCGGTCTAATTGTCGGCTGATTTCTGAGCTTTAGTATAAATACTAAACTCTATTTTTGGACCTAGGGGGCAGCAGCCACAAGGAGAGGGAGTCTCCAAAACTCCACTCCTCTCTTGTTGTCTTCTCTTTTTAGTTTTTATTTTCTAGTTTAGTTTTTGTAGATTTCAATTATGGGATTGGCTTATGCTATGCCGATTGTAGCATGAACCGTTCTTGAACGAGATTAATATGGAGCTTCAAGCATTATTGTGAGATCTTTCCTCTCTATTTAGCTTCTTTGATTATGGTTTAATTTCTATGCTTGCTTTCTATGATTTTTGCATGATTATGCTAGGAACGTTACTAGTTTGATTGTGTAATTAATCTAATGCTAGATTTAAGAATAGAATCGGATTGTTTTATTCTTTTATCGATTTGTAGCAAACTAGGGAGTAACTCAGATGTTGATCATCTTGGTTATTTCTTGGGGAAATTGAATTAACTGTTGAATGTTTATCGCTTGTATGACATTAGCAGGTCTGTTGATTCTCTGTGTTTATTGCTGCTATTGGATTGAACTTAGACGCGATCGGACTAGGTTATCCTTTAGTTAGGGTTTTATAGTCACGCTGATCGTGCTATTCAACTAAGAATAAGGAGAATGCGAGATTAATTCTCAACAATAGATAATTATGGAATTAATTAGAGTTGAGGTTCAAGGATCGATAATGAATTGAAGTGGATGTTAATCGGATTCAAGATCTTCCCATATTGATTTCTCATTTTGTTTATATGCTAGTTAGTTTTAGTTTGTTCGTAAATCTACTTGAAACCCCCCTTTGTAATTAGGTTTCTCGGCCCTTAGCTTAATCTAGGTTTTGAATCACGCTGAATATTAAACTCGTCCCTGTTTCCCTGTGGATACGACCCCTACTTCCATTATACTTCCTTAGTGTAAAAGAGAGTAGGAGAAATTTTATCTTTGGCCGGGTGCGGTGCACAACGACACATCCGTGCCCGCCCAGAAAGCAATATATCATCCTTTTTTAAAGGATTTGCACGCATATATCAAGGGTGATAATGTAAGAATTTTTTGACCATTCATTACTTTTGTGCATTGCTTAGCCGTGGGAGAAGAGAAAGAGAGTGAGAGAAAATTTTGCTCTCTAAAATTTTACAAGAGAGTATTATATCAAAATAATTAGTTGTTTTAAGGTTCTAGCAAATCTAAAAGTCTAATCTTCATTGTGGTGGTGGACTACTTGTGGAGGGATTTCATTTGAGATTCTAGAGTTAACATCAACGAGGCACGCTACAAAGGTACAATATCTTAACTCCCTCCTGTAGATTCATTATAGTATTTTTAGGGTGTTCTTGGGAATAGGATTTATACAAATTGTTTGTATTTCCGCATCGTAAATCTTATTATAAGGATGAGCAAAATCAGATTTTTTGGGTTAAAAAATCTGATTTTCTACTTCTTTGAAACCCTAGCTAGTTCATTTCCCTCATTTCCCTATAAATACCCTCCTTTTTTACTTCAAAACCAAGTTGAGCTAAAATACAACTCAACTTCACAACTTCTCTCTCTACTACTCTTCTCCTCCTTTGTTGGAACACAAGGTGACACTCAAGAAGGGGGGGGGGTTGAATTGAGTGGCTAAATCTAATCGATTTTCGCAAAAACACCTTTATGGCACAGTGCCGTGCACTGTGTTATTCACTCGTAAAATCTCCGATTTATGTTTTTGCTCAACCGAAAATGAATCAAATAATAAAACAATGAAATCAAATAATAAAACACTGGAATTTAACGTAGTTCAATCTCACCTCTGAGATCTATGTCCACACAAACTACTCTTTTATTATTTGAATCGTAAAATATCAAACTCTTGATACAATTCGATTCCCCCACTACTAACTCTAGTAGTGTTCCCCAACACTTAACCCTAAGTGTTGCTACTCCTATAATATAAGAATTACTGAAAGAATAATTCCTCAAAAGCGTGCTTCTTATTCAAGCAAATAGAGGATAGTTACAAGCGATGTTTAGAGACCTTAACTTACTGGAACTCTGTGCCGTACACTGTGCTCTAGGAGATCGTTTTCAGCTCTCAAAATCTTTATCTCTCCAAATCTGAAAACGTGTGATAGTATACTGATTTCTATCCCTTATATAACTTCATCAACTGAATAAGAATTATTCTCCAAGAAATAATTATCTTCTTGAATAATTTTTATTCCTAAAATAAAGGGATATAATTCTTTTCCTTTTCAAAATCCAATTTTCTCTTTTATAAAAAACTGATTTCCTTTACTCCTTGTAAGATAAGGATTCCTCCATATCTTATGCCAACTCTAAATCAGATTTTAAATCAGTTTTTATCTAAACAGACTTTATAAAAATCGTTATCATTAAAAATCAGTTTTTCTCTTTTTACAAACAATCTTTTTAGAAAATCTTTTAAAGAAATGTTTTCTTTAAAATCAGTTTTTTTTATTAAAACTCTTCTTTTTCTTCTTTTCGATTTTTATCAAAATATTGTTCTTAAAAATCAGATTTTTAAAACTCTTTTTTCCGAAAATATTTTTAAAGAAACGTTTTCTTTAAAATCAGTTTTTACTAAACTCTTTATCCGAAAATCTTTGTAAAAAATATTTTCCTTTCAAAACTAATTTTCGAAATTAAAAACTCCCTTTTTTATATTCTTTAAATATAGAAACATGAAATTAATATAATTACCTATTTTCTTAACTTTAAGAAAATAGTTAATCATCCTAATTTCATATTTCTAGTTTAGCACAAAGTTCCAATACGTTAATTACATTGCATAAACATGACTAAGAAGATAACTAGACCTAAGCTTCCATATCTTCAAGTTCTTGATCTTTCATGAACATCCAATTTTGATAGTTTTCTTAGATCACTGTTACACACATACATGTTATAGCATAGAGTGTTTATCATCATCAAAATAACATTGACTTAGAGTCACAACAAATTCCCCCTTTTTGATAATGACAAACAAATAATACTTCCCCCTCAAAATATGCACCATTAATCACATTAGGGAAGATAACTCAACATCATTCACAAGTAACATGTTTATTAGGATAACCAAATAAGAGAGGATCAACATGTTCATTAGTCTAAGTATTATACCCATCTTAATCTTTCCATCTAAGCAAAAGTCTTAATTAGTAATTAAAGAAGTTAAAAAAACTCAACTTAATTTCACTAATTCTCTCATCTTCTCTCATCTTCTCTAAGAAATCTCATTCAAGAAAAAAGAAAGTAAAAGTTAGGAAAGTAATTAGTATGTAAAGAAGTTCATCAAAAGGAAAAAACACAAAAAAGAGTTTAAGTTAGTAATTAAGTGGATTTAGAAACCTTAATAATCACTAATTACTAATTAGAGTGATTATCTTAAACCTTAATAATCGTTAATTAGGACGATTATTCTTCTTATTTAATCACTAATTAGAGTGATTATCTTAAACCTTTAATAATCGTTAATTAGGATGATTATTTTTCTCATTTAATTAATAATTAGAGTGATTATCTTAAGCCTTGAATAATCACTAATTAGGGTGATTATCTTAACCTCCATTCTTAATCACTAATTAAGGTGATTATCTTGATCCTCCTAAGTTTAATCACTAATTGAGGTGATTATCCAAACCTTCATATTTAATCACTAGTTATGGTGATTATCTTAATCTCATTTAAATCACTAATTGGAGTGATTACCTTATTCCTAATAGATTTGTTTAATTCTAAAGGTGAGGTATTCATAATATTTTTCTTTTTCTTCCCCAATGGAATTGGCCATTTAGGGTGAGACATAAGCTCGAACTACGATGGTTTTGATCCATGAGTGGATTCCAATCCCGCAATGATAATAAGTACGTAGTGCAACTTCGTGCTCAAACCTACCATGTACAAATGATATATTGGTCCTAAATAAAAATGGTTGATGTGTATATGTGCAAATTATGTGATTTTCTTTCTTTTGAATAGCCATGATTACTTTAAAATGGAAAATAACGCATTTAGTAAGAGCCCGTTCTGTAGAACGGAAGAGGAGACGAGTTCCAGATGTTCGCACCTCTTAACCTAAACCCCGAACCCTATCTCATGGTATGAAAGACCAATTTTTTAAAAAAAACCTTATCCATATGAAGTCATCATCGTTTTAAATGACATTTCTTGAAATTGATTTTAAAATGATTTATTAAATAAATTTGTCCCGATTCAGATATTAATAGGGTGGCGACTTCCAATTTTTCTAAAACTCATAGTCCAATGAGAGACTTTCGTGGGATTCAGACTGTTAATTTAGACAGTAAAAAATCGGATACCACACCTGGAAGTAAATATGTGTCCTACTTCCCATTGGAACTTAGCAAAATCTGTTTCCCTCCTTACTAACAGCCCTCTTTTGGCTCTTCTTTCTACCAAAGTGTCATCCTCATCACTGGTGTAGGTGTATGTATTTCTTCCTCAGACTCCTCATACTCAGAAACATTGTTCCCTACCTGCCTAACATCTAAAGTTGACCCTTCTTCCCTCCTTTGTGCAGCAAGTTTCCCCTCAGCAGCCTCTACTTACAGTTTATGTGCAAGTTCTATTAGACCACAATTAAAACCCTTAACTCTATCACTAGCTACCCTCTGTTCATCATCACTTGTATCAAGCCCATCTGGAACCACAGGTTCTCTCAAAAGCTCCAAATCCTCTTCCTCATCAGGTTCCCATCAAGACAAAAAGAATCATCATAAATCTGAAATTCTGCTAGCCAATCATCATCCTCATATTCATACACATTTTCATTGTAGTCTAAATCATTATCCAACTCATAATCTGGGTCACTATGTTCTCCACCCCCACTGAACTCACCCCCCTCATCACCACTGTGGTCTGCATCATATAACAACTTACTTAAGGGAATTGGGCTGTCAAGTCTGTTATCTTCCCAGTCATAATCCTCAGGAACCCTAGATCTCACAAAGTTATCCTCAGGGTGTGAAATGTTTGTGGGTTCTTTTTGGTGTTTTTTTTATTTCAATAGGGGTTTCTGAGATAATAGGGTTGGAAAGGGCAGGGTTACAAGGATGACTGCAAGATTTAGATGCTGATTTGGTTTGTTTCTTTTTTTTTTGGGTGTAGGAGTGGGGACCTTTGCTATGGTAGTTGGGACCACTGCAGGGACAATATTTTTTGTGCTTTTGGGCAGTTGAGGCATCTTGTCTGACATCAAACAAGATTCCTGGGTTAACCCTGCTGACCTTCTTGGAGTCAGTTTTTTGGGTCTATTATGGGCTCGGTTTTTTTACCAACTGGACTACTCATGGGCTAGGCTGTGGATCCAGTTTGTGAGGGTTGGACTGGGTAAAAAAGCCAAGTTCTTTCCCATCAAAAACAACATACAAGTCAATGCGTCAACTTTTCAAAACAAGCTCACCCATTGTTCTCACTTCATTATCATCATACACACTCCTCAACCCAGACAAAAAATCAAGACCAGCCATCAAATAATAAATCTTGTACGAATCAGTATAAGCACCACATTTAGCAACTAATTCTTTCAGATAAAACCAGCACAATTCATCTGGTCAACTGCAAATGTCCTACACTGACCTCCCATATACACCCACACATCATTTTTCCCTTTCTTTAATGAATCACCATGACAAAATTTCAGACTAACACTTTCCATAACAATCTGAAAGTAAAAAGAAAAGGGGATTTTACTCAAATTAGGGTTCAGGAATTAATTGGCAACATCAGCAACTGAAATTCATCAATTCATTATCTTCATGCACTTTAATTAATCATACACACTCAATTATTCGAATTAAAAAAGCAATTTACTCAGTTAAACGAATTCGCTGATTTAGGGTTCACGAACTTACCTCAAACACACTGAAATTAAGCAATTCTCTCTCCAAAACGCAATTCCTATGCAAAAGCTTCCACCTTCAACGAAATTAAGTACGTAATTCAGTTTTTTCTCAAAGAAATTTAATTTTGAAATTTTTAGTTTAAGGAGTAATGGCGTTCTCACTTAAGTTAGTCGAGGAAGAAGAAAGAGTTAAGTAAGATAAGGGAGGGAAATGAAAAGGGTTTACCTTTTCTTCAGGTAACCTATAAAATACCCTGTTTTAAGAAGAGGGGGTATAAGGTGGGATTATTTTCAGATTTCGAAAAGGTGGGATTGTTTTGAGCAGTAGTGGCAAAGGTGGTATTATTAGTTTCCATTTTTCCTTAATTATATTAACTTTTAGAGTCTATTCAAATTATCATTTCTCATAACAATACATGACAACTCCCATCAAATTATGTACTCCTCTTGCCAACTAATGCTTTTATTTCATGAGTATACTATATTGTAAACTTTCATCTAATTAAACATTTTCTTAGGATTATATTCAACAATTTTAGAAAACCATTCAAGTTATAATCAGAACATTAACATAAGATTACCATGTTAACTCACATATCTTAAAGACCTTCACAACTAACACTCATAGTTAAAATTCTTACTCCATTCTAGATATTTACATCACTTTCAAACACCAACACAAAGTACTTAAACCATAAAGCAATAACATTTCCACTTAGAGTTTCAATTAATAAACAATGCACCTCAACCTTCACATGATTAAACGCTAATCACCTCATCAATTAGTATTTAATCTTAGAAACAACAAACATAACCATGATTAATACTAACTTCACTAATACATATTTACATTGTAACTCATATTCATAACTACATATAACAAGTATAACTATTCCCAATCCAATGAACCTACAACAATGCTATTGACACCGTTCCAAAGAAATTAACAACTTATATCTAACTTAGTGATTTAAGCTCACATATTAACTTATTTTAGTGAATATTACTCACTAATCCAACTTTCCAACGTCAATTATTTAGAAATCCTCTTTTGATGTGTTAACTGACATTGATCTTCAAATAGAAAATAAAAATGATTTGTGAAGCTGGTCATGACTTGTGTATCTACTCACATGTTTTCTCTGCTGATAAATGGGAAGATGGAGGGGTATTTCAAATCTGCTAGAGGATTGAGACAAGGAGACCATATGTCTCCTCTATTATTCGTGATTTGCATGGAATATCTCTTAAGGATATTATACAAATCGTGTGACTAAGAATAATTCCACTTTCATCCTAGATGTAAAGAAGTAAAGGTAACACACATGTGGTTTGCAGATAACCTTATTATGTGTTGCGAGGGTGAATATGCTTCAATATATCTTATGTTGAGAGTATTTAAACTCTTCTCAGACTCATTAGGACTGAAAACTAATGTCAGCAAATCAGCAATGTACACATGTGGGATGCAAGAAGCAGAGATACAAAGGGTTGTTGATGCATCTGGGTTCATGAGAAGCAGACTACCTTTCAGGTATTTGGGAGTTCCTATGTGCTCAAAGAAGATAACAAAGGCTCAATGTGATATAATTATAGAGAAAATAACATCTAGGATAAGGGTATGGAGTACAAAGAATCTGTCCTATGGTGCTAGAACACAACTCATTAATTCTGTGCTGCTTAATTTGCTTAGATACTGGGCACAAATATTCATCATACCTAAAAGTGTGCTAGGTGAGGTAATGAAAGTCTGTTGAGCATTTTTATGGAGTACCCAGGCTTACACTCAAAGCTAGACCTGGTGTAGTAGCATGGGAAGAGCTATGTTGGAGCAAGTCTTGTGGAGGATTAGGATTCAAGGATGTAATGGCATGGAATACAGCTTGTTTAGGCAAGTATGTATGGACAATACCTAGTAAACAAGACAATGTCTGGATTAGATGGGTGCATGCAGTGTCTATCAAGGATATCAACTAGTGGGTTTACACTCCTAACACAGGAGTAAGCTAGTATTGGAAGAGTATTTGCCGAGTTAAGGAGCAACTGAAAAATGCTCTACACTGAAAGACAATTTAGTGCACTTCATGTGTACTCAATTCAGGCCATATATGACAAGCTTAGGGGGGAGAAAGAGAAGGTGTCTTGGGCCACAACAATATGGAATAGATTTTTTATTCCTAAGCATAGGTTTATTGCATGGTTAGTTGTCCAAGAGAAGCTACAAACAACAGTAAGGCTAGCTAGAATTGGAATAAGCAGCTCCGATCAATGCTTAATCTGTGCTGATGGAGTGGAATCTCACAAACACTTATTTTTTCAACGGAAGTTCAGTATGGAATGCTTGAAGGATATAAAAAGCTGGTCGAACATACAATCTACTGCAAACTCATTGCCAAGGCTCATCAGGTGGCTTAGGAATATTGGTAACTCCAAATTCAAAAAGTTATTCATCTAGAGTCCCTTCTCTCGTTCCACTAGGAACACTAATCCCACAACAGTCCCTCAACTGTTGTTACTCTCACTCTTGACTTCACTCAAAGTCCTCTCTTTAATACATGATTTCACTCAAAATCCCAACCCCAAACTCAATTACAATAGATGAATAAACACTATGTGAAACTCACAGAACAGTAGCAAGTATGAGAAAAGTTATTGGCACTGACACTAGAAAAACGTTTACTCTCTTACAATATGTAGTCAGTGATACTTAGAATAATATGTCAATGAGTTATTTATAGATGAGTGAGTTTACACGTGTAAACCCTACTTATCACTAAGTAACTCATTACTTATCTTTTCCTAGAATAAAGCATCTTCTTTTTTCAAATAGAAAAATCAAATTTTATTTAAAATATCTTTTGGGATAAAATCAATTTTCAATAAATTCAAATAATATGTAACAAAATCAGGTTAAATAAAATAAGAATTATCTTTAGAACAAATTACTTAAGATAAATCACAAAATAGATAAAGATAATATTTTATTTAAACAAAGATAATCGATTTTATATAAAATCTTTAACTCTAAATAAAACCAAAAGATAAATATAAATAATTAATTTTATTCTAAGCATATTTATTCTTAGTGCCAAAATATTTACTCCTATACTAACGTTGATTCCTTAGATTAGAAACTGCGTTGGTCCTAATTTTAGGAACAACTCTTTATTCCAGCTTGTTGCTTGTTCCTAACAAATGTTCCTAAGTTCTATTACAGACTTTGGGAACTCTGCTTCCAACAGCTTCATCAATTCTTCTAAGGTCCAATAGTACTCCTTGAATTATTCATTGACCTTGATAAACCTGTTTCATCATCATAAACACTTTGTAGAATATTAGTCCAATAAAGTTTGTCTTTGTTATATGTCATCTTCAAAACTTAGAGTCAACAATTCCCCCGTTTTGAGGATGACAACGAAGGCAAACTCTATAAAGAAATAAAATAAAAGAGTTTATGGTTAATTAAGGCATCTGTGATTTTTACTAAAACAAATAAGAAAAGAAACACATGATCCATATAAAAATTGTGAAAGTAATTTGCCTTATATATTTTCCCCCTTTGTCATCTTCAAAAAGATATAGTAAGTCAAAAATAATGAGAAATCATAAGTAGGAATCCAAGCACAGTACCAAAGTATGCGAACTTTTGGTTAGCAATAGTGGGGAATGAAACTTCCTCAAACTGCAATATTACAATATGAGCCATCTAAGTGCAATTCTGGAAAATATTAGAGACACAAGTGTAAGCAAAATTAGTACATTTCATTCAGTACTGCTGATGCGTACAAAGAATGAAAAAAAAAAGGAACACACACAAAAAACGAAAAAAGAGAGTTTATAAGGAGATGATCAAGAGGGAACAAAAGAAGATTTAAGGAGCAGGTGGGGGTGATGAAGTAGGAAAATCCTTAGTAATCGTTTCCTCTACATCCACTTCCTTCAATTTTTCCTTAACCTCATCATGATTTACAGCCACTTGTTGAACGAATCCCTTGAGCCCATTTTCTATAATCTCTACCTCAGTATACAACTAAATCATCGTAGAATTTAGCTTGTTGAATTAGTCAATCACATAGTTGGTTCCCTTAAAAAGAGTAGCCAAATGAGTGTGAAGGGAACTGGCTTGGGTATGGAGTCCTTCCATACCTTGGTGAAGAGAAATTTGGTTCTGGGCCATATCATAGACAAGCTCGTAGAGGCACTCCATCCTTTCAACAAAGAACATCCTTCTTTGTTATCTTCCTGTTAATAACCTTGGAACTTCGTTCCTTTTCTTCTACTTCTTCTTCTTCTTCTTCTTGTTCTTCTTCCTCTTATTCTTCCACTTCTTCTACTTTCTCTTCTACTGCCCCATCTTTATTTCTTGTCCAGCATTCCATTAACTAGAGATAGGCCGAGGGTATTTTATAACTATAGCATTCATAATATTCCCATGGCTCTTTCCTGGAGAGACAAACCCAGCCAATTGAACTCGAGCATCCTTAAAGATTTCAGTTAGGAGAGCGTGATATCGAACAATAGTTTTATTGGAGTTGCAATGATGAAGGTACTGAATTATTTGGGAGGGGAAATTTATCTGAGTGCAGGTTTCTAAGGAATGCATATACACCATGTCAAGAAGGTAGCCTTCCTTTCTTTTGGCTTGTCTAGGAGGGAGGGATTTTTTAACCAAATTATATACAATTTTGTGGAAAGGGCTAAGAAGATTGTGATCCAAAGTAGTACTACATTTGGAACTACCAAAACTGCAAACACGGTCATCTTGAGTAATGTGGGTGAAGGGGAATGTAGGTTTTATTTGAAGTAAACATCAACTTTGGCGTTGGGAACATTAAATAATGATCCTAACTTAGCTGCATCAAACTTAATTTCAGCTTCTTTGACTTTAGAGTTACAGACCCCATCAATAAACTCAAAATTCTCACAAAATTCATCTAGGGCTTCCGGGATTAGCACATTTGCAAAACTCGAACAAAATAATTTCTCCCAATATTGTTTCTCTATAGTTTCTATCAAAATAATGAACTTTTCTTTTCTACACCAAGCAAGATCGATGCACATACCAAGAATGTATTTTGATTGGGTAGGAGTAGCTCTTTTGAGTTGTGTTCCTCGAACTTTTCTTGTTGTTCCTTTCTTGGAAATTGGTTGAATTTAAATGTCTTCCTTTTCAACCAATTCTGGCTCCCCCTCAACTTATGGCATCTATTCTTGTTGATTTTCAGGGATTTTTGGAGGAGAAGGCGGAGGAACATCTTGAGTAGTGTTCGGCGATTTAGGAACTGAGGAGTCCATGAGAGTAGTTGAAGGTTGAGAAGATGAAGGAGTTGGTTCAAAAATTGGTTGATTAGTTCTTGGGTTTGTGTTTGCACTGGTTCTTCTCGTGATTGGAGTGGTGAATTTATATGGGAGGAGAAGAAGCAAGATCAGAAAAGAAGTAACACTAGTGGAAAAAACCTTGAATGACACAACCAATACTGATCCGATTCGTGTTTTTTTTGGCGTAATTTTTTGGGTCTTTCTACTTATCCGGTTTTCCTCCAAACCGGATCAGCTTAGAGGGGGGCCAAAATCTCAAAGCCCAACTATGCTTCAGCGCTTAATCCCATTTCACCCCATAAACCACCCTTTAGTGTTGGCCCAACTTCCCCCAATAAAACCAGCGCTTCTCACTTAAACCTAACCCTAAGCGCCTCTCTCCCCACTTCCCCTCTCTTCTCTATCTCTCTCTTAAGCCCCCACCCACTCCCCAGTCCCCACCCTCTTTTCTTATCACCATCAGACAATCAGCCACCACCGTCTTCTCTGTCTCTCAACTTCACCTCCCTCTGCCCAAACCCTAAACCCCATTTTCGAAATATTTAATCTCTCAACTTCATCTCAACTCCTCGTCCATCGTACCTCGTCAACAACCACCACCACTTCGCCGACATCTTCAATCGTCAACAACCACCACCAACCTGTCGGCTTCTTCGCTCCTCAACAGCCACCGGCAAGATCACCATCGCCACTTTGTCGAAGCACGACCACCATCTCCATTTTGTCAACAACCACCGACACGACAACCAGGTTCTCCAGATTTGTTGAAACGAAGCACCACCACTTCCGTTCGAGACCACCAACGCCAGTTTCTTCCAAATGGAGAGAGAAAGAGTGAAGCGAATTATTTGGTTTCTTTCGTACCAGATCTAGGGTTTAAGATTCATTTTTCGTATTGGATTATTTTTCATTTTCGTTTAAGTCACACTTCTTAATTTATCATGTAATTTATTGTATTTTAATTTTGTTTCGTTTTGTATTTTCTTAATTTTCGTTTGTTGTTCAATTTTTACTTCGTTTTTTAATTTCGTTTTAAATTTGTATAATATAATTTGTTGTTGTGGAAACGTTGTTATTGAAATGTTGTTGTTGTTGAAATGACGCTATTGTTGAAACGTTGTCGCTGAAATTTGAATTTAATTTGTCGCTACTGTTGTTGTTGAAATATTGCGTTTTTTTACATCCTTTCCACACTTAACTGGTCCGGTTCTTTGTTGAAAACCGGATCAGTTCCTAGGTAACTGATCCGGTTTTTAACCGAAGCAGTTGACTGTTGTTAACTGATCCGACCCAAAACCGAATTCGTAAGCCCGTTTTTGACCGGATCCGATGGGCTTTTTTCCACTAGTGTGAGGAAGGAAATGTCGTTTGGGAGAGATGGGAACTAAGGGGGATGAAGGAAGAGAAAGGGGCACGCGGTTTAATGTGAAAATATGGTGGTAGAAGTAAAAGGCGGCGGTTAGGTGAAATAGGAGATGGATAAAAATAAATGAAGAAATTAAGATAAGGATAGATTTTAATAGGCTTAATGATAACATTTATCCCTAAAAAAAAAAAATTTGGTTTTTTTTTTCAGAAGAAGACTGAACTACAACATCTGCAATAATATATTTCAATAGGAACCAAATTTTCCACACCAACTTTAAGTCACCTAATTTCCAAGTAGCACATTAGACAATAAGAGGCATATTAGAAGACATTAGTGAATAGTTACTAATCTGTTCATATCCATGTTGGGAACATGTAAGCTTGTGCATTGATCCACTTTATTTTTCTTTTATTTATTCTACCTCACATATCAATATTCAATTTTCAGGGGGGAATACATGGCAAATACAATCAACATAATTTTAACAGACCTAGTTCCAATCTTAGTTGTTCAAATCTCTCTCCACACAAAGGTTTAGTAAGTATATCAGCAATTTGACGACCAGTTTAACAAAATTCCAACTTTATCAATCCTTTTTCAACATTGTCTTTTAAGAAGTAGTGTCTTATGTGAATGTGTTTGACTCTAGAATGATGCACTGGATCTTTAGAAATACTTATAGCACTATGTATTATCGCAATAAATAGGAACACAATTAATTCTAATTCCGTTGTCACGAAGTTGTTGCTTTATCCATAGCATTTGGGAACCGCATGTTGCAGCAGTACTTAGCTTCTGCTGTGGATAATGCAATAGTGTTTTGTTTCTTGGTACTCTAAGACACTAAACAATGACGTAGGAATTGTACCATACCTGAGGTGTTTTTGCTATTTACCAAATCTCCAGCATAATCATCATGTGCAAATCCTTTAAGCTCAAATGTGTCACTCCTTGTATAAAACAAGCTTAGGTCATTAGTTCCCTTCAAGTATCTCAAGATCCTTTTTACAACAGTTAAGTGAGATTCCTTTGGAGCTGATTGAAACCTAGCACACAAACCAACACTAAAAGCAATGTCTGGTCGACTTAGATACAACAAGGAGCCAATCATACCTCTGTATTTCTTCTGATCCACCATTGTTCTTATGGAATCCTCATCTAGCCTAGTTGCAGTTGCCATAGGTGTATGGCTGATCTTAGAATTTTCTAGGCCAAACTTCTTAATTAATTGTTTAATATATTTTTGTTGATGAACAAAAGTACATTTTTTGAGTTTGTTTGATTTGTAACCCAAGGAACAAATTTTACTCACCCATCATGCTTATTTCGAATTGATTACTCATTAGATATGCAAAGTACTTGCATAATGATTCGTTAGTAGCACCAAATATAAAGTCATCAACATATATCTGAACAATCAGTAAATCAGCATTTTGGATTTTAGGAAAAGTGTTTTGTCAACCCAACCTCTTTTGAAATCATTTTCAAGTAGGAACTTGGACAATCTTTCATACCAAGCTCTGGGAGCCTGCTTAAGTCCATACAAAGCCTTGTCTAGTTTAAGAAAATGATTTGGAAAATCAGGATTTTCAAATCCAGGCGGTTGTTCCACATAGACGTCCTCATTTAGGTAACCATTTAAGAAGGCACACTTGACGTCCATTTGGTACAACCTAAAACCCATGAAAGCAGCAAAGGCAATTAATATTCGATTAGCTTCTAACTTTGCAACAGGAGCGAAAGTCTCCTCATAATCAATTCCTTCCTGTTGATTTTAGCCTTTTACCACTAAACGAGCTTTATTCCTTACTATAGTTCCATACTCATCCAGTTTGTTCCTAAATACCCATTTATGTCCTATCACTTTATGATCTTTGGAATGTGGTTCTAAGTGCCATACCTTGTTCCTTTCAAACTTATTTAGGTCATCTTGCATGGCCACTATCCAATCTGAGTCAGTTAGGGCTTCTTCATGATTCTTCAGTTCCATCATTGATAGGAAGGCTTGGAACGCAAAAAAGTTCCTTAACTGAGCCCTTGTTTGAGTTCCTTTGGATA
Organism: Beta corolliflora; assembly: GCA_947648045.1. Lineage (NCBI taxonomy): Eukaryota > Viridiplantae > Streptophyta > Magnoliopsida > Caryophyllales > Amaranthaceae > Beta > Beta corolliflora. The sequence continues at coordinate 2,057,370 of CANSZD010000928.1, read as the reverse complement.
TGTCTCCACTTATCAACTCCACAGGGTGAGATTTTTGATGTTTCCATGGCTTTGGTTGAAATTCTTGAATTGGAACAGTCGTTTCTTGTATTGTTCCCAAATTTTGTTCTTCTCCTGTTTGGGAACCTGTGATAGGAACATCATTTCTTATTTGCTGTGTTTGGTTCTTCTTCATTGGTAACTTGTGTTTGAGCAGTTGGCTTATTTTCCTTGATCTCGTGTTCCTCATCACCTAGGTCGGTTTTGTCACTTGAGTATACAGTTAGTCCAATTTCAAAATCTTCTTTATGTTCATTTGGAGTAACTTGCTTAGTTTCATCAAACCCAATATGAACACTTTCTTCTACACATAGTTCTCTTATTATATACACGACAAGCTTTACTATTTGTTGCACAGCCTAAGAAAATTGCTTCATCACTTCGAGGATCAAATTTTCCTAGGTTATCTCTTCCATTGTTATGAACAAAGCATTTACATCCGAAAGTTGTTAAATAAGTAATATTAGAACGTTTTCCAAAAAAACAATTCATAAGGTGTCTTGTTAATTATTGGTCTGATCATAGCTCTATTGATGATGTAGCACGTCGTATTCACTACTTCAGCCCAAAAGTTCTTTGGTAGCCCACTAGCTATTAGCATTGTTCTTGCCATATCTTCTAGTGTTCGGTTTTCCCTTTCTACCACACCGTTTTGTTGTGGTGTTCTTGGGGCTGAAAAGTTATGATCCAATCCTTATTCGTTGCATAGCTCATCAAACTTGTCATTTTTAAATTCTCTACCATGGTCAGATCTTAGATGTAGTAGCTTATGTCCACTTAGATTTTGAGTCCTCTTAGCAAAGACTAGGAACTCATTGAACGCTTCATCTTTGCTAGAGAGGAATAATACCCAAGTGAATCTTGAAAAGTCATCTACAATAACAAGAACATAACTTTTCAACTTCTACTTTGAATTCACATTGGCCCACATAAATCCATATGTATGACTTTCAATGGTTTGGTAGTGCTTACTATGGTTTTAGATTTAAAAGAGGATCGGACTTTGCAGGCGTGTTTTTATTTCACCTACGCGGTGTGAGCGCGTATTTGACTACCTCATTGAAAATGTTTTTGAAGTCACCAACAAGTCTTTAAAGGAAGACTCATAAACCTAATTGGATATTGGGAAATCGTAGGGACAAATTAGGGACTTATCCAATGTAGATTTTCCCGTCCTGACTCCATAGATGGTCAATGAACCATAGATTGAGTTCGGGGGTGAGGGTACGAACACGGTCATAATGAACCACATTCGGTTATTGTTGTCCTCTAATAAATATCGATTCATGTCAATTTTTATGCAATAGAAAAACCAAATAATATTTTCATGCACCCTAAAGATAATTTAGTCTAGGTTGGTTTAGGAAACACATAAATGACTATTTTTTAGTGATATGTTATTAGGCAATCAAAATTACAGGGAACCTAACAGGTTGTCCAAATTATCTGATTAATATTAGAACAATTCTTTAGGTCTTGATTAGCACAAATAACACGTGGTGATGAAAAGGCATGCAAGACAATAAGGCAAACATATAATAAAATAAATAAAAAGAGAGAAAGAGATTAAAATATAATGAAGAACGATTTTTTATTAAGGATCTACATCAGGAAAAAAATTGTTAGTAACTTCAATATAAAAATAATAGATTTATTCAAGGACCCTCAGGATTATACCGTGGCTTGCGTCTGAGAGATTGACAACCTTCGGGACGAGCAATCGTGAAGCCTGAAGATCTGAATGTCTGAAAGTATTTGTTTGTATGTGTTTGATAGTATAAGTTTGGTAGAGAGATTTTGTAAAGTGTATAATCGAATTAAGTATATAAAAGTCGAGTATTAAGAGTATGAAAAAACCGTCTTTTAATTCGGAAAATCAAAGAGTATTTATAGGGAAAAGGAAATTGTGCTTCACGCGCCAGTCGCGCCAGGCGCAAATGGTTGTGTATTATTGGCGCGTCTGACGCGGCATGACTAATAAAACAGCGTACACGTGGTACGCGTTTTTTAACAAGATGGAAAAGACATGCTGCGTGTCGCACAAAGTGTGCACTAGGCGCATGACTCTGTGTGACACACAGATCCATATATCTGGCTTGTGCGCTCGCAGAACTACGTTGCGCTAGGCACAAGCTGGTGCGCTCGGCGCACGCTCACCTCCTTGCTTTTGATACGTTTTGACAGCTTTTTTTTATAAAACGTGTTTTAATGATTTTCTTTTATCTTTTAACTTCGGAAATCTGATTTTACGGGATAAAATCCGATTTAACTATAAAAACATCTTTCAAAATATTTATTTATTAAAATAAAACAATTAATTGGGCTTTTCAAAGAGTTGGGCTCAAAATACATTTATTTATCATGAACAATTAAGTGGGCTTTAATATACGATTTAGGATCATTAAAATATGCTTTAACACATTTAAATTAGTTTTGGCTTTTCGGACTGCTCTGCCCTTGGGTCGGACCAATTAAAACCACGGTATGTTTCATCATTGAGCCCTTAAATGGGGAGACACGATTATGTGTCTACATACTTGCTTGCCTTTCACACATGCTTCACAAACTTGATCTAGTAGGACCTTCATCGAAGGTAGCCCTAGAACAAGTTCCTTGGATCTAAGTTAGTCAAGTAGTGAAAAGTTAGCATGTCCTAGACGTTTGTGCCATAGTTGAGAATCATCGTCAATCACACTTAGACATGTTAGTTTGTCTTTAGGAACAAGATCAAGATCCACTATATAGGTGTTCCCTTTTCTTATTCCTTCCAAAATAACATTCTTTGTATCATTGTTGATGATTAAGCACTTATTGCTATTAATAAACTTAACTAAATTACTTTTATCACGGAATTGAGAGATGCTCAACAAATTGTGTTTCAGTCCTTCTACTAAAAATACATTATCAATGGAGTCTGTTAGTGATTTTCCTACTTTTCCAATAGCCACAATGTTACCATTCTTGTTATCAAATGTCACACATCCACCTTCGAAGTCTATGAGCTAGTGAGAGAAATCTTGTTTTGTCTCCAGTCATGTGCTTGGAACAACCGCTTTCTAGATACCATGTGTTGTTCCCTCTCACTCTATCCTGCAAAATCAATCACTGATTAGACTTAAAAACCCAACGCTGTTTGGGTTCCTGATTTTCAGAAACATAACATTTTTCTTTCCATTCGAGATTACTATTCTCAATATTCTTTTCGGCAAACCTAAGTCTTAAGAAACAGTTTTTCCATTGATGTCCAATTTCACCACAAAACTTACAAAACCTATCAATAGGAAGGTTTACTCTCTTCTTAGGTTTTTCTTTTTGTACTCAAAACAAAATTCTTCGGTTCTTTTTGTTTGAGGATTCGTCACTAGTGGAAAAACGCTCATCAGATCCGGTCAAAATCGGGCTTACAAATCCGGTTTTGATCCGGATCGGTTAGGCTCGGAGCAGTTTACAAAAAAATGTTGCCACACAATCTCAGCCACGCCACAAAAGCAACTAAAAATTTATTATAATTTACCCAAATCAGACGAAACGAAGACAACTAAAATTGACGAAATAAAAATAATATGAACCAAAGAAAACAGGCGAAATTACAAATTCAACCAAACTAACAAGAAAACAAAACTAAATTGATGAAATTCCAGTAAAATTACGACGAAAATATAAACAAAAATAAAAAAAATTACAAAAATAAAGACGACCGCAATCTGAATGAAAATTACAAAAATAAAAAAATAATTATAAAACCTAGATCTAAAAAAATATAATTTTTTTTTTCAAAACCTTGAACTCTTCGTCTCGTTGTGGCCCAGATTAAATCAATTTACTCATCTTCGTCTGTTCATCATCTTCGTGGCCCCAATCGTTCGTGGGATTAGACTTCATTTTCTTCATAGCCGTGGCCCAGATCGAATTCACTCTTGTTTCTCGATTTGGTGAAGAGAGGAGGAGAGGATGAGAGACGAGAGTTGAGAGATGAAAGGGGGGTGAGTGAGGAACTGCTGGAGAATGAGGGATTTCGTCGTGTGAGGAGAGAGATGGATTTCGCCGGTTAGGGTTTAATGGGAGGAGAGAGATGGCTGCGTGAGTGAGGTGAGAGATGATAGGCAGTGGAGTGTTTAAGTTTTTTAGGATTTAATGGGAGAGAGTGAAGTTGGGCCAGGGTGGAACGCTGGGCCTTAAGGGCAATAAACTGGTCCAGTTTCGTGGAGAACCGGATCAGTTATCTTAACTAGATCTGGTTCTCCTCCAATCCGGACCAGTTTATTGGCCTAAAATTTTGCGCCAAAAAAATATCGAACTTATATATTGTTCCGGTTTTGGAAGAACCGGATCAGTTTGTTTGTGCCATTTAAGATTTTTTCCACTAGTGTGGTATCCAGTTTGGAACATCCAATGGGTTCCTAATGTTCCTAATACAATCAAGTTCCTTTATCTGATTTTTGTTCTTTTAAGTTAAGGCATCTGCTCCAAATTTAGTAGGTAGTTTTCATTTTTGACTTTCTCATAATTTTCCTTTAATTTATGATTTCTATGAAATAAGTCGAAGAAGCGATCTTCAGTTTCGATTCGAATATTTTTAAGCCAATCTGTATGTTCCTTGTTCACTTTTACTGCATATTCAGTTTACTTTCTCTTAGTGCATTCATCTTTACAATCTTTAAGAGCATCAACTAATAAGTCATAGAGTTTTTCTTTAGTCATAGATGTTAAACAAGTTTTAATAAAATTAAGACTTGCATCAAGTGATTCAATCTCATCATCAGTTTCATCTCCATCAATAGCCATCAAACATAGGTTGGCTATTTCTTCATAATTTTGGTCATGGCTGTCTGTTTCAGAATCAGAATCTCCCCATGCAACTTTCATGGCTCTCTTCAAGTAGGTTTTTGAGAACGGATTCTTGAAGTATTTGTTCCTTTATTTACTGCGTTCCTTTCCTTTGTCCTTGCCTTTCTCCAGTTCCCATTGAGGACATTCGTTGATGAAGTGATCTAAACTGCCACATTTATGACAACCAGTTTTGTTAGTAAATTTCTGATTCTTACCTTTGTAGTCTCCATTTTTCATGCTCCTGAACATATTTTTGAATTGCTCGACCAAATGTGCAGATTCGTCATCTTTTGTATCTGTTTCATCATCTTCATCAACTTTTAGGGCTATGGAATTTTGCCTAGATGGTTCTCCATTTTCTGAATCTAGGTGCAACTCATGTGTCATCAAGGAACCAACAAGTTGTTCCAAACTGAACTTGGTGAAGTCATTGGTTTCCTGCAAGAGGTAGTAACTTAGGCCATCTATCTATCTTTGGGTAGACTTCTAAGAACTTTACGTACATGTTCTTCAGATGTGATAACTTTTCCTAGAGAAGCTAGCTCATTAATTATGTTAGTGAATGTAGTAAACATTTCTTGAATAGTTTCAATTGGTTTCATTTGGAACAATTCATATTGATTCATTAGAAGATCAATTTTGGATCTTTTTACTTCACTTGTTCCTTCATGTGTGACTTCTAAAAGATCCCATATTTGCTTTGTCGTTTTGCGCCCCATGACAAGATTGTGTTCATAAGGTCCAAGACCACAATGCAACAATTTTACAGCAAGAGCATTCATTTCAACTTTAATGAAATCATCTTTATCAAACTCAGACATATGTTTGGGAACTACCTCATGTTTGTCATTTGTAGTTGTGACTTCAATGTCTCCAACTTTAATGACTCTCCATACCTGATAATTCTCGGCTTTGATGAAGATTTATTTCCATTCGATCGGTTTTTCCAGTAGGTATAGAACTTACCAAAAAACATCAGAGGCCTTTGAGTGGAGTACCCTTCTTCCAGCTTTTTCAGTTGTATTCATTGTTCCTAACCTGAATCTTACTCGTCGGCATTAACCGCTTTATTTAAGAGCACCGGCTCTTATACCAATTGTTGTTTTAATAGGAACAATACAAGAGGGGGGGAATTGTATTGTTGGGAACGATGAGCAATTTTGTGAAACTCAAAGAACAACGAGAAAACTAAAGTAAAGAGACAAGAGATTTAACGAGGAAAACCTTCCTAGACCTTATAGGAAGTAAAAACCTCAGCCCCAATGGATTTTAACCAGAACTCATCCACTAATAATAGGTCAACAACTCAGTACAACCTATTCCTCTAGAGTTTCTTCTCTCGTTCCACCAGGAACACTAATCCCACAACAGTCCCTCAACTGTTGTTACTCTCACTCTTTACTTCACTCAAAGTCCTCTCTTTAATACAGGATTACACTCAAAATCCCAACCCCAAACTCAATTACAATAGATGAATAAACACTATGTGAAACACACCACAAGACTCGGAACAATAGCAAGTATAAGAATAGTTATTGGCACTGACACTAGAAAAATGTTCTCTTTTAAAATATGTAGTCAGTGATACTTAGAATAATATGACAATAAGTTATTTATAGATGAGTGAGTTTACACGAGTAAACCCTACTTATCACTAAGTAACTCATTACTTATCTTTTCCTAGAATAAAGCAACTTCTTTTTTCAAATACTAAAATCAAATATTATTTAAAATATCTTTTGGGATAAAATCGATTTTCAACCAACTCAAATAATATGTAACAAAATCCGGTTAAATAAAATAAGAATTATCTTCATAACAAATTACTTGAGCTAAATCACAAAATAGATAAAGATAAGATTTTGTTTAAACAAAGGTAAAATCGATTTTAAATAAAATCTTTAACTCTAAATAAAACCAAAAGATAAATATAAATAACTGATTTTATTCTAAGCATATTTATTCTCAGTGCCAAATATCTACTCCTATACTAACGTTGATTCCTTAGATTAGAAACTGCTTTGTTCCTAATCTTAGGAACAACTCTTTATTCCAGCTTGTAGCTTGTTCCTACAGATCTTCCTAAGTTCTACTACAGACTTTGGGAACTCTACTTCCAACAGCTTCATCAAGTCTTCCGAGGTCTAATACTCCTTGAATCCTTCATTGACCCTGACAAACCTGTTTCATCATCATAAACACTTTGTAGAATATTAGTCCAATAAAGTTTGTCTTTGGTATATGTCATCTTCAAAACATAGAGTCAACATCATCAATAATTGATTTCCATCAAGAAGCTATCAATTCATTACAAATAGAATTCTAAGTTTACTGTTAATGTTTGTACTCCACAATTATCAACACCCTCTAAGTTAACTCGATAATTACCAAATGCATAACAATTAACTATGCAACGTCGATCTATTGTTTCCTTTAAGAAGGCAACCATTTATCTTAACAAAATAACAATCATGTTTAACTAATTCAAGAAGTCATTTCTAAAATTCTTTTTCAAAATAACAATTAAAATTATATCACATAACTCAAGGCTACTGATATTTGGGTTTCCAAAAACAATTAGCAATAATTACAATACCACATCCATTCCATCAATTAACCAAGCACAATTCAATCCGTAATAGTTCAACCAACACTACATCAATCATATAGCCATAATTTAATACTCACATCTACTAATCATAATCCAAACTTTAGACGAAATAAAATTCAATTCAAAAGAGAGATGGGAAAACGGTAGTACCAACAAGAGAAGAAGCTTGATTGCGGCACCACCACCGACCACGAGCAACAACAGACGCAGAGGAGGGAGGAGAAGAGTCACGACAGCGAGCAGCAGCAGTATCAGTCGTGCACAAACAACATCAGCAGTAGTCAGCAGAGGAGATAGAGATAGAGATAGAGAGAGAGAGATGCGAGCGGTTGCATGACCAACAAGGATAGCATGACCCATCACCGAAGAGGAAAATAGCAACACGACGACAGCAGCACACCGGCGAAAAACAGCAACAACCCCGGCAACATCAGCCACAGATAACCAGCTCGCGACAAGGAAAGAGAGAGAAAGTAGCGCGAAGCCACTAGGGGAGGGCAAAAGCTCTGGCAACCTGAAGGGGGGAAGTGGCGAGACGGCATGCAAAGAGAGAGATAGAGAGAGAGAGATAGACATGGGGTGAAGGGAAGCGGTTTCACGGGGAGCAAAGGGAGATCGAGGGGAGAGAAGGAGGGTGAGGGTTTGGGACAACAGAAAACACAAGAGAGAGAGAGAGATAATATAATCGGGTTTTACCTGTATTATATATGGCAAAACATAGAGCACACCAAAAAATAGAAAAAGGAAAAAAGGGGATAACTACTAGCTTCATTTAAACAAAAAGGGGAAAAAAAAGAAAAATAAGTACCACATATCAATTGACCAGCAGTTTTTTGAAAAAATAAAATGCAAAGATAGATCTCCTACACAATAAATTTTTTCTATATGAGTTGAAACCCTCTCTAGGCGTATGATAAGGTCTTTACTATGGTGCACCAATTGAGATAATGGGTCGGAGAAGGAAGACGGCAGGTCCGACAAGTAGCTCGCTGGCTCCGGGACCGTCTAATGAGAATCCAAAGACACCAACAACTTCTGCACAGGTTGGCAATGTAGCAAAATACAATGAAATAGTAGCATCAGCTGCTCCTCAGACGATTACAATTCAAGAAGTTATTCAGGAGAGAAGAGTGATCATCCATCCCTTTCTGAAGCAACAAAACAGAAATGGCAAGGATTTACAGGTACAAATCGTATATCAGATAATGGTATGTGATTGAGTTTTGTGGCTCCTACTATTATGGAAGGTACTCCAACAACTCGCTTAGATAAATCTGAAATAGAGAAATTAAATGCTAAATGGGAGAATGCTTTAGTTGTTTATGTGGTAGGTCAAAGTCATACTATGAATGCTATGAATGCATATACAATGTCACAATGGGGTTTAGCTGCTGACCCTCATGTTTATAAACATGAAGTTGGGTATTTTGTGATAAATATGATGTGTATAGAAGATAGAGATTCAGTATTATATACTGGTCTTCATTGTTCTTTAGGAAAGCTATGATTGTTCAACAATGGACTCCAAAGTTTGATTTCCATAAAGAAGTGTTGAAAGTCATACCAATTTGGGTTAAACTTCCAAATTTACCACTCAATTGTTGGAGTGAAAACTTATTAAGTAGGATTGGAAGTTTGTTAGGTATCCCAATTTATGCTAATGATTGCACAACCAAAGTACTTATGGTTTCTTTTACCAGAAGTAGAGATGAATGTGACATAGGAGATACCTAGGGAAGTTTAAATTGAAGATCCCAATGGTAGAAAATTTTCTCAGAAAGTGATTTTTGATTGGTTGTCATCCTTCTGTAAGAAGTGTCAAACCATTGGGCATAATTGTGAGTTTAAAACAGTTAGGCCACAAATTAAACAAGTTCAAAAATGGGTTCCAAAGACTAGAAATGATAAACCAACTGGAAATACCACATCTGATGTAGTTGTTATTAAACAAATACACGAAATACTTGCTGCTGGTGCTCCAGCCATGGTTGTAGATCCTAGCCGTGTTGGTGAATCTAGCACAGCTGGTGATCCTTTCTTAGTACTAGAGCTAAGTAGTGAGGTAACTCCAGTGGATACCCCAGTTCATCCGCAGAATGTTGAAGAAGAAGAGCCTTGGAAACTATTCAGTAGGAAGTCCAAAGGTAAGCAAGTTGCTTTTCAAGCTGCTAGAGGAGTTAGTTATAATCTTTAGAGTGCTAACCATGACTCAGGGAGACTTGGGGGTGCTAGGGGACCAAACCCGTATTTGTCCTGGTGTTGTTCAAAGCTTGGAATGTTAGGGGGTTAAATGACCCTCTAAAAATAAAAGAGACTAAGCTTTTCTTGCAGCAGCAAAAAGTTAGTTTTTGTGCTCTTTTTGAAACTAGAGTCAAATCTCCTAAGCAGGCTAAGGTTTAAAGCAAATTTGGGAGTTTGTGGATTTGGGAGAGTAATTATGATTACTCTCCTAGAGGCGAGATAGGATTGGATGGAAACCAGGTGAATTTAAAGTGGAAATGATTAGCAAATCTGAACAAGTTATGAGTGCTAAGATTGAACATCTAGCAGGTTCTTATGTGTTCATGCTCTTTACTGTTTATGGTTTACATACCATAGCTGATAGAAGAAGTTTGTGGAGGAAGTTGGTCCAACTAATAGACAATTGCAATATTCCTTTCATGATTATTGGTCATTTTAATGCTGTGAAACCAAGCCACATATAGGGTTAATGGTAGTGATGTTAGTGAACCAGAGACTCGAGATTTCACCAATTTCACACTTGTAGCAGAAATTATGGAAGCTCCTTATAGTGGACTATATTATTCATGGTCAAATAAAGGTATGGGAGATATGAGAATTTTCAGCAGGATTGATAAAGCCTTTATCAATGATTTAATGCTTGATCTATTTCCAGATCTTGTGGTGAAATACTTGCCTGGTGTGATGTCTAATCATACACCTCCAGTTGTTAAGCTTGAGAATGAACTTCAAAAGGGAGGTAGACCTTTAAAAATTAAGAATATATTGGCTGAGGATCCAAGATTCATTGACATAGTTACTGAAGATTGGAACTCCACTGATGCTTATTTTAAGTTGAAAAGGGTTTGGAGTAAGCTTATGGTTGTAAAGACAGCTCTTAAAAACTTGCATACCAGTCAATATTCTCAAGCTCATGTGAAGGTGGAGGAATATAGAATCAATCTAGCAACTATTCAAGATTCTCAGGATATAGCTCATGATAATAGTTTTCAGCAGACAGAGAAGGAGTTGAATGCTCAACTGAGACATTGGTTTAGGGTTGAAGAAAGTATATTTGAGGTAGAAGTCCAGAATTCAATGGCTCTCTCTTGGAGATGCTAATACAAAAATTTTCTTTATTGCAACAAAAGTTAAAAATGCTAGAAATAAAATTTCACTAATCTAGAACAGTTATGGTGAATTACTGCATTCTAGAAAGGATATCTAGATTGAAATGGTGGGATTTCACAAGCAGCTACTGGCTTCTTGTGCACCCTCTTTACCAGCCATTGATCTTGCTACAATCAGAGCTGGCAAGACTCTAAATCCATAATCAAGAGCTTACCTTATTCAACCTATTACTCATGTTGAAATTGATAGAGCTATGTTTGCAATTGATGACTCAAAAGCTCCTGGAATTGATGGTTTCAATGCTGCCATTTTCCGAAAATCTTGGGTTGTGATTAAACATGATGTGTATGAAGGAATCTAGAATTTTTTTCAAAATTCATTTATTCACAAGCCTATCAATGCAACTATCATCACTTTTCGTTCCTAAAGTTGATCAAGCCATCCATGCTAAGAATTTTAGACCAATTGCCTGTTGTACCATCATGTACAAAATTATATCTAGAATACTCACTCACGGGATGCAATTGGTGATGCATGAAGTTGTTAATCCGGCTTAGGCTGGCTTTATTCCTACCAGGTTCATTGCTGATAAAATTCTTCTTGCTACAGAGTTGATAAGAGGTTATACTAGAGCACATATCTCCTGAAGATGTGTCATTAAAGTTGACATAATAAAGCTTATGATTTTGTGGAATGGCCTTTCTTGAGAGTGTTTTGACTGAGCTTGGATTTCCCATTACTTTTGTTGGTTGGATAATGGCTTGTGTGAGAAGTGTCTTATATTCAATTCTCTTGAATGGTACGTTCCTTCTCCTCCGATCCTTTTTCAGCTAACAAAGGTCTCAGACAGGGGGACCCTCTCTCTCCATTTCTATTTGCCTTGAGCATGGAATATCTTAATAGATGTCTGGCTGAACTTAGTGCTAATCACGATTTCAACTTTCACCCTAAATGTGGAATAATTCAGTTTACACATCTTATGTTTGCTGATGATCTATTGCTTTTCTCAAGAGCAGATCATAGCTCAGTTATTAAGATCATAACTGCATTTCGAAAATTCTCTTTAGCTTCAGGGCTTGAAGCTAGTATAGAAAAGAGCAATATTTACATTACTGGTGTTAATAAGGTGGAAGCTAATTCTATTACTGATGCTGTCCAATTACCTATAAGTATGCTCTCATTCAGATATCTTAGAGTGCCTTTATCTGCAAATTAAGCTGAACTTCTATCAATGCAAGACCCTTCTTGAAAAAATAACTAAGAGAGCTCAAGGATGGATGGCTAAGTCTCTCAGTTATGCTTGTAGATTACAGCTTATCAGATGTATTTTGAGTAGTATGCAAAACTACTGGGCACATATATTTCCACTTTCAAAAAAGGTGATTAAAACAGTAGAAGCTATCTGCAGAAAGTTCCTTTGGATTAGAAAAACTATTGATTCTAAGAAAGCTCCTATTTCTTGGCATTCTTTTTACAATCCAAAAGTGGTTGGAGGTTGAAGTCTCATTAATATGGTTGTGTGGGATAAAGCAGCCATTCTGAAATTATTGTGGGCTATAGCTTTCAAATCTGATAAATTATGGGTGCAGTGTATCAATGCTTACTATTTAAGAAGGCATGATGTGTACAATGTTGCTATTAGTAGCAACACTTCCTGGCTTTTGTGGATAATCATTGAAACAAGAGAGATTTTGGATATTGTTGGTGTATGGGATGATGTGGTGATAAATGGTAAATTCAGTATTAAAAAAGCTTACACCATCTTACAAGGGGTGACTCAAAGTGTAGCTTGGAGAAGGCTGATTTGTAATAACAAGTCCAGTCCAAAAAGTAAGTTCATTTTATGGATGGCTCTCCAAAATATACTTGCTACCACAGATAGAATTAGTAAGTGGAATATTGAATGTAATACAATCTGCGGTTTATGTGAAGAAAGTCAGGAATCAGTGCAGCATCTTTTTTCAAATGCATATATGCTGCTGAGGTGTGGCAAGATTTACTGCAAAGAATTGATGTGAATCATCCAGTTATGCATTTTGATGATGAATGCATGATTGCTAAGAGTAAAGCTCATAGCAGAAGTATCAAAGCTAAGGTACATCATGCTTTTCACTAAAGCCATTTATGCTATTTGGAGGAAGCAAAATAACAAGACTTTCTTAGACACTTGTGCTCCTCATTATATGTTGATTAAGGATATAATTTTTAGAGTGTCTTGTAATTGCAAAGATATTGAACGTGCACTGCTGATTCAGTAGCTTTGTAGTATAGAGTTGGCTTAGTCTTGTTGCTTTGTTTTGCGTGTTGGGGATTAGTTTTGTAAAAAACACCTCTTTTTTTGGTTATCAATAAAAACTTTAAATTTCCAAAAAAATATTAATTTTCTATATGCTTTTGTACGCATTGCGTGCATATAAGGCTAGTGTTTCTAACAATAAACCGAGAACATGGGAAAGGTTGGTTTGGGGTTTCCATTTTTTGGAAAATACTACTGTAACTAATTTGAAATAACTAAATTCAAAAATATATAATAATAATAATAATAATAATAATAATAATAATAATAATAATAATAATAATAATAATCATAATAATAATAATAATAATAATAATAATAATAATAATAATAATAATAATAATAATAATTAAAAAAATAATAACAATAACAATAAATAAAATAATAAATAAAATAATAAAAATAAAAATAAAAATAATAATAATAATAATAATAATAATAATAATAATAATGAAATCTTCACAAAATTAAATAAATATATTACAATCACAACAGTAAAATTCATACTCCGACTCAAATAAAATAAGAAAATCCGACATATAATTAACTTAATAAATATAATTAGCATTTAATAAACGCTTTTAAAAATAGGGATATTACATTACCTTTACCTCTTTCTGTTGAGGTTGGTAGATCAACCTAGGGAAGTAAAAGACAAAGAATGAAATCTAACTTTGATCCAGATTTTAGAAATGCTTTTTTATCTGATTTGCCCTACAAGAATTTTTACATATAGAGGCAACACCTTGAGGCAACCAATTTTTTATAGCCTCTAAAACTGCTTTTTAGCATTAGTTAATTATGATTGCCTCTAAAAGTTGTTTTTATCATTAGTGAAATTTAAGTTGCCCCTGAAAGTATTTTTTAGCATTAATGAAATAGCAGTTGCCTCTAAAACTTTTCTTTTAATATCAATGAAATTTAGGTTGCCCCTATAAGTACTTTTTAGCATTAATGAAATAGTGGTTGCCTCTGTAACTGTTCTTTTAACATCAGTGAAATTTAGGTTTCCCCTAAAAGTACTTTATAGCCTTAATGAAATTATAATTGCCTCTAAAACTTATTTTTAGCATTATGAAATCAAGGTTGCTCCTAAAACATTTTTTTTTAGCATCAGTAAAATTATGATTGCCTTTAAAAGTTCTTTTTAGCATTAGTGAAATTAATGTTACCCCTAAAATCCATTGTTAGCATTAGTGATATTATGGTTGTCTCTATAAGATTGTTTAAGCAATACTAAATTAGATTGCCCCTATTTTTTTTTTTTTGCATTGGTGAAGGTTACGTAGCCTCTATAGCTTTTTCAATCATTATCGAAATTTACATTGCCATATAAAAGTTTTGACTACGTTAAATGAACTGATTATATTGAATGATGGTACACTAAGTGCTTATCAGCCACATGATTAGTAAACCTTAATCATATGTTGCTTCATTATTTATATCATTTGACTAAGTTGAATCTAGCTTGAACAATTAACATGATGCCAATTGCCAATCAAGCAACTATATACCAATCATTATCGAATTAGAATTTGAATATAAACGTGGTTTAACTTATATTTAGTAGGAAGTACATGAAGTTATGTCTTAAGATAATCTACAAGTCATTGAAATATACGAGTATATAAATGAAATCTGGCATCGGTTTTTTAGATACTACTAAGAAAAAAGTTTGTCTTTTTTTTTTTTTTTTTTTTTTTTGACATCGAGAAAATTTGCATTAATTAAAAAACAGAATTACATCCTAAGGATAGTACATCCATTCTAAAACAAAGAAACAAAATTGAGCATTACATGCTCCTATATAACAAGTACAATAATATAAGTAACGAAAACATGGATAAATCTGCTCGATTTGGAGATCTCGGAAGTTGGATAACGGCAATGCGCTTCTACCGGTGGATGACGATCGCCAAACACCTGATGAAAGGAGTGGGAGGAGTGGACCGGCTTCACAAACAGGGCAACAAAGAAACAGCGAGTTGAGGAACTCGCAACATGACCAAGTCACAATCCTTTGTGACTTAATACTCTTTGGAATGGGTATTTTAGGCTTCTCCGCAAAGGAGAAGCTCAAATAAGTTGACGCGCTATAAACCCAATTAACAAATTGGGGAGCCGTCTTCAGATATCGTTTTGTCAAGGCAATGAGCAATAAGATCATTACCAAGCGAGACTGAGAGCTAACCAAAGTTAGAACTCGAACAAACCACCGATTTACAAAATCGGAGAAAACAAACCCCAGCCATGAAACCACTTGCCATGCAAACCCGAACCAATCACACAAATCAAACCCAACAATTGGAATACAAATACTACCTCCAGCAAGAAACAAAACAATCGAGCAGAGTGAGGAAACCAACAGACTCATACCAACACAACCAATAACTGGAACAACGCGGAGGAAACACCAACTAATCTAATACTCGGCGGCAACAACTAAAAAACAAAAACAGGGACCAGGGAAGGGGAAACCCACAACTAACTCAAACGAACTAGGGATTCGACACAACACGAGAAAGGGGAGGGGGAGGGGAAGCCCAATTCGACACAACTAACACTAGATAGGGGAGGGGGATGGGGAAGCCCGAAAGATCACCAACAAACGCAACCAACTCAACGACAAACTACCGGAATAACACTAGATAGGGGAGGGGGAAGGGGATGCCAAACCGAAACCAGGGGAGGGGGGAGGGGAAGCCCAAAATACAACCAACTCAACAAACGAAAATAAACCAGGGGAGGGGGGAGACGACTCACCAGACTCGACAAGGAGGGGGAGACGCGACGCCGCCGGAGTTAACTTTGTCCACCGCGAAGAACGAACCTAGAGACCGAAAAACTAGGAGAAACACGAAGAAAACCGACTGAAATCTATGAGGGGGACGACGAACGGAGAAAAAAGACAGGAAAACGATGAAAGAACGAAAGAAAAAGGCGAAGAAAACAAGGGAACTCGCCGGAGAACCCGCCGGAAACTTCGCGGCGCCGGAACTCCGGCGAGTTCCTAGGGTTAGGTTTTGTTGTTTAGAGAGAAGGCAGAGGAGGACTGTTTAGAGAGAGAAGTTTAAGTGTGTAATAATTAGAAAAAAGTTTGTCACGGCTCATAAGATAGTGAATTTCAAGCCACATGCTATATTGCTGCTATGCTATAGTGAAAAATTTTAATTAAATAATAGCACCTTTTAGTAGTATTTTTATATCAATCCCACCTTCGATTAATCTCATAATATAATCCCATCTTTATATATCATATTCTTTTGTTAGGCCATTTGACTCATAACCAAAAGAGCAGGTTGACTTGGTCTATCCATCTCAAGTCTCAATCAACCTATGTCTCTCAAATTAACTGCTACAAATTTCCGCCGAAACCTGCTCACTCCCAACTTCATTTCTTTTTCCCTTTTATTTGACATTGTCTGGGTTTTTCTATAAATCATATCATTAACCTCATCTTCCTCTTTTTTTTTTTTTTTACATTGTTGCAAGTTGGGTTCCCACCTTTAGACCATGTTGTTTATGTCATCAGCAAGCTTTGATGCTACATTACATTTCCACATCCATGACTCATAAATTTATCCAAATTTTCAACAGTGGAACTCGATTATTTACAAATTCCCATAAACCAACCTTTAATTAGCGACAGACTTATGAGAGGCAACCACTAATTTGCTTCAAAAAGTAATTAGAGGCTACATCTTTGTTTTCAGAGGTAAATCTACATTACCTCTATAGGCCATTTTTCTTGTAGTGTTGGTTGATGATCCGAAGTTTTATCGAGTTCGACTAACTTACAAAGAATTAAATTTAATATTATTAGTAAATTTACTATACTAATGTATCCAAGGAAGTTAGGAATGCATACAACTTAGATATGAAAATGAGGCCTTTTGGGTAAGAATTTTTTTTGAAAATTTATGTAGTTTACTAATACTCCATATTGGTGTTCTTGCTTCCTTATTTTCAATGAGAAAACATTGTACTTGGTTACAGAAATAATCATCATAGCTATTTTACTTTAATTTGTTTTACTAATTCTTGGGTGTAATTATTACACCATAACTTATGGTGTAGCAACCCAAAAACCACCACTTCTTTTGCAAAAAAACTCAATTGACATAATATATAAATGACAAAATGACATGAAATCCATGTCATAATTTGTATAGTCAATGTCATTTTTGTTGTAACCTATGTCATTATGTATATGTAAGGTTTTGTTACCAATAAGTTATAATGTAATATATTACACCCAAGACGCACTCAATTTTTTTTGTTGCATTTATATTTCCCATTCTCTTTTGATCTTTTAGAAAAATGAATTTGATGATTCATTATATTGCTTAGTTGGCACGGATATTCAAGCCACATCATCTACGACACTTTTTTCCTCTTGTAGCACATTCAATCATTTTGAGCATGATACTCCTAGTGGTTGTTTGCTATACATGAAAATTTAATTTCCATGGAAAGTTTCATTTCCTAGGAAGTTATTTCCCTTATGTAATTCCTAGGAAATGACCTTAATATATATTTGGTTGATATTAAGAAATTTGCACTTTCCATGAATTGATGTGGGAATTCTGAAGACCACGGGGGGATGAATATTTGTGGGAACTTCAATTTCCCAACTAATTTTCTTGCCCCCATTTTCCCCACTTCAAGTCAACCAAACAACTATCCAAATCAGAAAATCATGTGAATTTCTATTACATACATTATTTCCTCTATACCCAACAACCACTAAGTAAAAAAAAAAGTACCAAAAGTCAATATATCATACTTTGACAATTTTCATGTCTTTCTAAATCCATCTAACTGCCCTTCTGCTAGTGGTCATGTGCAAAAAGTTCGATGAAACTCTCGTATATATATCATTGAGTATTGACTTCAAAAAAATATTGACTTTTCAAACAATTTTATTGCCTTTCCCTCATACTTCCATAAACATAAATCTTATAAATTATCCCTTACTTTCACATCTAAGCAAATCTCTTTATTTGCTAGAGCAGTCCAATACACTAAAACTCTTATATTAGTTGTAGCAACCAAAACATGTCTTGCAAAAGTTGCATAGTATGGACCATTGTCAACATGATCTTCTTGTTCATCGTAGTTGGGCTACCAATACTCATTTATTTTGCAGTGGTCAAACCAAAGGGTCCGACCTTCACCCTAGAGCACGCCTCGGTCACCGGCTTCAACCTAACGTCCGACAACCACCTCACCTCCTTCTTCAACGTGGTAATTAGGGCAAATAACCCGAACCACAAACTCAAGCTCAAGTACTCTCGAGTTCGAGTCGAGATGTTCAAGAACAAGCAGAAACTCGCATGGGACGGCTTAAGTAAGTTTACTCAAAGAAAAAAGAACGTGACCTTGTTAAGGTCGGAGGTCGTGGCTCTTAACGTGATACTCAAGGAATCCCCAGCATTCGATTTTCGATTCGAGAATGGTGTTGGTTACCTTGATTTCGATGTTTTAATGACGGCGACGTTAAATGGGAATTATCTGGAGGTACATTGTGACCATGCCATTGTTAGTACCAATGATCAAGTTACTTCTCCTGTAGATAATACTGAAGAGAATTTTCGTAGCGTAAAATGCAGTGTTAGTATTTACAGCAACAATTATTGAATTTTATGTTAAGAATTGAAGATTTTTTTTTTTATGTTTTTGGCAATTATATTGACTTGGTGAAGGATTTGAAAGTTGTTCATAATATAAATCGGGTTTTGCTAAACAACGCCCTAGAATTTCCTAGTAACGCCATAAATACAGTATTTTTATACGGTAGTTACATACTTGCATTTCTTTTCTCTCTCCTCCCCTTGACTCACTTCCCTAATATTTTCTCATTTTTAGATTTTATCCCTTTCTTCATTCACTTTCCCTCCCATCTTCTTCCACTCACCACTGGACACCGGTGCCGCCGCACAACCACCACCGCACCACCACTGCACCACCACCGTCGTACCCCACCATCACCCTCTCTCTCTGTTTTTTTTTCATTTACAGTGAATTTTTTTTTAAAAAAAAAGGGAGGCGTCCACCATGGACGCCCCACCACCGGTGGAGGCGTCCATGGCAGGCGCCTCACCATGTGGTGGAGCGCCTGCCATGGACGCCTCCACCGGTGGTGGGGCGTCCATGGTGGACGCCTCCCTTTTTTAAAAAAATAAAAAAAAAAAAAAAAACAGAGGAGAGAAGGGGTGGTGGTGGTGATGTGTCGGGGTACGGTGGTGGTGGTGTGTCGGGGTACGGTGGTGGTGGTGGTGCCGTGGAGAAGAAGATGGTGATGGTGGTGGTGGTGTCTTTTGAAATTGGAGGAGGAGGGGTTAGGGAAGTGAGTCAAGGGGAGGAGAGAGAAAAGAAATGCAAGTATATAAATACGGTATAAAAATACTGTATTTATGGCGTTACTAGGAAATTCTAGGGCGTTGTTTAGCAATTCAGTATAAATCCTTTATTGTTATGTGATTGTGATTCCTTGATGCTTCATTGACCTGATGGGGATACCAACCGTCATATTCTAGCTGTTAATTATGGGCCTAAATCTTTTATTTTACTTTCTTTTTACCATTATATATATGTGACACTTAATATTATTGCTCTATATCTATATATATCTAAAATCCAAAGCAAACAAATGTCATGCTGCCACATATACCTCCCCCTCCGAAACAAATAATACAAAGTAATCAACAAAAATGTATGTGTGAAGACTCGAACACACAACCTCTCATTTGAAATATGAACACACTAACCAACTAATCTACAATCTCTTTTTGGTTTTTATGGGGAGAAAAATAGTATAACATACATCTAAGAAAAGCATTTAAAGATATGGTAACTTATATCTCACAATATACCCCACAATTATTGAGGAGACCCACCATTACATCCAATTATCTCAAAAGTTACGGCCCATAATACTTGGTAGCTTATGTGGCCCGCCACCATTGTTGGAGCAAAAATGCACACTATTACAGCTAATAGTCCCTCCATTTGCTTGCTCCATACCCATCAAAAGATCAAGACCAACCATCAAATACACAATTGGATGACAAATAGAGCCCAACATTCTCATAGAAGTAAGAAGTGCAACTATTAATCTTCCCTTCCCCATTTAGGTGTTACATACCCATGATGTCACATGTACTCTCTCCCTCCCCAAACAAATGATGCAAATTAAATATGATTTGCCATGCTGTCACATGTACTCCCCTCCCTAATCAAATGACAAAATTTAAGTTATAAAAATATAGTGTTTAAACCTAAACACATGACCTCTCATTTGAAATGCAAATGCATTAACCAACTAATCTACAATATCATATTTGTCTTTGTGGGGGAATAATTATTTATAGGCAATATAATATTTAAATTTTTAAAAAAGTATATGATTGACATATCTGGAAAGTTTATATCCTAATATTTCAAATTTTATAGCTATAAGCTACATTGCTTCTGCTTTAAGAACCAAATTGTAAGTACACCAGGAGTGTTCAGGAGACCTCATATGTTTGACCTGTCATGTTGACCTGTCTACCCGAAAAAGGTAATAAATATAAAATTTTATTTTTATGGGTCGGGTAACCGACCCAAAAAAAGATGCAAAAATCAAATCGGTTAATGGGTTTGCTTTTAGGTTAAACGTGTATCTCGGATAAACATATCGTTATATATTGTTTTTCTCTTTTTTTCCACAGTTACATTAATCTCTTCTTACAATAAATAATTGTTAAAATGTATTAAGTGAGCTTATTAGCTACTCGGTACCACATTGTTGTGCTTGTGACTTTCAGAGGGAAAAGAAAAGATAAATAATAAGAAGAATTAATATTTTATAGGAGATGTTGGATTAGATGAATCAACAATTCAACATTTTAAAAAAAGGATATGAGAAATCAACATGTTAATGGAAAAATTAGTTGTGATGCAATCTGCAAGTGAGAATATTACGTTATGTTTGATTGATAGTAGATCCTTTTGAGAAATTAGGATTAAAGTTGGCATGCAATTGACAGTTGGCACTCATGGTAGTACCCAAAAAAACTGTAATCAACATGGATCGACATTTGACACTCATAGTAGTAGCTTCTTCTGTAGCTCTTCTAATGATTTATTTTTCATAAAAAAAAGCTATGACACTTTTGCTAGCACCCGGTGTTCAGGGTCGAGTCATGGGTTGCTTTTCTTAGCTACCCGCAAATGTGGGTACCCACATATTCTGGTACCCGCATATTTGGTACCCGAATAATTAGGTAACCGGTTATGAACACCCTTAAACAACAAACTCTAATTAATCGATTACATTCTTTAATAACTAAAATGTAATGCAAAATAAAGATTAATCTCAAGGCATCGCCCAGGTCAACAACTAGTTATTATATATAAATCAATTTTCTGTTTAAAAAATATATGAATAAAGCAAACAATAATTGATATCAACACATAGAATTGAGTGGTTTTTCGTTAATTACATGGCATTTACATCTATTTTATTTGGCTTGCTTTCTCAATTATGCACTGAATGTTTTAAAATTATTTCCTACACCTGTACACGTCTTAATTTTGAAGACCATGAGCGCATGGTGTTTTTACAATACAGGTATTCTATTGGTTGATTACATGCTGTTTACATGCATCTTTTTATAATTTTTTAAAGAAGGAAACAAACAAACTAGGGTGGTTGTCATGAAATGAGCCACCCTAAAGCATCCTTTCGGATGATTACATGCATCTTTTTATATGGCTTAGCTTATTGCTTTCCATTGATAACATGTTTTTTTTTTCTTTTCATAAATACAAAACTTATTATGTTAAATATTATAGGATTTATCAATATATATTTTTAAAATATTAGCTTCTTACCTTTAAAGATATTTATATTTAAGGTAGAACAACTAAAAAAAGAAAGGGAGTATAACATAATAAAAAGAACACATCTTATATTATACGCACCCATGCTTTTGTATGGGCAAAACTCAGTTGAACTTAATGTGTTATTCGGTACGTGACCCATTGCCCCTGATTTCAAAAGTCTAAGGTGGAATCCCACACATATCTCTGAATAGACTATCTTTGAATATACTTCTATTTTATAAATACTAGGAATCACCGCCCAATTATTAAATCTCTGACTAGGGGTAAATTAAATTTAAGAAAAATCTTTTATAAGAAAGGTAACAATTTAAAATTATTTCTAACTCGTTACATATGTGATGAAATTATGGGTACAGTTTAAGAAGTGTGAACAACTGGAAAATGTCCCCCTTCCCCTTTTAAACTCAGTTATGGCTATTTAGAGAACTAATTGAGAAAGCCACATGATTTACTCATTGTCACATCACATTAGAAAAGTGTGGGTTTGGTTCAGTGGGTAATTTCACGAGGGATGGATGTTGAGTCTCATTTTACTAGAAAAAAAACACCATTAATATAGATCTTAATCGACTATCCTTTAGACTCAAAAGTCAAACCAATCCATATTGGCCAAGTTGAGGTGAATTTTGTCTCCCACTTGATAACTTTGTTTATGAATCGATCTGATTTTAAAAGTAGATAATTTACACGAACCAACCAAAACAAGTCGTGTTTCGTCATCAATCTGAGCTGACTGCTAACAGGCCCGTCCCTAGAGCTGGGTAGGAGGGGCGCCTGCCCAGGGCCCAAGGAAAGGAAACCCAAATTCAATTAAGGCTTTCATTTAAAAAAAAATTCAAAAACCTTTCAAAGTTCCAGTAAAAGACGTAGGTTGCAGCTTCCAAAACTTCTTCCTATCTTCTTGAAAATTGAAAAGCCTTCATTAATTAGATCCCTAAATTCAACTCCTTACTCCTCAAATCTTTCAAAACTGTTCCATATTCTCCAATTAGCAACTAAAATGTCAGGGACGGGGCTGACTGCTAAGCACAATGGATACAAATCATCCCGGCAAAATGATCCATGCGCTCAAGTTGAGTACGTTGAGTACAAAGGATAATATGTATTATTCCAAACTCTTGATTTTAGACATTATGTTCCATGACAATAATTATTCAATAGCTCTAATCTAAAATCTCAAAGGATATCTTCAGAGAAAGAGTAAACAATCTTTTTATAAGCCTATGTAAACCCTCCGATTGGCTGTTTCTTGAGGGCATACGCAAAAATATCGAAAACACTTTCGCTCAAATAATGTTGACTTCCAAGCCATCATGTATGTTACCATTTCCTCCAATGTCCACAAACACCAATCATATAAATCAACCTACATGATCAGATGTTGACTTTCTTATAAGTTCTAACTGCAATTAAAAAAAAATTCTTATATGTATAAATCAACTTAATGTCTTGTAAAACTTGCTTTAATTTCTTAGCATATTCGTTCATTATCTTAACCCTTATATTCGTTCATTAGTCATGAAATGATTTTATTTCAAGTAGTTTTTTTTTTAAAAAATGCATGGATTATCCGTTATGGGTGTGCGTATCCGAACCCGTACCCGTATTCCGTCTCTGTGCAGGTGTGCAGCCTAGTCGGTAGTGACCCACCATTCATAAATTCCTGGATCCGCCACTGCTGTTCATTTTAGTAGGACTACCAATCATCATTTATAATGCTGTAGCCTGTGGTCAAACTCAAGGACCCGAGCTTTTCCCTCGTATACGCCTCATTTACTGGTTTCATGACATCCGACGATCATCTCACCTCCTTCTTCGACGTCGTAGTTAGAGCAACGAATCCAAACCACAAGCTCAAGCTCAAGTACTCGGACGTTCGTATCTCGATATACAAAACCAAGCAGAAACTTGCAGAGGATCGCTTGGATAATTTCAGTCAAAGAAAAAGGAATGTGACGTTGATACGGTCTGAGGCCGTGGCACTTAACGTGAGGCTCAAGAAAGCTTCCTTTGTTTGATATTGAGTTTGAAAGCGGTCTTGGATACCTTGATTTCATGTTTATATGTTTAGGAGTTTGCTGTCGGTTCATTGTAAGGCCCTTGTTAATATTTCTTCTTCTACTTATGTAGCTGATTCTCCTAATTAAACCTAGTAATTTTAATATTGGAAATTCTACATGGTGGCCTCCAACTTTCAATTTTTCTATATGGTTGCAGGGCAAAAAAATATTATATAAAGTGACTCCCAACTTTGACAAATTCTACCTAGTGACCTTATTTCATAAATTAGTGGCTAACAAATTAAACCTAACTCTTTCTCTCTCCTCCCTCATCCCATTTCTCTTTGTAAACCCCAATCCACACCCCTGCACCGCCACCCAGGCCATCGAACGAACGTTAGTGGGTCTACCCACTCCGTACCTCCCACTTCGCACCACCCCAAAATTCGACCCTCCTCCTTTAGTGAAGGCTGTTATGTTTCAGTATGACCTGCGTTTGTTGCATTGCGTTGACGCTGCGGTTTTGGTATAATCCATGTACTTAATCGGTACATTCCCGCTTTATAAGCTCCCATTTGAGTGAAGGTTTCTATTGTTGTTTAAATCATCTTGAGTGTTGTTCCCATAGTCTGTATCGGGATATTGTGCTTATCTAGGATCTGTTGTTGGCAGCATCTCAGCGCTTGAGGTGAGCCATGTTAATGCTTTGGGCTAAAATGTGAATACTTGCATTAAGTGCAGCCTTCCATTTGACTTCTGTAATTCTGTAGACATTTTCATCTTTACATCCAATTCCCCCCTTTACTTTTGATAAGAAATGCAAAAAAAATGATGACCTTAGATGCAGGAACATACATTTATTGTTTCTTTTGCAATAAGGTTTGTTTACCAAAGTCGGTATGTAACTTCTCCAATCTCTGCTTTCAGCAAAGCCTCATCATAATTTAGTTAGATGCAATTAATTTGAAAACATATAAAGGCTGATGCTGATAGATTTTTATTTGAAAACATATAAAGGTTGACGCTGTCTTGTCTCTTTGCAAGTGTTGGTTGACGAAATAGTGAGGAGAACTTTGGGGTGGTGCGAAGTGGATGGTGCGGAGTGGGTAGACCCACTGGTGTTTGTTCTATATCCTGGGTGGCGGTGCAGGGGTGTGGATTGGGGTTTACACAGAGAAAGGACATGAGGGTAGAGAGAGAAAGAGTTAGGTTTAATTTGTTAGCCACGAATTAATGAAATATGGTCATCAGATAGAATTTGTCAAAGTTGTGAGTCACTTTGTATAATAACCTTTTTGCCCTGCCATCATATAGAAAATTTGAAAATTGGAGGCAACCATGTAGAATTTCCCTTTTGATATTGATAATGAAGACGGTTTTCCCAGGAAAGAATGCAGGAGTTACATAATATTCTCCAACTAACCCTTGGACTTTTAAATGTAAGTCTTCAGTTACGAAAATGATACTCCTGACTCCATATCATTCTAGGAGATACTTTATATTGTTATACTTACAACTATTTCTATATTACGTGGGTTGTATTTTAGGGATAAGTTGTATTTCTTAAATTAGGTTGGTTTCTCCGAAATTGCATAGAAATATCAAATACTGTTTGGGCTCAAATAATCAGCAGCCTAATAATTACGTAATAGCCTCCCAAGGCCCCGGACAAGTGGCAGCAGTGGGTCCCGCTTGTGAGTTGACCTAATTTCATGAGCTTGGGATCCATTAAAGGGCTGAAATGATTGATACCAAAAGGTAACATAACCATCTCCTCCAAGGAAGGCCCATCCCATCATTGTTTCCTGTCTGCACTACAAGAAAAGTGGAAATCAACGACGGCTAAAAGCCGTCGGTGATTGCCCTAAAAGCCGTCGGTGATTAATCAACGACGGCCAACCGTCGTTAATTGGCCGTCGGTAAAACGATGGTCGCTGATACTAGAATCAACGATCGTCAAGCCGTCGGTGATGTATTTAACGACGGTTTCATCACAGTCAGCGACGGTTTAATATAGCCGTCGTTGATGGACAGTCAGCGACTGTTTAAAGCAGACGGTGATTCAGCGACGGTTTTAAACGGTCGGTGAATCAGCGACCGTTTCAAACCGTCGCTGATTCACCGTCTGCTTTAAACCGTCGTTGATTTCGACCAAATAACGTCTGTTAAAAACAGCCGCTAAGTTATTAAAGCGATCGTTGATTTCGTGTTAATGGGTACATAGAGAACCTTACGCGACGCCTATAGCCGTCGTTGATTTAATGTTTAACCGTTTGTTGTTACAAAAATAATATTGTTTAAAATTCAATTGTCCTTAATAATAATTAAACCTGTACCTGCACAGCTGCATCTAAATATACCACGCTAAAGCTGTTTCTCCATCGCATTCAATTTTTTCAATTACAAAAATATGCAATTTTGATATATATTAAAATTTACATAGATACTTGTATAATTACATGAAATAACCCGACACATCAAGAAACGAAGCGAGATGCCGATAAGTATTTACACTACAAGAAAATAGTTAGACTAACTTTATCCGTGCAGCGACCTTTGCCTCCACTTGCGCCTCAATCTGAGAAAAAATGGACGGCTCATATAGTTGTGAAGAGCCACCATCTCCTCGGCCTGATGCAGAGTTGTAGTACAAATGATCTCCCTGACCCAACCCCTGAACTTTTCCTTTGTTCTTCCCCCCAACCTGTCTCCCCAATACAACGGATCGGGGTTCGGTTGTGACCCCGAGTCGTACAATGATCCAGCTTCTTATTGTATGTCTCCTGCATTTGGTTAAATATACTCATATTCAAATAATATAAATTGCCAAAATGGCGTATATTTGGTTATATCTTTCCTTTTTTGTGTATTTTCAATCAAAACAACTTATAATCACATTAAACTAACTATATATATGATGTTTGAGGTGTTTATAACTTAAACTAGCATCAAACTACTCGTATTCATTCAATTTCAAGTCAAATGGCCTAAAATGGCCTATATTAGCCTATATTTGGTTCTATCTTTCCTTTTTGTGTATTTTCAATCAAAACAACTTATAATCACATTAAACTAACTATATATATGATGTTTGAGGTGTTTATAACTTAAACTAGCATCAAACTACTCGTATTCATTCAATTTCAAGTGAAATGGCCTAAAATGGCCTATATTAGCCTATATTTGGTTCTATCTTTCCTATTTTGTGTATTTTCAATCAAAAAAACTTACAATCACATTAAACTAACTATATATATGATGTTTGAGGTGTTTATAACTTAAACTAGCATCAAACTACTCGTATTCATTCATGTTCAAGTGAAATGGCCTAAATTGGCCAAAATGGCGTATATTTGGTTCTAACTTTCCTATTTTGTGTATTTTCAATCAAAACAACTTACAATCACATTAAACTAACTATATATATGATGTTTGAGGTGTTTATAACTTAAACTAGCATCAAACTACTCGTATTCATTCAATTTCAAGTCAAATGGCCTAAATTGGCCAAAATGGCGTATATTTGGTTCTATCTTTCCTATTTTGTGTATTTTCAATCAAAACAACTTACAATCACATTAAACTAACTATATATATATGATGTTTGAGGTGTTTATAACTTAAACTAGCATCAAACTACTCGTATTCATTCATGTTCAAGTGAAATGGCCTAAATTGGCCAAAATGGCGTATATTTGGTTCTAACTTTCCTATTTTGTGTATTTTCAATCAAAACAACTTACAATCACATTAAACTAACTATATATATGATGTTTGAGGTGTTTATAACTTAAACTAGCATCAAACTACTCGTATTCATTCAATTTCAAGTGAAATGGCCTAAATTGGCCAAAATGGCGTATATTTGGTTCTAACTTTCCTATTTTGTGTATTTTCAATCAAAACAACTTACAATCACATTAAACTAACTATATATATGATGTTTGAGGTGTTTATAACTTAAACTAGCATCAAACTACTCGTATTCATTCAATTTCAAGTCAAATGGCCTAAATTGGCCAAAATGGCGTATATTTGGTTCTATCTTTCCTATTTTGTGTATTTTCAATCAAAACAACTTACAATCACATTAAACTAACTATATATATGATGTTTGAGGTGTTTATAACTTAAACTAGCATCAAACTACTCGTATTCATTCAATTTCAAGTCAAATGGCCTAAATTGGCCAAAATGGCGTATATTTGGTTATATCTTTCCTATTTTGTGTATTTTCAATCAAAACAACTGACAATCACATTAAACTAACTATATATATATGATGTTTGAGGTGTTTATAACTTAAACTAGCATCAAACTACTCGTATTCATTCATGTTCAAGTGAAATGGCCTAAATTGGCCAAAATGGCGTATATTTGGTTCTAACTTTCCTATTTTGTGTATTTTCAATCAAAACAACTTACAATCACATTAAACTAACTATATATATGATGTTTGAGGTGTTTATAACTTAAACTAGCATCAAACTACTCGTATTCATTCAATTTCAAGTCAAATGGCCTAAATTGGCCAAAATGGCGTATATTTGGTTCTATCTTTCCTATTTTGTGTATTTTCAATCAAAACAACTTACAATCACATTAAACTAACTATATATATATGATGTTTGAGGTGTTTATAACTTAAACTAGCATCAAACTACTCGTATTCATTCATGTTCAAGTGAAATGGCCTAAATTGGCCAAAATGGCGTATATTTGGTTCTAACTTTCCTATTTTGTGTATTTTCAATCAAAACAACTTACAATCACATTAAACTAACTATATATATGATGTTTGAGGTGTTTATAACTTAAACTAGCATCAAACTACTCGTATTCATTCAATTTCAAGTGAAATGGCCTAAATTGGCCAAAATGGCGTATATTTGGTTCTAACTTTCCTATTTTGTGTATTTTCAATCAAAACAACTTACAATCACATTAAACTAACTATATATATGATGTTTGAGGTGTTTATAACTTAAACTAGCATCAAACTACTCGTATTCATTCAATTTCAAGTCAAATGGCCTAAATTGGCCAAAATGGCGTATATTTGGTTCTATCTTTCCTATTTTGTGTATTTTCAATCAAAACAACTTACAATCACATTAAACTAACTATATATATGATGTTTGAGGTGTTTATAACTTAAACTAGCATCAAACTACTCGTATTCATTCAATTTCAAGTCAAATGGCCTAAATTGGCCAAAATGGCGTATATTTGGTTATATCTTTCCTATTTTGTGTATTTTCAATCAAAACAACTGACAATCACATTAAACTAACTATATATATATGATGTTTGAGGTGTTTATAACTTAAACTAGCATCAAACTACTCGTATTCATTCATGTTCAAGTGAAATGGCCTAAATTGGCCAAAATGGCGTATATTTGGTTCTAACTTTCCTATTTTGTGTATTTTCAATCAAAACAACTTACAATCACATTAAACTAACTATATATATGATGTTTGAGGTGTTTATAACTTAAACTAGCATCAAACTACTCGTATTCATTCAATTTCAAGTGAAATGGCCTAAATTGGCCAAAATGGCGTATATTTGGTTCTAACTTTCCTATTTTGTGTATTTTCAATCAAAACAACTTACAATCACATTAAACTAACTATATATATGATGTTTGAGGTGTTTATAACTTAAACTAGCATCAAACTACTCGTATTCATTCAATTTCAAGTCAAATGGCCTAAATTGGCCAAAATGGCGTATATTTGGTTCTATCTTTCCTATTTTGTGTATTTTCAATCAAAACAACTTACAATCACATTAAACTAACTATATATATGATGTTTGAGGTGTTTATAACTTAAACTAGCATCAAACTACTCGTATTCATTCAATTTCAAGTCAAATGGCCTAAATTGGCCAAAATGGCGTATATTTGGTTCTATCTTTCCTATTTTGTGTATTTTCAATCAAAACAACTTACAATCACATTAAACTAACTATATATATGATGTTTGAGGTGTTTATAACTTAAACTAGCATCAAACTACTCGTATTCATTCATTTTCAAGTGAAATGGCCTATATTTGATTCTAACTAAACTTGCATCAAACTTTTCAATCATATTTGCCTATAAATATATGTTTAGAAGTATGTACCGAGATTTGCTTTGCTTTCTTGTTTGCTGGGATTTCTCCTTTTCCAGGAACAGTCTTGAAATGAGTCTTCAAGAACAACTCGGGAGCAGTAGGGAGTACTCCTCCTCTACTCTTTGCCTGTAGACATTGTTGAACAAAGGCTTCAATATTAACAAATTACAACTTTATCACTTTCAAATTAATTATAGTATTAATTTACCTCAAGAAGAACATAGGCAAAAACAACATAGATAGATTGGAGATAATACTAACTTACATGCATGACAAATGAGTATGCATGACAAATGACCCCCCCCTGCACAGCCCCCCCTCTCCCTGACCCCCTGCAGCCCCTCCCCCCCCCGACCTCCCCCTCCCCCCCCCCTCACCGACCTCCCCCTCCCCTCCATGACCCCCTGCAGCCCCTCCCCCCTCCCTCACCGACCTCCCCCTCCCCTCCCCGACCCCCCGCAGCCCCTCCCCCTCCCCGACCCCCGCAGCCCCTCCCCCCTCCCGACCCCCCCGCACAGTCCCCCCCCCCCGACCCCCTGCAGCCCCTCCCCCCCCCCCGACCCCCGCACACGCCCTCCCCCTTCCCCGACCCCCTGCAGCCCCTCCCCCCCCCGACCCCCGCACACGCCCCCCTCCCCGACCCCCTGCAGCCCCTCCCCCCCCACTGACCCCCTGCCACACCCCCCCATATATAATTTGCTGCCATGAGAGTTGAATTCATGGGATAAAAACTTGCCAAATATAGGGAAGAAAAAGTACAATGATGTCAAAGAAGAACCATACATCAAGAAAAGAGATGACCATTGAAACCCCAAGATGAGTATAATAGCTAGACCACATCCAACAAATAAAGTGCAGAACAAGGCACTCTGTACAAATTCATTAATAGAATTATCCAATCATCAAGTCCAAAGTAAGACATACCAAAGAGAAACACCAAAGTAAGACATACATTATATTTCATGATGAAAAACTTACACAAAAATTAAAATATAGAATTTACATGAACGAAAACAATATAAATTGAAGACAAAAAGTGCTACTAACCTTACAATTAAGCCAAAGAGAAACACCAAAGTGTTACGTAATCCTACATCATGTAGAAAATCAATTATTAAACGGCACCTTTAAGCGTCAATTTCTACTAAACGTTTACATTTGCATTACCAAATAACAAACAAATGGATGTAAATCATCATCCATACAGAACACACATAGATGCATCATCTCTAAAATAAAAAATAATAGCCTAAGTTCAAGCTTGTTTTCATCAGATGAACAACACCCATATCTTCTTTTTTTTTTTTTTTTGAAGGAACCATATCTTCTTTCTTCATTATTCATCATCCTTTGTTTTTCCTTTGATATTAAGTCCAACAATTTTGGGTTACTTTCACCCATTCTTTTTTTCCACCAAATGTTAGAAAACAAAAATACCCACATGCTCGTTCTTGTTACTGATTTCACTCACCAAATCACTAAAATCGACTATAAAATTATACGCAAAAAAATAATAAGTAGTATGAACTTTGATTAAAGAAATGATATATTATAAGATCAAACACTTACATGAAGAAATATACATAATATAAAGCAAGACTCAATTTTTTGGGTTTAGTTTCATCACTACACAAATTGTTAAAAAAAAAAGAAATTAGCACTGCTTACCACCGGCGAAATGTAGGTCCGGCAAGAGTCGATGCAAGTTCATCGCCCAAGTTCGTCGCCTGAAGTTCACTTCTCTCCCAAAAAAAAAACCCAACTGTTAGGGTTTGGTTGATGAGTAAAAAAATTTTTTAAAAAAAGAGAAAATAAAGCTTACCGCCGGCGAAGTGAGGTGGAGATGGGTCGCTGACGTTGGTTGGAGGAAGGAGGAGAGGCAGGTGGAGGTGGAGTCGACGGAGTTTCGTCGCTGCAAAATCGCCCAAATTCCCTCCTTTTTGTTGTTGAAAAAAAAACCCGACTGAAAGACTTAAATTAAACCCCCCCCCCTTTAGAAATCAACGACGGTTTCTGACCGTCGCCCAAGCTACAAAAAATTTCTGCTTTACTTCCACAAAATCAACGACGGCTTTTAGCCGTCGTTATTTACTACCGACAGCTAAACCGTCGTTATATGCTACAACTGCAGTCGGTGATCAACGAC
Source organism: Beta corolliflora (assembly GCA_947648045.1). NCBI lineage: Eukaryota > Viridiplantae > Streptophyta > Magnoliopsida > Caryophyllales > Amaranthaceae > Beta > Beta corolliflora. The sequence goes on along the minus strand of CANSZD010000928.1, from coordinate 2,025,080 downwards.
GGCTTCAAGCCGTCGTTGATTTTGATTATACCGACGGTTTTGTTAGCCGTCGCTGATAGGCCGTCGTTATTTTGTGATTTTCTTGTAGTGCTGGGAATTCCCAACAGTATAAATATCACCAGTCTCATCAATGAACAGGTATTCAATTCTCACCTAACAAACTACAGCATCTCTCTCTAGACTTTCTCTCTCTACCTCAATCATCTATTGACTTGAGCGTCGGAGGGGCGATCCCGGAAACACCCCCGGGGTAGTCTAACCTTCTTTTTTAGGATTCCGGCGAACGGATAACGGAGCTCAGGCGAACGTTCTTGGGGTCCACATCAAACCTCTCAACCTATTACAATCCTTAATTTCATAGCAGAAACAGTTTGGCGCCGTCTGTGGGGAATTTACAATCAAAGTCGCTTCGCCCCAACTCAGTAAGATTCATTTCATTGTTACTCAGCAATGGCCCCAACCAAAAACACTCGCTCTAGACAGCCATCGGCACATGCTCAGAGGTCTGAACGAGCGCCCTCGCCCTCTCTCCAACGGAGGTCCGAGCGAGCACCCTCACCTAACCCCCATCGGACCCCGACCGTTCAGACCATCAACCCTGAAGAAGAACAATCCGACGAAAATGGACCAAACCCCTCACAACAACTACAACCTGCTGACCTCCAACCCATATCTACAGCAGATATCAACTTAATAGCCGCTCAGCTTCAGCAGACCCTGCAACGTAGCTTGATGGACATGTTAGCCAACCTACAGCAGGGACGCCCTCTGCCAAAACCCAAGGACCAAGCCTTAGTGCCTTTCCTTCGGGAAGAAAACATTCATCGCTCTGCCCACGGTCAGCCTAGCCAACAACGATCGGGAGCAAGAGAATACAGCCAACATGATCGGCAACGATCTAAGCAGGGGGAAGAGGAGCGTCATCTGTCCAAAGGTAGATCCGCCAGGCAAGGGGAAGAGACCCACGTGTCTAAATCAACGAGGGGCAATGGCGGGCAAAAGCACAATGACGCTCGACACTTCCTCAACGAGAAGTGCCTTAGCAAAGGGTATGACGCAAGGCATATCCTTAACAAGAAAGCCGCTCAGCGGGAAGGGGACGGTGACTCTACCCAATCTAAACCTACTCGGTTCAATAGTGGAGCTCTTAAGTTCATGGTCCCATTCAGCCAAGCAATACTAGAAGCAACTAGCCCGGGAAAAATCAAAACACCTGCCATTGAACCATTTGCGGGCCTAACTGACCCGGATGATCACATGGGCCACATATAAGGCTCAGATGAGCATTCAAACCGGCTACGAAGCCACTTGGTGCCGCTTCTTTCCCACAACATTGAAGGGATTGACTCTGCACTGGTTTCAGGAGCTCCCTGCTGGGATCATAACTAATTTCTCGGTACTTGAGAACCTATTCATTCATCAGTTTGTCGCGAGAAAATGGCATAAGAAGACAAGCCTTCACCTAATGGCAATCAGACAGGAGAAGAATGAGAGCCTAGCCGATCGACTACATCAAAAGTTCAACGAAGAGTCCTTGAAAGTTTCAGACCTACAGGACGCAGTAGCATTTGCCGCCCTGATGTCCAGACTTCAACCCGGTCGGTTGAGATGGTCCTTGGCAGAAAATGAAGTGAAAACCTTCTCCGAAGCAACGAGCAGGGCTCAGAGATTCATCCAGGCAACAGACATATGTCGCCACTCGGATGATGGAAGTAAGAAGAGGAAGGAAGAAGGAAATCACAAGGACCAACCGAAGCAACAGAAAACAGGAGGTCGGTCAGACAGGTTCACCGACCATGGCAACGACCCCCGGTTCATCAAGAACAGAAGAGATATCTACTTGGACATAAATGACAAGTCCATGCTTCCCCGCCCGCCTCCCATCAGAACCTCATCAGCTCGAAGAGATAAGACCCAGTGGTGTGAGTACCACAAAGAGTGTGGACACACCACCAAAGATTGCAGAGAGCTCAAGAAGTCCCTCGACAACTTGGCTGATCAACGCAAGCTGAACCGCTACCTCAAGCACACAAGCGAGGAGAAAGGCAAGCAGAAGGTGGATCAGTCAAACAGCGGAGATACAAAAGGATTCATTAGGGTTATAGCTGGTGGCTTCGCGTCAGGAGGCCTAACCGGCCGATTACGTAAAGCCCACCTAAAGAGCCTCAAGCACCAAGTGCTTGACGTCCATCACCCCCGACCCGACTGCCCCGTAATGACCTTTGGGGTATCCAGTCGGACCCTACACATGCCACACGACGACCCCCTGGTCATCGAGCTCAAAGTTTCCAACACGAGGGTCAAGAGAGTGTTGGTAGACAGCGGTTCGTCCGCCGACATAATCACTCTGGAGTGCCTCAAGAATTTGAAGTACAGCGAAAGGGATATCACCCCCTTGAATCAGCCACTCATAGGCTTTGGGGAAAACTCGGTGCACCCAGTCGGATCAATAAAGCTACCCACCCGGATGGGCGAAAAAGGCAAGGGGAGAAGCCTATTGATTGACTTTCTAGTGGTGGACATCCCTCTGCCATACAACATCATAATGGGATGACCAACTCTGAATAAGGTCAAAGCTGCAATCTCGATCTATCAGCTCCTCATGCAATTTGAAACCGACGAGGGTAAGATCGGGAAGATCGAAGGGGATCAGCAAGCAGCAAGAGAGTGTTATGTGAACAATCTCAAAAGTAAGAACGACGTCCAAGAGGACTCAAAGAAGAGAAAGCGAGAAGAAAGCGAGCCCTCAAGTGGCCTCGGGGTCTACATCACTGAAAACCCCAAGCAATACGAGCGCCCTCATCCAGCTGAGGATGATGAAGAAGTAATCATTGACAAGGAGCTCGGTCGAACTCTGAGGGTAGGCAAAGCCATGGACCCTAAAACAAGAGAAGAAATCATCCAAGTACTCACTGAGTACAAAGATGTCTTTGCATATGAGGCCTCAGAAATGCCAGGGCTCGACCCTAAAATCATGTGCCACGAGTTTAACATCAAAGAGGGGTTCAGGCCAATCAAGCAAAAATTGAGACACCAGGGTCCCGAGAGGAACGCCACAGCAGCTGCGGAAGTTAAAAAATTGCTTGAGGCAGGCTTTATAGAAGAGTGCCAGTACTCGAAGTGGTTGGCAAACGTGGTATTGGTCAGAAAGTCGAGTGGGGCATGGAGGATGTGCGTGGATTTCACATTCCTGAACAAGGCCTGTCCAAAAGACAACCACCCTCTACCAAAGATTGATAGATTGGTCGATTCAACTGCCGGGTATGCTATCCTAAGCTTCATGGACGCAAATGCGGGGTAGCACCAGATCCCAATGGCTGCACATGACCGAGTCCACACCGCCTTCGTCACAAACCAGGGGTATACTGCTACAAGATGATGCCATTCGGACTCAAAAATGCAGGGAATACGTATCAGCGAACGGTGAACAAAATCTTCAACGACCAGCTCGGTCGAAATATTGATGTGTATGTTGATGATATGATCGTCAAAAGCAAAGCCCAGGGGGATCACCCCTCAGATTTAAGAGAGACCCTCGGAACATTAAGGCGGTTCCGCATGATGTTGAATCCGAATAAGTGCGTCTTCGGAGTGAAAGGAGCGAAGTGCCTCGGATTCCTGGTGGATGAAAGGGGAATCGAGGCAAATTCCGATAAGATGAAAGTTGTGATGGAGATGAAGTCTTCTCAGAACGTACGAGAGGTATGGTACAGCGCCTAACCGGCTGTTTAGCTGCCCTCGGATGCTTCCTCAAAGTTGTGATGGAGATCAAGCCACCGGTCGGGGAGAAGATGGAGTATGCTATCAAGTTTGAATTCTTGGGATCTAAAAATGAAGCCGAGTACGAAGCCCTCATCCTTTGACTTCAATTATGAATCTTGGCCGGAGCCACGGCAGTCAAGGCAAAATCCGACTCACAACTCATTGTGAGTCAGGTATCAGGCGAGTATGAAGCCAAGGAGGACAACATGAGAATGTACTTGGCTAAAACCCATGAATTCATCAAAAACCTATCCCAGTTCAGCATCACCCATATACCGAGGTCGGAAAACTAACAGGCTGACGCACTGGCTCTGATGGCGAGCTTAGCAGAGGGATCTGCCCTTCGGACCATCATGTGGGAGGTCCTACATCAGCCAAGCATCAATGCCAAAGAGCAACTGGTATTGAATCGGACATCCACATGGATGGAAGAAGTGGTCAAGTACTTGAAGGATGGGATACTACCCGTGGACCACAAGGAGGCCGAGGGAGTCAAGCATAAATCCGGATGGTTCCTATGGCATGACGATCATCTCTATAAGAAGTCCTTCACCCACCCTTTGCTCAAGTGTGTGACCCCCGAGGAGGGAGACTACATCCTAAGGGAAATCCACCAAGGAGCTTGCGTCACCAAGGGAGAAGGACAATAGCGGGGAAAGCCCTCAGAGCCGGTTACTACTGGCCGACTTTGAAGGCAGACGCACATGAGCTAGTTAAAAGGTGCCCATCATGTCAGATCCACTCGGACATTCCTAGAGCACCAACCACTCCCCTAACAACGATCCAAGGAATTCTACGATTTGACAAATGGGGCATGGACCTACCCGGACCATTTCCCCCAGCTTCAAGCCAACGCAAATTCCTAATAGTGGCGATTGACTACTTTACCAAGTGGACAGAGGCTGAGCCACTCGCCTCAATAACCGACAAGCAGGTTCAGTCATTCATTTGGAGGAACATCATCACCAGATTCCGAGTACAAAGGGCGTTTGTGTCCGACGATGGGCGACAATTTAATAGTGGTCCCACTCGGGATTATTGTGCCCGGTTTGGAATACAGACTAAGCTCTCTGCAGTATCAAGGCCGCAAACCAATGGGCAAGCCGAGTTGGCAAATAAGGTGATCCTCAAAGGAATAAATCCTTGGAGGATGCAAAGGGAGCGTGGGTCGATGACCTACCTGGGGTCCTATGGTCAGGTCGGACTGCCACCAAAGAGGCAACAGGACATTCTCCATTCAGTCTGGTATATGGAAGTGAGGCGGTCCTCCCAGTGGAGGTCGGCATCCCCTCACCCCAAATGACCTTCTATGAATTCGAGAAGAATGAAGAAGAGAAGCCCGTTAACTTGGATCTACTGCCAGAATCAAAGGGCAATGCACTGTGAAGTCCATTCGGTACAAACAAAGAATCACCCGGCATTTCAACCGACGAGTAAAAGCCAGGCCAATCCTACTTGGCGACTTGGTAGTTCGGAAAGTCGAAGCTATCGGACTTTCACACCTGAAAGGGAAGTTAGGCGCCAACTGGGACGGCCCTTACAAGGTGAAGGAAGTGATCAAACCCGGCACATTTCGACTGGAATCCCCGGAAGGTGTTCCCCTGGCCCGACCCTAGAATGCAGACAATCTCAAAAGATTCTATGTATAATGTTTGTTAATTGCAATAGGGGCATATGTAATAGCTGAACAACAGATTGTAGCTACTCGGCACATTTTGTAATGAGTCGGACTACTAGACTTAAGAAGTCGAAATAGTTCGAAATTTTCTGTAATCAATTAAAGAGACTTAACCAGTCAATTGAGACTTAACCAGTCAAAAGATCCTCTAAAAGACTTAACCAGTCGGACAATTATGACTTGACCAGTCAGAAACAAAACAACTTAGTCAACTTCAACAGCTTGACAAATGTTTAACTTAACCAGTTATGCCAGAAGGGAAGTCAGTCGGACATTCAATTGAAAATACAATATTGCAAATAACAAACACCGATAGATGCAAAAAGTTTCACTTCATTGATCGGAAGATTACAAAACAAGGCTAGCCATAACAAGAGTTGGCAGAGAAGATGAAACATCTAAGTACAACGATTGAAAGATCTAAGAGCCAGGGGGAGGGGGAAGGTCGGACACACTCCCCTCGTTGGTGGCAGTGTTGTCACCGACCAGCTCGCTTGCCCGACCAGCTTCCTCGGTTCTTCCATCCTCAACATCGTCATCATCATCATCTTCAGCATCATCATCTTCGAGGTCCATCTGGGCCCGAATCTCAGCAGCCTCAACATCAAGGATCTCCTGATATCCAGTCCAGATTTCATTCCAGGCCAGTACCTTCCTCAGGCGATCCAACGCCTCATCCTCCCCCATCTTATGGGTCTTGCTTCCCACCTCGTTGGGGTAGTCTGCCGCCGCCTCTGACTTCTCCCATTCAACAAACCACTCGGCCTCAGACTTGATGGACTTTTCAGCTTTCTCCAGTCGGCCATGGAGCTCGATCACTTTCTGCTCAGCCTCCTTCAGCTTGACTACCGCATCATCCTTAGCGGTCTGAGCGGTGTCACGGGCCAGAATGAGGTCGGATCTCTCTTTCTCCCACTTAGCCCGCTCATCCTTGAAGTTCTTCTGATCAGTGTTGATGCCCCTCAAAGCATCGTCGAGCTTTGACTTGGCTACGCGTTGAGCCTCCTTGGCCTGATAAACTTCATCAAAATGCTTTTTAGCATTTTCTTTGAGGTCATCTACCTCTTCGGCCAAACTCACCCGGTTCTGGGCAACATTCGCCGGCCGAGCGAAGAACTGAAACAGAAACCAAATGTTAAGCAAGAGAAGAAAGAAAAGCCACTCGGAAAGAAATAGAACGAAGCCGGGGCACTTACGTCAAGCCACGAGAGGAAGAGCTCATTGGTCTCGTTGTTACCCCAGGTAACATTGATGTGCTCTCGGTCGGCTGGAGTATATATATACTCCAGCGCGTGCACCGCCCATCCATCTCTGAGCGGGTAAGCCCAGTAAACGGCACGGCAGAGGCGACCACATCGTTAGGACCATCCCCCAGCGCATCATATGCAGGAGACTTTGGTGTATACTCCGGACTCTTGGTCGGCACAAAGTCCGAAGAGTGAAGGGAGAGGTCAGCTCCGTCGGCCTGTTGGGACGGCTCCTTGTCCTAGTTCCTCGGGTTTCGGCCATCTCGGGGTCAGTCTCTTCTAAGTATGCTCGGGAGAGTTCTGCAAAAAGAAGAAGAGTTAGTGAAATGAACAAAAGAAACACAATGATGTATCCGACCGTAAATCGGAGCCCTCCTTGGATATTACCCTTCGGGAAGGTCCGACTCTGACCCATGACCGAAAAAAAACGCTCGTTTTTGAATAGGCGACAGCTAGGCAGCCAATTGGCCGCGACAAAGGTCTCGCCCCCCTGACGATTTTGGACTTGGTTTGCATTTAGCAAGCTGCCACTGCCTCCTCGTCATTGAAATCAGGGACTCAAAAATTCAGCTCGAAGTTGGGCTCAACTTCTGGTCGCACCAAAGAAATCCCCCAGTCGCCACCGTAGTAAATAAAGGCGAACTCCTTTCGAAAACTCTTCTGAGAGGTAGGGAGATCCAATACCGTGCGGTACTCCTTTTGGACTTGGAAGCACCACCATCCAGGTCCGTTCTCCCCTCCCATCATCTCCACAAGTCTGTATATATGCCTCCAGAGAGTGAGGGTCGGCTGAACGCCCAGCATCTCGCAACGGGACTGTACGGCTATGATTCCCCCCCAAGGAGTTGGGAGAAATCTGACTCAGGCCAGATTGTATGCGTTTAAGAGCTCCTTCACAAAGGGGGTTAGAGGAAATCGGAGTCCAATATCCATTGCCTTATAGTAGCTCGCAGTACAACTGGGGGGCGGAGTCAATATTGTGTGAGAAGCCTCCGATCGGACGAGATGGTAGGGATCCCTTATGTGGTACCTAGCGGCCTGGCCCCAAGGATCCTCCAAAAGCGCCTTGATCAGCTCAGGAAGAGGAAAGAAGGAAGTCGGACCCCCTTTCGGATCAAGGTCGGGATACTCCATCTCCTGGCCCGAAGTTGATGCCTCTACTGCGTCCCACGGCATGGCTACCCTCACTACATCAGAAGACAAATTCTTGTCTAAGTAACTCCTTGAGGGAGGATAGGCTGGGGACACCTCCCAAGGGTAAGGAACGATGCCCTCGGCCTCCTCCTCTACCGAAGACGAGGGACTCGGAAGAGAGATGGCGTCGGGGATAGCCGAGGGGTCGGGGCAACTTATTACAGTCGACACCAAAGTTATTCCCAGCCCCCTCACCTCCTCGGACAACTTATAGGGAGGTGAGGTCGGGGGTGTCACTGACTCGGACGAATCTCCCATTATTTATAGACAAGGGAGTCGGCCGAGGTTATTGAATGAAAAGAAAAGTAACCTTAAAGAAAATCAGGAGCGTACCTGGTCGGATGAACAACTTGGGAGGACTGAACTTGAAAAGTTGAGAGAACTAAGAGAATTTTAAGAGAAGAAAGTTGGAGAAATGAGCAAATGATCTCATTTTCTCTCTCTTCACCCGCATATATAGGCAAACATCGGGGTATGTGCAACGCAAACCCCCCCGCATCACCTAGATGGGCTTTCCAAAGAGGCCCAATTCAGTCAACTCCTCAAAAGCCCAAAAAGGCGAAAAGTCACTACTCGGAGTCCAAGGAAGGTGAAACGACAAAAATGTTCTAACTGCTCCTAGTCAGCCCCAAATGGCAGGCGCCCAAATCTCCCAGGTATCCAGAGCTGCCATGTGGCATCCGGGGTCGGACACACCCGCTCGGACCCAATAACCGCTCCTCACCCTTGGAAGACACAAGTCAGAATTGGCACCCACTCGGACAGCTTGGGGCTCATTAGCCCCTCATCCGAGTGGCGTCCAACCTAATCGATCAGTAGGAGGAACTACCCCCATCTGCCGAGCCACTCTCATACTAAGCCAAATATGGCTAAGTACCAATTGGCGCCCACTCGGACATCTTGGGGATCATTAGTCCCTCATCCGAGTGGCGTCCAACCTACTCAGTCAGTAGGAGGAACTCCCCCCTCCACCGTGATACTCTCATACATAGCCAAATATAGCTAAGTACCAATTGGCACCCACTCGGACATCTTGGGGCTCATTAGCCCCTCATCCGAGTGCCGTCCAACCTACTCGGTCAGTAGAAGGAACTCCCACCTCTGCCGAGCCACTCTCATACTTAGCCAAATATGGCTAAGTACCAATTGGCACCCACTCGGAAAACTTGGGGCTCATTAGTCCCTCATCCGAGTGGCGTCCAACCTACTCGCTCAGTAGGAGGAACCCCCCCTTCACCGAGACACTCTCATAGTTAGCCAAATACGGCTAAGTACCAATTAGCACCCACTCGGACAGCTTGGGGCTCATTAGACCCTCATCCGAGTGGCGTCCAACTTACTCGGTCAGTAGGAGGAACTCCCCCCTCTGCCGAGCCACTCTCATACTTAGCCAAATATGGCTAAGTACCAATTGGCACCCACTCGGACAGCTTGGGGCTCATTAGTCCCTCATCCGAGTGGCGTCCAACCTACTCGATCAGTAGGAGGAACTCCCCGCCTCTGCCGAGCCACTCTCATACTTAGCCAAATATGGATAAGTACCAATTGGCAACCACTCGGACAGCTTGGGGCTCATTAGTCCCGCATTCGAGTGGCGTCCAACTTACTCGGTCAGTAGAAGGAACTCCCCCCTCTGCCGAGCCACTCTCATACTTAGCCAAATATGGTCAAGTACCATTTGGTACCCACTCGGACAGCTTGGGGCTCATTAGCTCCTCATCCGAGTGGCGTCCAACCTACTCGGTCAGTAGGAGGAACTCCCTCCTCTGCCGAGCCACTCCTATACTTAGCCAAATATGGCTAAGTAGAAATCAGTACCCATTTAGTCATTCTAGGACTCCAAACGACCCGGTCAACCAACTAGCTTCCTCAAGGGGCGGTGATTCGGTCGACCAAGTAGCTTCCTCAAGGGGAGGCGACTCGGTCGACTCCAATAACCCTTAATAGGGGTGACCCGGTCGGTGAAGCTGTAACAGCCCGCATTTCCGAGCTGTTAGCTAATCACACTTAGCATTCACAAATCTCAATTATCATTTAATAAACCTCGAATTACATTATCTTGCAGCAGAAACATAACCTTTGTATACGATCCTAGACCTGTGGGTCAGGGCCCACAACACAACTTCAAAACAAAATATCAGATTACATAATACTTTACTCAAACCCAAACAGTATAATAATTAATTCTCAAATAAGCAATAACAACTTGATACTCTATATACAACTTCTAGATCACTAATTTAATTACAATCTCAAATCCAAACTTTCCCATTTGATCCACTCCGAGCCTCCAATTCAAACCTGCAATTACACAAGAGAATACAAAACAAAAAAAAAAAAAAAAAATGAGCGGAAAGCTCAGTAACTTTACTTGAGCCCGTCAAAACGGTTTTAGTTCGAAAACGATTTCCATATAATAATTAAGCTTGGTAATTGTTCGGAAAATATATCGCTGGCATAGCTCAATCACTTAACACAAATCGCTGGCAAGTACAGGTTTTGGCAGAACATAACGAATATAAACATAACATAATGTTCGACCTTCTCTTGTCTTAAATGAACTCAAATCTGAATCACTTTCCTCCACCTGTACCTTGCCCACTTTTTATCTCAGTTCATAAGCTAAGCCAGCTAAAATAAATACGGAATCCTTTTTACACTATCATACTGTGGTATCCGATTTTTTACTATCTTGATTAACGGTATGAATCCCACAAAAATCTCTCATTGGACTATGAGTTTTAGAAAACTTTGAAGTCGCCACCCTATTAATATCTGAATAGGGACAAATTTATAAAATAAATCGTTTTAAAATCAATTTCAAGAAATATCATTTAAAACGATGTTGACTTGATATGATAAGGCTTTTTTGAAAATTGGTCTTTCATACCATGAGATAGGGTTCGGGGTTTAGGTTAAGAGGTGCGAACGTCTGGAACTCGTCTCCTCTTCCGTTCTACAGAACGTGCTCTTACTAAATGCGTTATTTTCCATTTTAAAGTAATCATGGCTATTAAAAAGAAAGAAAATCACATAGTTTGCACATATACACATTAACCATTTTTATTTAGGACCAATATATCATTTGTACATGGTAGGTTTGAGCACTGAAGTTGCACTACGTACCAATCATTGCAGGATTGAAATCCACTCATGGATCAAAACCATCGTAGTTCGATCTTATGTCTCACCCTAAATGGCCAATTCCATTGGGGTAGAAAAGGAAAGAATAGATTATGAATAACTCACTTTTAGAATTAAACAAATCTATTGGGAATAAAGTAATCACTCCAATTAGTGATTGAAATGAGATTAAGATAATCACCTTAATTAGTGTTTAAATATGAAGGATTAAGATAACCACCTCAATTAGTGATTAGAATTGGAGGTTAAGATAATCACCCTAATTAGTGATTATTCAAGGCTTAAGATAATCACTCTAATTAGTGATTAAATGAGAAAAATAATCGCCCTAATTAACGATTATTAAGGTTTAAGGTAATCACTCTAATTAGCGATTAAATGGAGAGAATTAAGTTAATCACCTTAATTAGTGATTAACCAAGATTTAAAATAATCACTCTAATTAGTGATTAAACATGTGAAAGGTTAAGCTAACCACCCTAATTAGTGACTAACCAAGGTTTAAGATAATCACCCTAATTAGTGATTAAATGAAAATGGTTAAATTAATCACCTTAATTAGTGATTAACCAAGGTTTAAGATAATCACTCTAATTAGTGATTAAATATGATGAAAGGTTAAGCTAATCACCCTAATTAGTGATTAACTAAGGTTTAAGATAATCACTGTAATTAGTGAATAAATATGATGAGTTTATGTTAACCACTCTAATTAGCGATTAATCGAGGATTGAAATAACCACCTTAATTAGTGATTATGTTTATGATTTTCAAGAGGTCTTAGAAAAAGAGGTTTGCTTCCTAATTGAAGGCTTTTGAGAAATAATCATAATTGAAGATTATTAAGTCATTTAGAGAGAAATGATCAATTTGAGATCGAATTTGATGATTTGTGTTTGGCTAATTGAAATTTGACCATTTAAAGCGAGACACGTGAAACGGCCTAAAATCAATTTCGGATATCATAATTACCAATCAAATTATGTCAAATTATATGATTAATCCATTTGAAGATTATGGAGAACAATTTTGAAAATGTAAGATGGATCATCATACCATTTAACTTAGTTAGATTTGTAATTTTTCCTCTTAATTGAGATTGGTTCATTTGATTCATATACTATGATATATTGGCCCAACATGCAATATTTGTAATATTGGTTGCTCATTTTATTAAAAAGAATTGTGGAATTCTTTATGAAAATTATGCATAAACATCTCCATGTTTTTTTTTCATTAATGAGTGATGTAATAACTATTTACAAAGATATTATTATTACAACAAAATGTACAAAATCTATGATCTATACAAAGTCTTCAATCTTGATCTTCACCATGATACTCCTTGATCTTCATCTCCTTGAATGGGCTTCGGAATTCATGTTTATTTGTAAACTTGTGAAAAATTAGATATTAATTAACCTCTTTGATTTTGATTTCTTATGACAATTTTTATTGATTTTTATTTACATAATAAAATGAGTCATTTTAAGAGAAACTTATAATTTCATGATTTTTAATTAACATTTTCATGTGAAAAGAAAACATTTTTATTTTTTAATGTTTTATGAAAGTTGAGTTAATCACTTTATTTCATTTTCCAGATTGCACTTTTGTTCTTGTACTGAATTATAAAATTCACAACTTTCTGTAGAAAGCATTAAATTGAGCATGTGATACACCTATGGATAGGTCGGTGAGTTTTTTATGTTGTGTCAACATTTCACAAGCTTTTAGTGCAAAATTGAATTATGGTGAATTTTATGCCAAAATTGGCCAAAACAGGACCTTTATCGAATTTGTTCTTTGAAATCCAACTTATTGAATTTATTTTGGTATGAACATTTTAGACACTTTGAAAGACTATACTGGAAATTTTCACTTGAATTGGACGATTTTAAGACCATTTTTAATTTATTATCTTAACTGAAGAGAAAATCAGTTTTCTCGAATTTAGTGATTTACATGAACGTTCTTGTAAAAATGAGATAACATTGTATAAAATTCATATGAACATGATTTTTATATTTTTGAAAATATACTGATGTTTTCTTTAAACTTGATGTTTTTAGTTTTAATAATTTTATTTTAAACTTTATTAACAAGACAAGCTTATGTGGTACAGGAAAAAATCAGTTTTGCACAACAAAGTTGTATGATTTTTAATTATTTGTACAAAATTCGTCTTTTATAAATTTCGAAGCCCAGTTGCTGGAAACATCTTGCACTTCATAGGAAAAATATTGAATCCTACAAACTATTCTGATAATACAGACGAAAAAATGAAATAAAGGACGAAATTAAAACTGATTATAATTACAGCATCACATTTTTTATGGAGATGTTTATGCACAACTCTTCTTGAATTTTTTTATGAAAACATGTTTTTGGTGATGAACAACAACATGATTAAGAAAATCACATCGATACATTGTTTCCTAAGAGTCTCCCCATTAGAGTTGACTATTCTAGGTGGGGTGATTTAAGGTTGGGTACCTATTAGGACTTCCACATACTCAAATCACTCCAAAAATTAAAAAATGATCAGAAGAAACAAGGAGAAAGTTAGTAAGTGATTAAGAAGATAATCAAGAAAAAAACAAGAGCTTCAACTTTACCTTGCTAGCTCAATGATGCACTTCCTTTTTGCAAATTTTTCCACTTTTTTTGTGATTTTCTTATTTTCTAAGTGAGTTTCTAAATCCACTTAATTACTAACTTAAACCCCTTTTTTGTGTTTTTCTTTTGATGAAATTCTTTACTTACTAATTATTTTCCTAACTTTTACTTTCTTTTTCTTGAATGTGATTTTTAGAGGAAGGAAGTAGAGAGATGAGAGTAGTATTGCGAGAAGTAGTGAAGTTGAGTTATTTTTAGCTCAACTTGGTTTGAAGTAAATAAGGAGGGTATTTATAGGGAAATGAGAGAAATGAACTAGGGTTTCAAAGAAGTAGAAAAATAGATTTTTTAACCTAAAAAATCTGATTTTTAAACCATAAAAATCTGATTTTTAACCCAAAAAATCTGATTTTTTCCATCCTTAATCACCATAATGACATCACTCTAATGACCTCACCCTAATGACATCATCACATCTCTTTGGAAACACAAATATTCTTATTCTTTTTGGATTTTCTCATCAATGAGGCAAAATTAGATTTTCAGAAAATATTTTTCCCTAAATACATCCTAATACGTAAAAATTGCATCGAAAAACGTGCAAAACAAAACTGATTAGATCACTGCGCCAAACGCAGGAGCCTGTGCTAGGCACAGCTCCGTGCGCTACGCGCAAGGCCTGCGTCTGGCGCATGATGTTGTTGTGCGCTTGGCGCAGAATCATGCGTCTGGCGCATGGTCGTGTGCCTGGCGCACAACTCGAATCCGGTGGAAAAAATCCGGATTCTTGCCTCTTACACATGAGATTTGATTCTTATTCTCACTCATTTTCATGATTCTTATTCTCTAACTAATGGATAAAGGATGTGATTAGTGGATAAAGAATATATTCGTATTCTTTATCCAATGAACAATGACTTGACCATCAAGAAAACTGATTATTACTGGTTTTGGGAGACGATTAAAATTCCGGCGCCTAATCGTGACTCGTTTTTTTTTTCTGTTTTTCGAAAAACTAACTTAAAACAATTAAGGAAACTCGTCAAATTAGTAAGATCGAGCGTGATTATACTACGAATCATTTTATTAAAACGGTGGTTGTAGTTATTGACTACGACTTACGGGAAATTATATTTCTAAGCCGAAACTGCAGGACTAATACGCAAAAATGGAAAACCATACGATGGAATGAAACTCGCGCTCCGGGGCAAACAAGAATTTGACGGGGCGCACGCTCCACGATGCATGACTGTTTTCGTTATTTTTATTTCTTTTCACAATCTTTATATATCTGAAAAAGGGGTTCAAAAATTAAAGTGTACAGAATGCCCCACATTGGTTGAATTTTGGAGGAAATGATGACCAATGTTTGAAAAGACACAAAATTTTGATAGAAAATTTCTTTTGAGATAACATATTCTCCATAGAAAATAGTTATCATCAGTGCTGTAATTTGCGTTGCTTTATGTAGAAAATCCCAATTAATTTTCTAAAATTGAAAATGCGATTTTATCGTCGTCTTATATAGAAAATCCCAATTAATTTTCTAAACATTTGAAGATGCGATTTTATCATCGTCTTAAATAGAAAATCCCAATTAATTTTCTAACATTTAAAAAATGCGGCTTTATTGTCGTCTTAGATAGAAAATCCCAATTAATATTCTAAACATCTGAAAATGCGACTTCATTGTTGATTTAGTAGAAAATTACAATTAATTTTCTAAATTTTGAAAATGCGACTTTAGTCTTTAGTAGAAAATTCCAATTAATTTTCTAAATTTTGAAAATGCGACTTTATTGCCGTCTTTTTTTAGTCTTATGAATTTGTCTTTTGTTAATGTGAGAAACTCCGACACTTACAGGTTGACTCCAGTTAAATCTTTTTTTTACAGTTTTTCATGCTCTTGATGACAAGCAAATTGTCAAATCACCATCACTTACTTTTTATGACTCCATGTGTTATCATGTCACCTTAAATTAGGACATTGTCAGGTCGTGTCACCTAAAAGAGTTGACATAAGGTTATTACCCTCTAGCTAAACTATGGTGGACCAATCATCATATGGCAAAATTTTTTATCTGTTTTTCAAAAATCTTTCAGGAATTTTTTTTTCATGCATAATGCTTATTCGCTTTATCGAAAAATGATGATCACTATATAAAATAGATTGATCATGGTCATTATTTTGGATGATTATTAGAAAAAGGATTGTATCAACGTTCTTGATTCATCATTGACACTGTTTTCTTTTATGCCCGGCTTTAGCATGAATTGCCATACCACAAATGCTTGGTCATTAGCCATGGTGAAGGACACTCCTTATAATCCTATGGACAATACTCAAACTTATTATCCATGGCATGAATCATGGATGATCATCTTTTCCATCTATAAAAGGGGCATGGTTCTTCATTTCCAAATGCACCATCTTCACTACTCCAATATCTTCTCTAACTTTATTCTTTCACAAAAAAAATGGCTCCTAACTATGAAGAAGCTAATGAAATGGGGAGTCGTGAGAAAAAAAAACTCTCGGGGGTTACAAAAAATTTGGAGCAACTAAGGCAATCTTCTTGTTCTTCCCGCTTCACTAAGGCTCTTTTGCCTTTGCTTTCACTTTCTATATGTTATGAAATGATTCATGCTGCTTCCCAATTTTGGGATGAATCTCGCCATGTCTTCCGCTTTGGAGACCGGGAGATTGTGCCTCTTGTTGAAGAGGTCGAGGGTTTGCTAGGCTTACCATCTAATGGTCCAGTTATCACACCTAGATCTCCTACAAGGATCTCAGGAGATTTATCAACAATTTTATATCTTCGTGAAAATTTGCATGGCAACTACCTATAACATGGTGAGGTACTTCTTCTTAACTTATTGTTGACTTTCCAATTTAGCACTTGACAATTCTCTAATAATTCCAACTATAGGATTGCTAGGGAAAATGCTTGCATTCTTATGATTTTTGGGAAGTACCCTCACTAAATGGTCTTTAAACGCATGTCATGTCCGGTGGATTTCACTCATTCCTCAAATTGTTAGTGGGGGTCGTCTTGGACCGCTTATTTTGGGGGAAATGTTTCTTGGCTTAGATGAACTCAAAAGAAAACCCCAAAGTTTCGTGAAGGGATGTCCACTAGCCCTTCACTTATGGTTGTTGGAAAAAATTTCTCTCATGAAACCCACAAGAGTTTTACTTACAAAACTAATCATGTCCGGGAGAGAGGTTGGCGGGTGCGGATTGTCGCGACAGCACCCGGCCAAAGATAAAATTTCTCCTACTCTCTTTTACACTATGCAAGTATAATGGAAGTAGGGGTCGTATCCACAGGGAAACAGGGACGAGTTTTATATTTAGCGGGATCCAATACCTAGATTAAGCTAAGGGCCGAGAAACCTAATAACAAGGGGGGTTTCAAAAGAGTTATGATTAAACTAAAACTAACTAGCAAATAAATAAGATGAGAAATCAATTATGGAAAGATCTTGAATCCGATTAACATCCACTTCAATTCATTATCGATCATTGAACCTCAACTCTAATTATTTCCATGATTATCTATTGTTGAGAATTAATCTCGTATTCTCCTTATTCTTAGTTGAATAGCACGATCAGCGTGACTATAAAACCCTAACTAAAGGATAACCTAGTCCGATCAGCGTCTAAGTTCAATCCAATAGCAGCAATAAACACAGAGAACCAATAGACCTGCTAATGTCATACACGCGATAAACATTCAACAGTTGATTCAATTTCCCTAAGAAATAACCAAGACGATCTGCATCTAAGTTACTCCCTAGTTTGCTACAAATTGATAAAAGAATAAAACAATCCGATTCTATTCTTAAATCTAGCATTAGATTAATTACACAATCAAACTAGTAACGTTCCTAGCATAATTATGCAAAAACCATAGAGAACAATCATAGAAATTAAACCATAATCAAAGAAACTAAATAGAGAGGAAAGAGCTCACAATAACGGTTGAAGCTTCATGTTAATCTCGTTCAAGAACAGTTCAAGCTACAATCCGATAGCATAAACCAAATCCATAGTTGAAATCCCTAAAAACTAAACTAAGAAATGAAAACTAAAACTAGGAAATGAAGAACAAAGAAATGGACAACAAAGAGGATCGAAGAAGGAAAGATGGAAAGAGGAGAATGAAGAAGGAAAGATGAAGAGAGGAGTATCCTCTCTCTCTCCTCAAACTTGCTGCTCCAACCCCTACATTTCGGCTCTCCTCTTCGTCCCCACCTTCGTCGTCCCCTTTTCATTAGGTTTTAGGAGGCTTTTAAACCCCGCACAAAATGTGGCCCCAAACCGACTTAAGCGTCGCGAGTCGTGCTACTGATCGCGAGTCGCGAAGAGTACGCTGTCTTCCCACACAAAATGGTTGGGCAAAGGGTCGCGAATCGCGACAGGTCTCGCGAGTCGCGAGGGCAAGGGTGTCGCGAGTCGCGACAGGGCTCGCGAGTCGCGAGCTGCTGCTGCTGGGCGGGCGATGCTGCTGGGCTGGCTTGGTGGGATGCTGCGCGCTGAGCGTGGTTGTTGTTGGCGAGATGGTGCAACGATGTTGTGGAGTTGTTCCAACCACTCATGCTTCTAGGAGCTCGGAACTTACAACTTTAGCAATAATTTCTATACAAAATTCCGAACTTTCGCTAAGGTCGATTTATATGTAAACATTAACAATTACGAATAAATCCCTTAGCAAAGTGTACCTAAAATGCCACAAAAACATCGTATAACCTGGGCGTATCAGAGGTCTTCTTCCTTCCTTCTATCAACTTAGCAAAAATGGTGGGTGGGAAGACTTTTTTTCTGCAGCAAGACATAAAGTGGGTCACAAGCCACCTTGGCATTAGTGCAATTGTATATTGCAATTCTGGTCGCAGAGGTGTACAATTACCCGGGCTTCGCCAAGTCACTTTCTACCTTCCATGGAGGTGTCTATGGCAAATTGGTTGGAGGCAACATCACATTCCTGCCCTCCAGGTTCTTCCATCTTGTACCACTTATGAGGCTGATAAGAGTGGTATTCAGAGAATGCCTACTATATGGCAGGGAGCTAAAATTATATCAGCGCTACCTGAACCCCACTTTCCACTGATTGATGAAGACTACCTTCAATGGCTTCTGGCGGATATTGGTCAAGACAATGATTTAGACGGGCCTACCATAAAGAGGATAAGGGTTTGAGAGAATATCATGTTGTTTTTTCATGTTGTTTTTTTTTTGTTTTTTTTTTGAGTTTGTAGGAAATGAAGGCTTTATGTCTATTTATGTTTGAAATGAAATACCCTAGTTGGGATGAATAAAAAGATCTATTTGTGAGGATTATCTGCTTGTGAGAAATTCAATGTGAACACAATTCTAAACACGTGCACACTTTAACATTAAATATGACATGCAAATCATAATTAATCAATCATATAACACATAAAAGCATAACACATGAAACCTTAACAATCAAAAGCATGTTTCATCATTTTCCTTTTTCTCTTTATTTTTTATTTTTTTTTTGTTTTTTTTTTTGTTTTTTTTTTTGTTTTTTTCTCTTTTTTTGTCTCTTTTTTTTCTCTTTTTTTTTGTCTCTTTTTGTTTACATTATATGAATATCTAGAAACACATTTTTATTAAGAATAACCAGATAGGATACAAAATCCACAAACTGCTTGGTTACTTGACCATGACAATTACAATTACTTTGATGCCTAAGCATTGTATTTCTTCAACTGATCAAGGTTAGTGAAATGGGTGAATTCATTTCCATCAAAATCCATTAGCTTTACTGCTTCAGCCGTGGTGACATGCTTGACTAGGAATGGTCCAGACCAGTTAGGCTTGAACTTTCCTTGAGGATCATGCAATGGAGCTCTATTTTCCTTTAAGACTAGATCACCTTCTTGAATGTCCCTATCTCGAATCCTTTTGTTAAATGCACGAGCAATTCTCCGCTGATAGAGTTGAATGTTATGCAAAGCTTGTAGTCGGCGCTCATCTGCAAATGTAAGCTCATCATAACGAGTTTTGTACCATTGGTCTTCCGAGATTTCACTTTCTGCTATAACCCTGAGAGATTGTATCTCCACCTCAACCGGTAGGACTGGCTCCATTCCATAAACCAAAGAATACGGGGTTATTCCTGTTGGAGTTTTAATTGATATCCTATATCCCCAATGGGCATAAGGGAGTTTGTCATGCCATTCCCTAGTTTTCTCAGTCATCTTGGCAACAATAGTCTTAATTGTCTTATTGGCTGCTTCCACTGCTCCATTGGTTTGGGGACGATAAGGTGAAGACTGATGATGCTTGATGGCATATTTTGCAAGAGTTGTCTTCAGATGACCTTCAAATTGTGATCCATTATCAAAGATGATTTCAAAAGGTATGCCATACCGACAGATAATGTTGTTAATCACAAATTTCGAGACATGCTTTGCCCCTAGCTTTGAAAAGGATGCAGCTTCAACCCACTTTGAAAAGTAATCAATTGCTACAAGAATATACTGATGCCCATTTGAAGCCTTTGGATGAATTTGTCCGATTATGTCTATGACCCAACTCGAAAATGGCCAAGGAGAGGTCATATTATGTAGTGACACAGGTGGCATATAATTGAGGTTAGCAAATATCTGACATTGCTTGCAGGCACGGACAAAGCTGATGCAATCACCTTCTAGAGTACTCCAATAGAAACCTGCTCGCAAAATTTTACGAGCCAACATTCTTCTGTTCATGTGGAGTCCACATTCTCCTCCATGAACTTCTTCCATGATGGCTTGCTTTTCGCTATCATTCACGCAGAGTTGTAGAGTACCATCAAACCTTTTGTGATATAGTCTGCCTTTTAGTATGAGAAAATGAGCAGCTAGCCTTCTGATGGCTATGCGGTCCTTCTCGCCACTTCCCTCTGGATATTGCATATTTTCCATAAAATTCTTGATATCCTTATACCAGACATCATCATCATCTGGTTGAGCCAGTGTGGAGACAATTTGTGCTACCGTCACTGTAGGCCCCTTCCTTTCTTCAATTAAAACCAACTGGATTTTTGTACCATTTTCCCATGTTAAATTAACAGCGAGATTGGCTAAAGCATCAGTGAAACTATTTTGTTCCCGAGGGAGATGTTTGAAGCTGATGTCATCAAAATAAGGGATCAATTCTTAAAGGTACTCTATGTAGAGTTGAAGTCTCTCATCTCTAACCCTCCAAATTCCTATTGTTTGAGATATTATGAGATTAGAATCTCCATATACAGTGAGATGTCTAGCCCCTGCTACCAAAGCGGCTTTTACTCCATATATACAGGCTTCATACTCAGCTGTATTGTTTGTTGTTGGGAAATCCAGCTTGACAGCAAATGGAATATGGACTCCATAGGGATCTACTAACAAAACCCCTACTCCATTACCTCTCCTATTAGAAGCTCCATCAAAATACATGCACCATTGTGGATTGTCAATGAAGCATAAGTACTCATCAGGGAATGCATCATCATACTCATCTACTGACACTGGTCCTTCTGCTAGGTCTTTAGATATGGCTCTTCCTTTGACGAATTTCTGGCTGACACATTGAATATCAAACTCAGAAAGCATAGCATGCCATCTCCCCAATCTTTCACTAAGAATGGGTTTCTCAAACAGATACTTGATTGGATCAAGTCTTGAAATCAGATAGGTGGTATGAGCTTGGAGATGATGCCTCAACTTCTTTGTGGCATAGACCAAGGAAACACATGTTTTTTTTTTCCAGTGGGGTATATCTTGTCTCATACTCCTAGAATCTCATGCTGAGATAGTATATGGCAACTTCCTTCTTTGTTCCTTCTTAATATTGGGCTAAGAGAGCTCCCATAGCCGTTTCTGTAATAGTGAGGTACAAAATCAGAGGTTCCCTTGGTCTAGGCGGCATTAGAACAGGTGGATTTGAAAGATACTCTTTTATAGAATCAAAAGCTTCCTGACATTCCTCCTTCCACTCATGGGATGCCCCTTTTCTGAGCAGCTTAAATATAGGTTCACATCTCATAGTGAGTTGTGAGATGAACATGCTGATATATTGAATTCTACCGAGAAATCCTCTTACTTCTTTTTCTGTTTTTGGAGGAGGTAGCTCTTGAATAGCTTTTACCTTTTTAGAGTCTACTTTGATGCCATCTTGACTGACAATGAATCCCAATAACTTCCCTGAAGTGATGTCAAACACACACTTTTGAGGGTTTAGCCTTAGATTGTTCTTCCTTATTCTTTCAAAGAAGGACCTTAGTGCAGGAATATGCCCCTCACGATCTTCACTTTTCACAATCATGTCATCTTCATAGACCTCCACAATGTCGTGGATGAGGTCATGAAGGATAGTGGTTGCAGCCCTTTGATATGTGGCTCCGGCATTCTTGAGATCAAAAGGCATAACTCGGTAACAGGTGCCCCACGGAGTGATGAAAGATGTGTTTGTCATATCTTCTTGAGCCATGAGTATTTGATTATACCCTGAAAATCCATCCATGAAGGAAAACATTGCATGACCGGCCGTGCTATCCACGAGGACATCGATATGGAGTAGAGGAAAGCAATCTTTTGGTGATGCAACATTCAAATCTCGAAAATCAATGCATACCCGAACTCTCCCATCCTTTTTAGGAACAACCACTATATTGGCGAGCCAACTCGGATGCTTTACAGCTTGGATGAATTTGGCATCAAGCTATTTCTGGATTTCTTCTTTCACTTTCAGACTAACCTCTGGTTTCATTCGGCGGAGCTTCTGCTGCTTAGGCTTACTTTCAGGATGTAACAGAATGCGATGTTCCGCAATTTCTCTATTAACACCAGGCATATCAGCATAAGACCATCCAAACACATCTACATACTCTTTTTATAATGCAATAAACGCAAAATATTCAGTTGGGGAGAGGGATGAACCTATTTTGACTTTTTTTACAGCATTTTCTGTACCAATATTAATTACAATGGACTCTTCCATGGGTTTTATATATGTTTCAGTTGTATCAAGTGACTCACCATTATTAAATTCACTGTCATAAATAACATCTTGCATGCAAATGTACTTAGATAAAGGTTCACATTCAATTTCCTCACTATCAGAGTCTTCTGACTGGGTATGCAAGGTAGATTGGCTGGAAGATGAGCTATCAGTATGATATCCATCTGAAAGAGGTGAAAAGGTATTTTCATGAGATGGATGTGGAGGATGGTTTCCTAAAAACATTTTAAATTCTATAGGCCCGTCTTTTGCCTGACACTTAATACTCCACTTATGTTCAATGCTTTCGCCAAAAGGTATCATCAAAGACACCGAGTCAAACTCTCCTTTCTCAGAGGTCTCAGAAGTGAAAAATTTCTTAAGAACTCCATGTTCCAGATTATCCACCCAATCATTTTCTTTTTTTTTTTTTGTTTTTGGACAAACCAACTTTTGATTAAGTCTAGATTTTTAGCCTCATTGAAGAATATATCCAATCCCGGTAAAATCTTATGTTCCTTCCTACTAAGCCAAGGTTTCGGAAACTCATATTACATCTCAGTATCTCCTTGCAGGATGAACTGACCATTGAGGGTAAAAGAAGGTTCTTTGATGTTGTGAGAAGTGCTGCCCGGATCATATCCTAATCCATGCCGATTTTGCTTGTCTATAATGGGGATTGGTTGCTTTATTCCTCTACCATCACGCCCTAATCCGGTTCCTTGAGTATAACCCATCTTCATCATGATTTGAAATCCTTTGGACAGAGATTGCATGGCAAACCCTACAGGCTCTTTTACCGCATTTGTGGATATGGATGAGGCTTTTTTTCTGATGGTAATTGGTCATCCTTAGAGAAGGGACAAATTTCTTCTTTTTGGACCTAAAGGTAGAGAAAAAAGAATAAAAAGAAAAGAGAAAAAAGCTACATATTGCAGAATGCATTACAGAATAAGAAAATTTTCGAAAACGATTTTGCCATATTTGACTGAAATGGTCCACCTTTACAATTTTGTTTTTTTTTATTATGTTTTGATTCTCTTGAATGATTTTACTATCATTGGGGTTGAAAACAAATGTTTTTTTTTTATTCTTCCATTCCCTGCTTTAATATTGAACAAAGACATAAAATATAGAGATTAGGGCCTGTATCCCCATTGATGTGTCAATTCAGCATTCTGAAATTGCTCCTGTGATGACTGGCATCTTGAGTGCAAATCACATTGCCTAAAATACAATGGTCAATACAGTTGAGTCGAACCCGAAGGCTGCCTACATATCCCCATTCCTCCAGTCGCATTTTATGGGGAATCAGACTCAGCGTAGTTCGTTATTTTAGAAGGAACTAAAGTTTTTTATTTAATAAAGCAGTTGCACTCATATTAAGCTACCTACGTACCCCAGGTGTTACATAGGTGGAGTGATCTCACAGTGCAAGTGTACGTGATAATGGGGATTCAAGCTGCACGTAGTTCTCTGATACTAACGAGCTTAAAGATTTTTCTCTCTTTTTTTTTTTAATTGATGGGCTAACCCCCTACAGGACATTTTACCGAAGATTTTTCTCCTTCTGTGAGACGGTCAAGTAGCTTTGCGGTAGACAAGAGCTATGTTGGTGATTTGCTTGATGCGATAGCTGAGAGCATGACATTGGTTTGTGCCGTGACCATGCAATTGGTGATAATGGCAGTACTTGTGGAGATCTGACCCTACGGGACTTGCCCTTGGGCGTCTAGGAAGTGGATGTATTCGACCTTGCTCGACTAATTTGCGGAAGATATCAATTTGGGATTGCGGTTGAGGGCGCGCCGACACTTTCCTTGCGGGCACATCCTTATGAGTTGGACTAATGATGCCTCGATCAACCAGGTTTTGAACTTTGTAGTAAAGATCATGGCATTGATCAATTTCATGCCCAAATTGGCGATAATAAGTGCAGAGTTTGCTCATGTATGTTCCAGGAAGGGGTAAATAGTGCACATATGTTGTTGCATGGATTATACCTTGGCTCCGAAGACGATCATACACCATACTCAATGGTTCATGTCAAAGCCATGTTGTTCCATGTGGCTGAGGGAGGTGTACTTCATAGTATCCATGTGACGATAATAGAAATCGTTCAGGTTCCGCAGTAATATGAGCATGAACTCTCGATCAGTAATAGGAAAACAAAGCTGTGTGCGGATATGAGTGCATCTCGAACAAAAGTGCAAGAAAGTTTCTAAGGCGCTTAGACGCAAAGTGACTAGCTTGAACTTCTTGACATCAGTCTGTTTATGCTCGAGAGCCCAATTAACAAAGGCTTGGCTAGCATTTTCCCAACTAGCTCTATCTACATAATCCAAAGAGTAATACCAGTCCAAAGCTGGTCCTTCTAAACTCTTGTCAAACAGCATGGGGTAATCTTCCTCTGGTATTCCCCATGGGTGCAAGGCATTCACAAATCCAACTAAGTGGACCAAAGGATCATTGTTCCCGTCAAATTTCCGGAACTGTGGCAATTCACGATAATGATCCTCGTGCTGATATCCTAGAAAGAGAATCAGTGATTCAGTGTGAACTTCTAGAATAGGACCTACTACATTAAACTCCAGGTTAAAATCACCAGTCCTAGATCTCTTCTTTGAGTCATTATCATCATCTTGAGGGTTGCCGACACAGGATTCCACCGGTGCTTCAACTGACGTATCATGAGTGCCGATGCTTGGAACTCCTATTTCTTCCTCGTCATCCTCACTATATTCTGGTTCTGTTTCTTCAGCACATACATCTGGTGTGGCTACTGGGACGTCATTAATCCATGAATTTTCAGGTGCTGCTAGAATACAGTGGATAGTGTAACCATCCAACCTAGTGCCCTCTACTTCGTTCTGATACAATACAGACTTCCCGGTGTTGGAGACAGTCATAATTTCTGGATCACCAGTAATAGTCACAGCACCCTGATCAGTGAGAAGATTTACCTTCTGATGCAGAGTAGAGGCTACTGCTCTATTTTCATGCGGCCACGGCCTTCCTAATAAAAGGTTGAAACATGCTTGAATGTCAATGACCATGAATTCCACCTTCCTTGCCACGGGACCACATTCAATGAGGAGGCTGTTTAAACCCAGTACTTCTCTCTTGGCATTATCATATGCTCTGACTACCTGGTTGGATGGTACCAGATCTTCTTTTGAGTACCCGAGTCTTGTTAGCACACGCAAAGGGAAAACGTTGATCGTAGAGCCATTGTCGATCAATACTCTAGGTATCTCTCATCCATTGCAGCGTATAGTGATGTGCAATGAATTATTTTGGTTGATATTATTAGGGAGATCATGGTATGTGAACACGAGCGTTCGATCTACACCGTGAATGAGCCCCACCATTTGGTCAGGTGTAATGGAAGAACTTACAGAGGCTTCATTGAGATGCTTTAGAACGGCTGCCCTATGAGGCTGGGAATGCATTAACAACTTCCAGATGGAAACATTAGCATTTACTTCTTTCATGCACTTGATAGCATCATCTTCCTTGTTACTATCCTCTGTCATTGGCTCCTTGCCCTTTTCTTTCCTTCTCAATACCTCCAAAGGATTTTCATCCTCCAAATGGGATGGTTTAAAATGGCGACCTACTCTAGTCAAATGAGATGTATCCATGTACTCCTCATCACTAAGATCATCGAGGCAGATGGGGCGCCGGTATGTATTTAGAGTGGTGGAATGTACTCCAGTGCTTTTCTCCACAATTGTTAAGACCGAAGAGGCATCTTCATCAGCATCAGAGTCTAAAATGAAGAAGGCACCATCATAATCCAAGGTTCCACACATGTCAGAGAATGGATCCTTGTTGAGAGTGAAGCTGGGGTCTTTACAAGGCACCATTTTGACTTTTTCTTGAGTGGAATAGTCGTAAACCAGGAACTTGTAACCCGCGGCTATTGGCATTTCATACATCAGAGGGATTATCTTGCGGATTAGCAGGATTGGATCGCATCCATCTGACACAGAAGAGATTGCATTAATCGCGAATGAGGGTTTATGATTAGGAAGAGGATTTTTTGTGATGTTGGGTTGAGAGTCATTTGGTTTAGCGAAAATGGCTCCTAAAGAGAGTTTTTCATCATCCACAAGATTTTGAATCTGATGCTTTAGAGCCGTGCAGTTTTCAGTATGATGCCCCAGGATTTGATGATATTCATAGTTTTGGTTTGGTCATAACCAAGGTTGGCCTTTTTTAGCTTGGAGAGAGCCTGGGAATAAGTCATGTTTAAAGGAGTAAAGTTCCTTTGTGGTCGCAACTAGAATGCAAACGATGCGCCAATAGCATGGATAGCATTAGTTGTTTTAGGAACTGCTGAATCATTGTTTGGAGTTCTTTTGTTATTTCCAAACTTTGCATTATAAGTAGTGCCGCCAGTAGGTTCATCTTTCTTGATGTCCCCCCTTTTCACAGCATCCTCAACTAGAGTTCCCGTAGCAATCAAAGCTTTGAAAGTCGGGAAATATTGGTATGACATATGCTTCTGATAGACAGGAAGAAGGTTCTTTACAACCATTTGCAGATGTTCCTCCTCATTAAGCCTACTCATCATTTTGGAGGCTTTGTTTCTCCACCGAGTGATGAATGAAGAAAATGTCTCATTAAGGTTTTGAGAAGTGGTCTCCAGATCCCTTCTAATAACATCAATTTCTTCATTATACTTGTACTGGTTTGAGAACTCTCTGACTATGTCTGCTCAAGTGGATTTCTATGTGTTTTCAAGGTTGAGAAACCAATGTGCTGCGGCACCATCTAAATACTGTTGAAAGAGTTTAGCCATCAAAGATTTTCCACTCCCCAGGGACTCATTGCCCCCACATACATCTTCAGGAAATTGGTGGGGCTACCAGTCCCATCAAACTTTGTCAAATTAGGCATCTTGAAACCATGGGGTAATCGTGCCTTTGGGAAAAGTGTTAACCCATGAATGTCCATCCATGGTTCAGCCTTAGTCATGCCTTTTAAGACTTCCTTAAGCTTGACTACTTCTTCCTCGAGCTTAGTGGGAATTTCTCTCTCATTGTTCATATGCTCAAGGTGAAAAGGTGAAGCTACTTCCGACTCCGGAGGGGGAGGAGGAGGCATATGGGCACTTTGGCGCATTATGCCCAACACGGGTTGTTCAATATTATCCTATCGGTCAACCATGGCCTGGACAAGTCCTCGGAGATCAGTCATTGGATCAGGTGGAGGGGCAGAGTTCTGTTGGTGCTCGTTGTTCGGAATTTCAGACATGTTGCTAAGATGCGTAGCAGAGAATACAGCTGGTGTAAACAAGGATGACATTATTACTGAGAGAGAACGTTCACTATGGTCAGAACTTTGGCGAATCAGCCTAGATCCTGAACGGGCCCAGGCAGAGTTTCTGTGAAATGAGATGAAAAAGTTAGAACAAAAATTTGTCCAGACTTTGTTTCTTCTTTGCTTTTTAATTTTTTTTTTGGTGCAGGGAATGAAAGAAATGATATCTTTGAAAATGATTTTTTTTTGTTTTAACCCCAATTTCAGTTATCATTTATTAAAAGGTGTGAAACCTTGACTCTATCATTTGTTTTGGATTTTTCATTAGATTTCTTTGACTTGTTATTATCTTTTTTAGACTTGGACCTTTTTATTTACATTTTAAACTTCTACTTTTTAGACTCATATTTTTTCGGGATAATACACAAATATTTTTTCTAAAACCAATTTGGTGATATCATTCCATTTCCTTCTGTTACAGAAATAAGAGAAACGATGGATCACGAGGTTTGTGTCCTCATTTTGGCAAATTATAATGCCCCAGACATCGTTCTTCTTGGTGATCTGCATGTATTGATTGCTTTTAAGCGCTGAAACCATAAAAGAAAATATCAAATGCAAAAGGGGTCGTACCCGAAGGTTGCCTATGTATCTCCATAAGTGGATTTGGATTTGAGGAAGAACTTTTTCTTGTGATGATTTTTTTTTGAATGGAGAATCAGGCCCAACGTTGTTCTGATATATTAAAAATCAAATTTTACATTTTTTTCTTTCTTTTTTTTTGCAGCTATACTCAGAAAATGAGTTGCCTATGTACCCCTTTTAGTACATTACATAGTAAAGAAAACTAAGATAGATGCAGACAACGTTAGATTTTTTTTTTTAGGAGATCAAGCCGCACGTAGCTCTACCTACAAAGTACAATATATAAAAGTAATTAAATGATTCAGGTACTTCTCAAACTTTTCAGATTTCAGTTTACTGGGCGCCATGCCATGTATTCTCCTGTTTGAATAAGTCTCTTCCACCTCTTAGGATTAGACTAATGTGAAGTACTCGGGTTCTTCTCAACCTTTTTCCGAGTTCAGTTTGCTAAGCGCCAGGCCATGTATTCTCCTGTTTGAATACGTCTGTTCCACCTCTTAGGATTCGACTAATTTGAAGTACCTGAAATGTACACACTAACAATGTTAGTCAATGACTTTTCTTTATATATGTGTTTAGCAGGCAATGAAAGAATTTCCCCCTTTTTTTTAAATGTGATTATCCCTTTTGATTAGACACATTTTTTTTAGTCAATTTCTTTTGGACTAGACTTCTCGAGTTTTAGACTATATAATTTTAATTACATTCTAATTCTTAATCATGACACGTTTTGAACTCGTGATTATGACTCTTTTCATTTTTCATTTTTTTTAAATTTTTTTTGTTTTATTTTGGGATTATATTTTCAAAACAGAATTTTTTTTTTTAGAAATCATTTTTGTTTTTGGAAAAACCAATTTGAATGAAAAGAATTTTGAATTAAATGTGAGTTTTTTTTAAAAAAAAGGGTACGCACACATTTTTTTACATGACACTTATGATAAAAAAACAAGAATACTCTTAATATTTCAGTAATCATTTCGGCAGCAATTCAGCTACAGTTAATGATTACTGAAATATCGACTGACTGAAAACGGACTGTGGAATTATTGAAAGTTTTTCACATTATTCAATAACTGAAATAAATAAACGATATTTGTGCATTGATCCTTGTGTCCTAAAAGTCAACTAAAAGGAGATTCATTTATGGAGAGATTAAGTTAAAGTGGCATCGAGTCACTTCCATTGTGTCCATCGAGGGTGGACGCTCCTGACAAAGCCGGTCGCAATAGCTCGTGGATGCAGGTTTTACGCACTTAATTCATTAATTTGTCATTCTAAAATTCTGACCGATAGAGGTATCAGACCTAATAAGAAAATTGTTAAAAAGAGTGCACGTGTATGGATCGATAAACTACCAAGCACACGTAATTTTCACATAAGCATGCTATATACAAAAATTAGATTGTGAATTTTCACGTAATTTTATTATTATATATACCTATGGAAAATAACGCATTGTTCAGGTTTAAACCTCTTATACTTCAAGTGGAAGTAAAGTCCCCAGTGAAGTCGCCAGCCTGTGGTATCCGATTTTTGCCTGTCTTAATTAACGGCCTGAATCCCACAAAAGTCTCTCATTGGACTATGAGTTTTAGAAAACATTGAAGTCGCCACCCTATTAATATCTGAATAAGGACAGATTTATTTAATAAATCGTTTTAAAATCAATTTCAAGAAATATCATTTAAAACGATGATGACTTCATATGGATAAGGCTTTTTTAAAAAAATTGGTCTTTCATACCATGAGATAGGGTTCGAGGTTTAGGTTAAGAGGTGCGAACGTCTGGAACTCGTCTCCTCTTCCGTTCTACAGAACGGGCTCTTACTAAATGCGTTATTTTCCATTTTAAAGTAATCATGGCTATTAAAAAGAAAGAAAATCACATAGTTTGCACATATACACATTAACCATTTTTATTTAGGACCAATATATCATTTGTACATGGTAGGTTTGAGCACAGAAGTTGAACTACGTACCAATCATTGCGGGATTTGAATCCACTCATGGATCAAAACCATCGTAGTTCGATCTTATGTCTCACCCTATGTAATACCCCTCATGATTGCTTTAAAGGGATTTAACAGGCTACTCATTCCAACAAGATGCATCTTTCTTTTAGGGAGCTCATTTCCTTAGTTACTCCACAGCTAAGCGTGCTTGGCTAGGAGTAGTCCAGGGATGGGTGACCTCCTGGAAAGTTTCTAAGGGTGCGCATGAGTGAGGATAAAATGCGCCGGAAGAACTCGTGTTGGTTATTGAGGACAGTTGTTGGCCCTGGATGCGCATTGGTGACAATACACTCGACTCCGTATGGGTCAAGGTGTTACAAAAGGTATCAGAGCAACCCTACGACCGCGTGTTGGGGCGACCCTAAGGCCGTCAGGCCGAATATTAGGAGTCCTCAGGCGCCTAGTAGGGGAGGATTCTGGGGCTGCATTGTCATAAGGAGCGACCCAGAGGTCGTCAGACCGAATATCTGGAGTCTCCGGCGATCAGTCATCAGGCTGGGGCGACACACAGGCCGTAAGCCGAATATGTGGAGTCCTCAGGCGCAACGAGGGCGTTGTTGTTCTCAAGTGGGGGTGTATGTAATACCCCTCATGATTGTTTTAAAGGAATTTAGCAGGCTACTCATTCCAACAAGATGCATCTTTCTTTTAGGGAGCTCATTTCCTTAGTTACTCCACAGTTAAGCGTACTTGACTGGGAGTAGTCCAGGGATGGGTGACCTCCTGGGAAGTTTCTCAGGGTGTGCATGAGTGAGGACAAAATGTGCCGGAAGAACTTGTGTTGGTTATTGAGGACAGTTGTTGGCCCTGGATGCGCATTAGTAACAATATACTCGACTCCGTATGGGTCGGGGTGTTACACCCTAAATGGCCAATTCCATTGGGGAAGAAAAGGAAAGAATAGATTATGAATAACTCACCTTTAGAATTAAAAAATCTATTGGGAATAAGGTAATCACTCCAATTAGTCATTGAAATGAGATTAAGATAATCACCTTAATTAGTGATTAAATATGAAGGATTAAAATAACCATCTCAATTAGTGATTAGAAATGGAGGTTAAGATAATCACCCTAATTAGTGATTATTCAAGGCTTAAGATAATCACTCTAATTAGTGATTAAATGAGAAAAATAATCGCCCTAATTAACGATTATTAAGGTTTAAGGTAATCACTCTAATTAGTGATTAAATGGAGAGGGTTAAGTTAATCACCTTAATTAGTGATTAACCAAGGTTTAAGATAATCACTCTAATTATTGATTAAACATGATAAAAGGTTAAGCTAACCACCCTAATTAGTGACTAACCAAGGTTTAAGATAATCACCCTAATTAGTGATTAAATGAAAAGGGTTAAATGAATCACCTTAATTAGTGATTAATCAAGGTTTAAGATAATCACTCTAATTAGTGATTAAATATGATGAAAGGTTAAGCTAATCACCCGAATTAGTGATTAACCAAGGTTTAAATTAATCACTCTAATTAGTGATTAAATATGATGAGTTTGAGTTTAGCACTCTAATTAGCGATTAATCGAGGATTGAAATAACCACCTTAATTAGTGATTATGCTTATGATTTTCAAGAGGTCTTAGAAAAAGAGGTTTGCTTCCTATTTGAAGGCTTTTGAGAAATAATCATAATTGAAGATTATTAAGTCATTTAGAGAGAAATGATCAATTTGAGATCGAATTTGGAGATGTGTGTTTGGCTAATTAGAATTTGGCCATTTAAAGCGAGACACGTGAAACGGCCTAAAATCAATTCGAATATCATAATTACCAATCTAATTATGTCAAATTATATGATTAATCCATTTGAAGATTATGGAGAACAATTTTGAAAATGTAAGATGGATCATCAAACCATTTAACTTAGTTAGATTTGTAATTTTTCCTCTTAATTGAGATTGGTTCATTTGATTCATATACTATGATATATTGGCCCAACATGCAATATTTATAACATTAGTTGCTCATTTTTTTAAAAAGAATTGTGGAATTATTTATGAAAATTATGCATAAACATCTCCATGTTTTTTTTTTCATTAATAAGTGATGTAATAACTATTTACAAAACAAAATGTACAAAATCTATGATCTATACAAAGTCTTCAATCTTGATCTTCACCATGATGCTCCTTGATCTTCATCTCCTTGAATGAGCTTTGGCATTCATGTTTATTTGTAAACTTGTGAAAAATTAGAGATTCATTAACCTCTTTGATTTTGATTTTTTATGACAATTTTTATTGACTTTTATTTACATGATAAAATGAGTCATTTTAAGAGAAACTTAAAATTTCATGATTTTTAATTAACATTTTCATGTGAAAAGAAAACATTTTTTTTTATGAAAGTTGAGTTAATCACTTTATTTCATTTTCTAGATTGCACTTTTGTTCTTGTACTGACTTGTAAATTCATAACTTTCTGTAGAATTGATTTTTAAGTGAATTTTGGTATGAACATTCTAGACACTTTGAAAGACTAGATTGGAAATTTTCACTTGAATTGAACATTTTTAAGACCATTTTTTATTTATTCTCTTAACTGAAGAAAAATCAGTTTTCTGGAATTTAGTGATTTACATGAACGTTTTTGTAAAAATGAGATAAAATTGTATAAAATTCATATGAACATGATTTTTATATATTTAAAAAGCTACTGATGTTTTCTTTAAACTTGATGTTTTTAGTTTTATCAAAATAATTTTATTTTAAACTTTATTAACAAGACAAGCATATGTGGTACTGGACAAAATCAGTTTTGCACAACAAAGTTGTATGATTTTTAATTATTTGTACAAAATTCTTGTTTTAGAAATTCCAAAGCCCAGTTGCTGGAAACATCTTGCACTTCATAGGAAAAATATTAAATCCTACAAACTATTCTGATAATACAGACGAAAAAATGAAATAAAGGACGAAATTAAAAGTGATTATAATACAGCATCACATTTTTTATGGAGATGTTTATGCACAACTCTTCTTGAAATTTTTTATGAAAACATGTTTTTGGTGATGAACAATAACTTGATTAAGAAAATCACATAAACACATTGTTTCTTAAGAGTCTCCCCATTAGAGTTGACTATTCTAGGTGGGGTGATTTAAGGTTGGGAACCTATTAAGACATCCACATACCCAAATCACTCCAAAAATAAAAAAAATGATAAGAAGAAACAAGGAGAAAGTTAGTAAGTGATTAAGAAGAAAATCAAGAAATTAACAAGAGCTTCAACTTTACCTTGCTAGCTCAATGATGCACTTCCTTTTTGTAAATTTTTCTACCTTTTTTGTGATTTTCTTAATTTCTAAGTGAGTTTTTAAATCCAATTAATTACTAATTTAAACCCCTTTTTTGTGTTTTTCTTTTGATGAACTTCTTTACTTACTAATTATTTTCCTATCTTTTACTTTCTTTTTCTTGAATGTGATTTTTAGAGGAAGGAAGTAGAGAGATGAGAGTAGTATTGAGAGAAGTAGTGAAGTTGAGTTGTTTTTAGCTCAACCTGGCGCACAATTCGAATCCGGTGGAAAAAATCCGGATTCTTGCCTCTTACACATGAGATTTGATTCTTCTTCTCACTCCTTTTCATGATTCTTATTCTCTAACTAATGGATAAAAGATGTGATTAGTGGTTAAAGAATATATTCTTATTCTCTATCCAATGAACAATGACTTGACCATCAAGAAAACTGATTATTACCGGTTTTGGGAGACGATTAAAATTCCGGCGCCTAATTGCGACTCTTTTTTTTTTTGTTTTTCGAAAAACTAACTTAAAACAATTAACGAAAACTCGTCAAATTAGCAAAAAAAACGAGCGTGATTATACAACGAATCATTTTATTAAAACCGTGGTTGTAGTTATTGACTACGACTTACGGGAAATTATATTTCTTTGCCGAAACTGCATGACTAATACGCAAAAATGGAAAATCATACGATGGAATGAAACTCGCGCTCCGGGGCGAAACACGCATTTGACGGGGCGCGCGCTCCATGATGTATGACGGCTTTCGTGATTTTTATTTCTTTTCAAAATCTTTATTTATCAGAAAAAAGGGTTCAAAATTTGGTGTCTACACATACTCAAATCATATCTGAAGAAACATAGTATTTCCTAACAATTCCAATAACTGAACAAAACATATTCTTTTATAATCATTCAATCACATTTCACAACTAACTCATAGATATGCATCTATAACAATGGCCATGACTATAAACGATATGGAACATAATACAAAATTGCACGAGCATGTAAATACATTTTTGTTGAACATAAAGGTAACCTCAATTGCAAACCAATTTCTTAATCTCCAATCCAATAAATGAGAACCTCCAAGCTTCCTTAATTTCTTTGAGCTCCATACACCAATATATATTCACCTCATCAATAAACTTAACAAATTAATTCCTATTAGAACCCAAGTTAAAGAATTGAGCTTAATTAACAATTCTCAATACCTTTCTCTTTTACCAATCTAACTTCCTTTCATTAGAAGATAATCAACATCAACCTCATAAGCTAACTCTAATTAATTTCATTCCTCTTAATAGCATTGATATAACTTGCAAGTTTAATATTTTCTTCATAAACTTAACTTCCAAAAACTATTAAACATAGCTTAATATAGAATCAGGTTCAATGGATTTCAAAGCCACAAGCTTATTTCCTTTTGACAAATAATAGCAGTTATTACTAGAAAGTTATAAACTTTATCAAACAATCTCCCCATTTCTTTTACCCAATTTAATTCTCAAGCAAAATCAATACAGTTTCTTGGCTTATACCTTTAAAAATCACCCAAAATGATTTAAACTCACAAAATTTAGAATTGAAAAAAAAAGAGGGAACTTGGGATGATAACATATACCTTAGCAAGACATTATCTTTGCTTCACCTACAATGAAATAGAGATGGAAAGAGAAGCAAGAATTGAAGCCACAATGATCATCAAACAACATAGTCAGCAACTAAGAGGAGGGAGTAGCGCTGCATGCAGCAGCAACACCTAAGCATCGTAGCGCTAAACGCAAGGCAGCAACAGCACAAATATTCAAGAAGCAATATCTCCCAACTCGCAACTCCGATTGAGTGATTTTTGGGTCTAAATTCAATAACTCGAAGAGATTTACAACTTTGATGAAGAAACAAAGAACAAAAATGGATTGGATGTTGTAGATAATTGAGGAAACGGATTGACGAAAAAAGAGAAAAGAGAAAACTTAAGGGACTTTGGTCTTCAATAGCTTCAAACGTGAATTAGAGAGCAAAACTAAGATTTGAGGCATGATTTTTATTTTATGGTGTCTCCCAATTAAGTGAGTATTAAGGATTTGCAGCAACAAATTGATATGAGTAAGACAGAGAAGAAGTGAAAAGGAACGAGGAAGAGAGCAAAAGAAGAATGGGTTTTGTTTATTTAGTTTCTAAAATATAATTTATACTCTATAAATACCAATACACTTTATTAAACTATTTGATTTGAAATAATAATTTGATAATTATTAATGAATTTTCCAAATATAATCATAACTAAAGCATGATTAATAACTAATCAAAAGCTGTTTGAAAACTGGGCTGTTACAAAGCAGTTCCCTCAAAGGGAGGTGACTCGGTCGGCTTCAACAATTGTCAACAGGAGGTTACTCGATCGGCCAAGTAGCTTCCTCGAGGGGAGGTGACTCGTTCAGCTTTAATAACCCTTAATAAGGGTGACCTGGTAGGTCAGGCAGTTCCCTCAAAGGGAGGTAACTCGGTCGGCTTCAACGATCGTCAACAGGAGGTGACTCGGTCGGCTCAACAACCCCCAAGGGGCGCAGACCTCGTCGGCGCTGAGTCGGTTCTGAAAGACCCCTCTCTTCCGTCGGATCTCCGTAAAGGAAGAGTTACTGTTCCACCACGAATGGGCGTCACCCAGTCGGACCTCAATGATCCCCCATCCCCGAAGTGGGGCTAATTGTTTAAGCTCAAAAAATCAGCAGCCCAATAATTACGTAAAAGCCTCCCAAGGCCCCGGACAGGTGGCAGCAGTGGTCCCGCTTGTGAGTTGACCTAATTTCAGGAGCTTAGGGATCAACTAAAAGGCTGAAATGATTGATACCTGAAAAGGTAACATAGCCATCTCCTCCAAGGAAGGCCCATCCCATCATTGTTTCCTGTCAGGAAATTCCCAACAGTATAAATATCACCAGTCTCATCAATGAACAGGTATTCAATTCTCACCTAACAAACTAGAGCATCTCTCTCTAGACTTTCTCTCTCCACCTCAATCATCTACTGACTTGAGCGTCGGAGGGCGATCCCGGAAACACCCCCGGGGTAGTCTAACCTTCTTTTTCAGGATTTCGGTGTACGGATAACGGAGCTCAGGCGAACGTTCTTGGGGCCTACATCAAACCTCAACCTATTACAATCCTTAATTTCTTAGCAGAAACATATACCACTATTATTCTACACTTAAGATCATGATCAGCTTGAGTATAGTGTGAGAGAAATACTGTGAGGTTGTGGGATTGTTTTTATGATAATGGTTTTAATAAATCGATGTATATATGATCTATGAACTACTGTAGGATTGTAGGTTGTGAGATATAAGGTTGTTTTGAAGATTGAATGAATATAATTCGGGGTTAATTGACGGATATACTCCAAAT
This sequence comes from Beta corolliflora, assembly GCA_947648045.1. NCBI lineage: Eukaryota > Viridiplantae > Streptophyta > Magnoliopsida > Caryophyllales > Amaranthaceae > Beta > Beta corolliflora. The sequence goes on along the minus strand of CANSZD010000928.1, from coordinate 1,987,841 downwards.
TTTTGGCCGAATAGCTTTTTTTTATTAATGGTAGATTGGATTGTTGTTAATATTTGATTTTTTCGTATGAGACTATTATTGTAATCTTAATTTAAAATTATGGCCTAATTTCCAATATTTTATATCACTTGACCAATTCGATTTTATTTTCAACACAATAATGGATTAATTGATAACACTCAATGTCAGTGGCATGTCCACTAATGAAATGGATTGAATTTAGCATGGAAAATTTAATCAGAATAATACAAAATTTGGTCAATTCTCCCAAAATAATACAACTTTTGGATTTTTTTTTTGTAATACAAACTTTATACCTACGTTTCCTAAAGTAGGTTTATACTACGTTTCCTAAAGTAGGTTTTTACTAAATTTCCTAAAGTAGGTTTATACCTACATTTCTTAAATTAGGTCAAAACCGGATGCGAGCTGATAAACAGGTAAATCACGCCACATGTCACTATATCATTGGTTGGTTTTTTAATTTTAATTTTTTTAAAAAAATTCCTTTTTCTCTCTTGCTCCTTCCCATCACCAACCGCCACAACCACCACAAAGCAGATATCTCCAACGCATGAATTCGAGGTAAATATATCGCCTGCTCATGGCTCTTACGGCAACGTAAGTCTAATCAATAATCAGCACGAGAAGATATGCATCCTCTACATCGACGGCAGAGGAACGAGGACATCATCTCTGGCCAGCCCCGTCCCTGACATTTTATGGGCCCTGGGCGAAACAGGAGAAAAAGGCCCCTTATGTTCTTAACCTTTTTTTTCATAATTATTCAACATACATCTTAATATATAAGAACAAATCCAAAAATTATCAAAATATTAATTGTTGTTAACTTTAAGAAATACAATGTAAAAAGAGTCAATTTTTAACCAAAACCCTTAGCTTTCTCTAATAGTAGTAGTTTTTAACTTTACAACGTAAAATTAAAAAATTAAATCATACAAAATTAGACAGAAGCTTCAATTCATCATGTATATTACTTTTTCTTGAAGTAACATCATGTATATTACTAAATTATTAATTATACATACGACTTAGTACCCGAAAAAATTCTCCATTACACATTGGCAGTTTTACAGATTAGTAAAAATGCACAAACAAGTTTCACTTATATTAGATCAAATTCATCTAGAAACTAAAAAAATTAGCAAGAACACAAAAGACTTGTCCAAAACGCTGAAGATGATATAAATTATCAAAAAAAAAAACGCTGAAGATGATAAATTACCCAGAATCCTAGATTATTCTTTTCTCTCACATATTTGTCTGCTGAAAATAGAAAAATTCGCAAGGGGAGTAAATTCGAATAATAGAACACCCAAAATTTGCCAAATTATATCAAAATTTCAAACCCAATAATTGTGAGAAGAACCAGAAGAAAGGAGGAAAATTGGTGAGAAATAGAGTTCATGGAAAGCACGTTAGGAATTCTGATTTCTGACAGAAATAATCGTTTATGAGGGAAATGATCTTCAATTTTGAAGATTAATTAGAAAATTGAGGGATTGACTGAAGGTGAAAATTGGTTGAGATTTTCAAAATATAGAAAACCATAAAAAGTAGGATTTTGAGTTTAAGAGTTTAAATAAAATTTAGTTGCTAATTGGAGAATATGGAATAGTTTTGAAAGATTTGAGGAGTAAGGAGTTGAATTTGGGGATCTAATTAATGAAGGCTTTTCAATTTTCAAGAAGATAGGAAGAAGATTTGGAAGCTGCAACCTACGTCTTTTACTGGAACTTTGAAAGGTTTTTCAAATTTTTTTTTTAAATGAAAGCCTTAATTGAATTTGGGATTCCTTTCCTTGGGCCCTAGGCAGGCGCCCCTCCTGCCCAGCCCCTGGGACGGGCCTATCTCTGGCAAAGCTCTTGCGTATTTACAGAACGCACTTAAGGTAAAATCTGGAGATCCAGACGCCAAAATCGCCAATTATTTCGATGTTGCTGCCGGATTCGGTATCGGAGGGATAATAATTGTGATGCTCTTTGCCTCTAAGCATAGCAACCATTTGATGATGCGTGGCGGTTTCTTACTGAGCAAGATTGATGCAAGATACGTGCATGTATTGCTTCACCAACTATCTTTATTTGCTTTATTAGAATTGTTGCATTGCTTTACTTTACTCTTAAAGTAGAGGTTTTACATGTGACCAAAAACATGTCATTTTTATTTTGTTAGTTAAGGGCTCGTTCGTTATCGTTTTTTGTTTCCAGTTTTCATTTTTTTGAAAACCCAAAACAAAAATATGGAAACCAGAAAAAGTAGTTTCCAGTTTTATGTTGTCAGTTTTCAAAATTAACATGTTTAGTATAATTATGACTAATTTTAAGTTTATTATACCCCTTATATTATATGAATTTTATATTCATAAAACCAAAAACTAGAAACTTACAATGATGCCGAACGGGCCCTAAGTTAGTTGAGTTGTTTAAACTTAATAAATCCGAAAACACTTAATGAAATTTCGGTGCATTAGAAGGTTTTGTCATGGTTGTATTTTAGGAAAGTCTAGTGTTCCTTGAGTTGTAAGGCGTGCAAGGGAATGCCCTAGCTGCTGCTGTGTGGTTTTTTTATTTAAGGAAAGTGTTGCTTCTCTTTCCTTAAAGCTTTTGTTTCCTTAAATTAAAGCTAGATTCTAGGCTTAAGTTTAGGGGAAACTTTCCTAAATTACTACTAGTTGGCGTGTGGTGTAATGTCTTGGAGGGCAAGGATTTCTTGCTTCTCTTAGCCTTATAAATAGGCGCCCAAACATAATAAAGAAAAAGAGATTTGAGTGATTTTGAGAAAAAGAATTCGAGTGCTTGTTGCATTGAATATTTGGTCGTCGTACCAAGAACATACAAATCGTGGTTTGTGTGCATCTCCTAATCGAGGTTGGTGAGAGATCCTCTAGTTCTCGAGGGAACAAGAGCCTATCTTTGTTTGTTTTACTCCTTATTTCTTAATTTTCAATCATAAAACACCATAAAAACGTCACTTAGATTCTAGGGTATACATTGTGAATTTTCGGACTTCAAATTCATATCAGTTTGGTATCAGAGCAGCAAGGTTGTAGAAGAGCGTGAGGGCGCGTGAGAAGGCGGATTGTTGTGCAATTTTGTGTGGACAAACTAGACATCTTGAAATTTGTTTTGTAGAAATTTCAGCTTATTCCCATCAGTAACAAAGTCACAGCAACTAGAAACATTTGCATAAACTTTCTGGCAGATTCCATCAGCTCTAAGGTAAACTTTAGGAAACTCGTTCTCCTAGCATATAACGAATTTTTGAGAGTTTCTTGGCTTAAAATTGGACTAATTTTTGTCTAGTTTAAGGCTGAAAAGTTTCATAATTTTTGAAGAAATTTTGCTATTTAGTCGAACAAGTTTTTGATAATTGGGCAAAACCAAACTAATCTGGACCAGTTTTTGATGAATTGAAACTGCAAACAATTGGTTGGGTATTTGTTGATGAATTTTTGGTCGAGTGTTCCGGACACATAGGGATATCTTGTGTTAAAATTTCATGAAATTTCGATGTGTTTTACTTAGGTTTTAAATCTCGAACTTTAAGTGAAATTTCTGGGCAGTTTACTGGAAATATTGCAGTTGGTTGTTGTTGTTTGGTTCATATGGATATATTTGATTTACCCTATGATGAGCTTCGTGAGAGGTTATACATACAACCCTTGGGTCATTCTAAAATTGTAAAAGCACTCCGTGAGGGATTAGGGAATGCTTTACATGATCTTTTTGCTGAAATTATTAAACCTGTCGAATATTCTCCATGCCATACATTGGAAGCAAGTGCTACACAACCTTCTCATGTTGAAGTTGAAGAAAAGATTGAAACTTTTTCTTGTTCTAAGGATAAAGATTTGATCTTTGAAGTTTCTCATGTTGAATATGAATTCAAAACTGGATCTTTGGCTTGTACAACCATCAAATTTCCAATCTTTGTTATTCCATGTGCGAAGAAAGCTACAAAAGAGCGTTGGGTACAACAATATGCAGCATCTTCTACTGATTTTTGTCATGATCATACACATCCACAAACCTCATGGATTCCACTTCTATTTCTCATCCGTGTACTTGTTCTTATGGTTCATGGTTATCGTACGTGGATGATTGCTTGGTTACATCAAAACTTGAGACAAGTTTTTTTTTTTCAAGAGGGGGAGAATGATGCAAGATACGTGCATGTATTGCTTCACCAACTATCTTTATTTGCTTTATTAGAATTGTTGCATTGCTTTACTTTACTCTTAAAGTAGAGGTTTTACATGTGACCAAAAACATGTCATTTTTATTTTGTTAGTTAAGTTAGTTGAGTTGTTTAAACTTAATAAATCCGAAAACACTTAATGAAATTTCGGTGCATTAGAAGGTTTTGTCATGGTTGTATTTTAGGAAAGTCTAGTGTTCCTTGAGTTGTAAGGCGTGCAAGGGAATGCCCTAGCTGCTGCTGTGTGGTTTTTTTATTTAAGGAAAGTGTTGCTTCTCTTTCCTTAAAGCTTTTGTTTCCTTAAATTAAAGCTAGATTCTAGGCTTAAGTTTAGGGGAAACTTTCCTAAATTACTACTAGTTGGCGTGTGGTGTAATGTCTTGGAGGGCAAGGATTTCTTGCTTCTCTTAGCCTTATAAATAGGCGCCCAAACATAATAAAGAAAAAGAGATTTGAGTGATTTTGAGAAAAAGAATTCGAGTGCTTGTTGCATTGAATATTTGGTCGTCGTACCAAGAACATACAAATCGTGGTTTGTGTGCATCTCCTAATCGAGGTTGGTGAGAGATCCTCTAGTTCTCGAGGGAACAAGAGCCTATCTTTGTTTGTTTTACTCCTTATTTCTTAATTTTCAATCATAAAACACCATAAAAACGTCACTTAGATTCTAGGGTATACATTGTGAATTTTCGGACTTCAAATTCATATCAAAGATATACAACTCCTGAGGGTCAGGTTCATTAGGTTCAAGAGTTGTGATGGGTGGTGGGGGTTTTGAAGGGTGGGCAAGGGCGTGGGTGGTGCCTCTTCTCTGGTTTCTTGGGCTTGGCCTTGCTGGGTTTTTCGGTGGTGGGTGAAAGGGAAGGGGGTGGTTATTTGTGGTCAGGCCCAGCCCTGAACCAGTCCAAAAATAGGACTCGGAACAGGGCCTCTCATTTAGAGGGGCCTCAAATTTTGAAAAAAAAAAACTTTTAGCCCGAGGCTCAAGGTAGGTAAGGATTACCGCGTTACAAGACAAGCGCGAGGGAAATAACCTTTTGGGCCCCAAATTTCTCTCTCCTTACTCTTTCTCCCTCTCTCTTTCTCTCTCTCCTTACTGTTCTGAACTTTTCGGAAACAAACCCCATCAAAATCAAATTCAGAAAGTTTGCTGTAAATTCTTGCATTCTTGGTCTCAAATTTATTAGTTTGTACCTCGCTTCTTTTTGGTGTGTTCTTTTGCCTGGATAGGCTAGTGAGCACTTGCTTTATGAAATTTACTAGATTCTTTTCTCTTTCAACTACAGTTCTACTAGTTAACAATTGAGAATGATATTTTTTTTTTTGGTGAATTGAGAATGATATTTTGGAAAAGGTTGATTATGAAGATTTGGTTGATGACTTGGCTTTCAAATTGTTAGGAGGATAGCCCTTTGTAAATAGAAGATTGTATTACTACTCATTTTGTAAGAAACAATTATAATCTAATTATACTATAAATATTTTTGAGATAATTGTGTGTGCCTTTGAACACAAGTATAGGGCCTAATTTTCAACTTTGGCACAGGGTCTTCGTATTGCTCGGTCTGGGGCTGTTTGTGGTGGAAGTTTAGAGTTTGATCGTTTTCGGGGGTGGAGGACGGGAAGGGGGTGGTTTCTTGGATGGTAGTGGCCAGTGGGGGTGGTTTCCTGGATGGGGAGCGGAATGGGGGTTCCGAGGGGTAGGGGTGAGGGAGGATGGAAAAAGAAACGTAGGTATAAAGTTTGTATTATTAAAAAAATAATGTAAAATTAAAGCTATATTATTTTGGAAGAACCGGAAACAGTTTGAATTATTCTAGTTAAATAATCTTTTTAGAATTAGTTATTGTGCAATTTAACCATTTAAGTTTCTCCCTTAAATTTGGGTTGGGGTTTTCTCATCCCTTATTATGAGTTTGCTTAGATTGAAAAATGGTAATTGTTTTATCAGTAAGTCTTTGAAGAGACCGACTCACGTTAAGACTAATGTGAGACGTGATGATTCACACGCGTTTGATTATGGTCTAGCAGTACAATTTAACTAAACTATAAAAAATGTTAACAAATTGTAAAAAAAGTGCAACTGTTTTTACCGAAAAAATTTTAATGAAAATATATTAACTAATAAATTAAAACTCATAACTATTAACCAAACCACCATAATCATAGCCCAAAAAATAACTTTTTATCTAAATCTATAACTAACAATAACAAATAACTTTTAACCCCAAGACCATAACAAATAACAAGCAAACCATAACTATTTAATCTGTATCCACCTAAGACCATATTTTTATCTCGAAAAATATAACTAATAACATGAAAACTATAGATTTCATAGGGGTTAAAAGTTATGAAATACACTTCTGTTATTTGAGCAAAAGATTAGCCTTCCACCCTTCGCTCTTGGTTTTTGTAATCGAGGCTTTGGTTCTAAGGGGCTGATTGACTTAAGATTTGTTGATTTGTTCTTACACGCAAAATTGTTCTAATAAAAACCAATGATATTTTTTTAAAAAACATCTTCCCATAAGTTCCCCCGGTATAATGTCATGTTTAGGGATGGGCATGGACCTAAGACCCGACCTAGACCCGGTTGAACCCGACCCATTTTTAAGGGTCTGGGTCTAGAATTTTGAGACCCATTGAGTCTGGGTCGGATTTGGCTCTGGGTGTAAAAACGAGTCTGGATCTGGGTCTGGTAGATTCAGACCCTGACCCGCCCCATAGACCCATTTTCTTGTATATATATATATATATATATATATATATATATATATATATATATATATATATATATATATATATATATATATATATATATATATATATATATATATATATATATATATATATATATATATATAAAATAATAATAATAATAATTATTATTATTATTATATAAAGAGGAATGAAACTTTTTACCCTTTAACATGAATTTTTAGAAAGCAGTCATTGTGTCAATTCTTCGAGCCCTAAACTTCTCAATTTCCATTGTCGACCGGGAGTAAGCCAACTTGTTATTGATATTTTTGTATGGAGTGTTTTGTAGAAGTATTAGACTATTATGTTGGTATTTTATTAATAACTAGAAAAACGGGTAAAAGAAACGCAAGTTCAAAAATAATGGAAACTTATAATAAGTTTGAGACCCATTTTGTACCCAAGATTCGCTAGACCCATTGGATATAGGTGTAGGTCTATAACTTAGACCCTATGAGTCTGGGACGAGCCTGGATCCACATCAAAATTTATGGATCTGGGTTTGGGTCTAGTTCGACCCACCCCAAATCCGACCCATGCCTATAATCCCAATTCACTAGATTCGGCCTTATTGTCTGTAAAGGTTGACCGTGGAAGAAATTTTTCATGAGTATTATTGAGATGAATTAAAATAATTTATAAGTGAAAATATGATCAAATTTCATGTTATCCTATTCCATTATGAGATAAAGAACAATCTTCACTTATTTGATTCATTTTACATGTGTGAGGGGGTGAATTATCTAACTTTTCCACATTGATCTACTAAAGGTAGATTGACAAGTAACGCAGTGCTCAACCCAAAAAAATTAAAACGAGCCCGACAATTTTAAAGAGTGTGTCTTGGGTGTAACATGTTATACCATAATTACTGTGTAACATCATCTCACATGTGAGAACTAATATAACTGTTTCATGTCATTATTGGTGTGTTACAATCATTTTGGAGATTTTTATGTCATTTTAAAATCTGTTTCATATCATCAAAGTCTCCTAATCTCATTGGATGGGACAAAGTTTGTCTTCCTTAAAAACTTGGTGGTCTTGGGCTCCGTAAAGCTAAAACTAATAATATGGCCTTACAACTTAAGTTATTATGGAAAATTATTAGATCTCCAGAGAATTTATGTGTTAAACTTTTCGCTCTATTTTTAGAAAAGATCGCCGGTGGAATATAGGTAATGGGGAGGCTATTTCTTTCTGGAATGACAATTGGGTGTCTCATTATCCACTCTCAAAGGTTTTTCATCCTCCTCTAGGTACTAAACATCTCAAAGTTAGCCATTTTATTTCTTCTAATAGGAATTGGGATGAAGATTTATTATCTCAGTTTGTTCCTATTGAATTTGTTGTCTATTATTCGCATTTTCATTCCTATTAATGATATCCCAGATCGGCTTTTTTGGGGATTATCTTCGGATGATGAATACTCTTTTAAATCCGGGATTTCTTTGATACAAAGAATAGATGTTAGTAATAATTTTGAGAAATCTTTTGGGTGGATTTGGAGCTTAAAGGTGCCTCCCAAAATTAAATTCTTTTTGTGGAAATTTTATCATGATGCACTTCCTACTAAAAAACGTTTAGAGATTAGTCGATTTTTCTTCCTCTTGAGTGTGTTTTCTGTAATAACCATTCAGAAGATGTTATTGACCTTTTTTTTTTCTGCTGCCCCTTTATTACTGACGTGGTAAAAATTTTGGTGGAAACAAAGATCTGTAACCATTTGCCTAAATGGAGAATTGATATGGTTTCGTTTAAAAATTTTGTTATTGAACTTAGGAATTACTGTTCTTTGTATCAAATTGAAAATTTTGCCATCATTTGGTGGATTGTTTGGTTTGCAAGGAAAAATATCATTTTTAAAAATGAATCTAATTCTCCAAGTAAGATAGGAGAAATGGTAAACATGTATATTAAAAATGTGATTAAAAGTGATTCCAATTTTTTCAGTGTCAATATTTCTTCGCATCCTGCTCAGAAGAAAGGTCTTCTAAGGCTTTCTGCTGCTTGGTCTCCCCCTCCTGAGGGGTTTGCTAAATTAAATTGTGATGGGTCTAAGTTAAGTAATGGTGAGACTTCTTATGGATTTGTTATTAGGAATAGTAATGGTGAGGTTCGTCTTTGTGGTGCTAATTCTATTGATTCCTCTTATTTTATTATTGTTGCTGAAGCTTGGAGACTTAGAGAAGGAATCATAGGAGCTCTCTCTCTTGGGATAGATAAAATTTGTATTGGAGTAGATAATCTTTTGGTTATCCAATCTATTAAGAAATTGTGGAAAATTCCTTGGACTATTAATGCTTTGATTTGTGATACAGGTGAAGATTTGAAGAAGTTTGAGGTGGTCAAAGTTGGTCATGTTGTTAGAGAAGCGAACCGTGCCGCGGATTGGATGGCTCATCGAGGGCATTCGACGGCTAACTTGTCCTATTGGTTTGAATCTCCTGATCATTCTTTTTCTGTAATCATCCGAAAGAATGCTTTAGCGTGGCCTCCTTCTTGGGATCCTCCCTAGTTTTTTTTTCTTTCCTTGTAAAAAAAATCACTCTTTCATGTCATTATTGGTATATTTCATATCATTATTACTGACTTTTATGTCATTTTTCAGCAAACTTGTATCATTTTTCCTATTTTATTATTATTTTTCAACTGATCTCTATATGCTTTATCATTATTACATAAACTGATATCATTGATAAACGAAATGATATCCTTATTAATCTCATTTTTGAGGAGGTTGTACCATTTTTCAACTCTTTATATATTTAGTGTATCATTATTATACAAACTGATATCTCTTATAAGAGAAAGGAAAATTTTCAAAAAACTACCTTTTATAACCAACTTTTTTCGAAAAACTACCTTTTAAAAATTTTCATTCAAAAAACTACCTTATATAACAAATTCCTTTTAATATACTACCATTTTACGTTTAAATTTAATATTAATCAATAAATAACAATCGTCGTAAGTGTTACTGTCGATGGGGTAGCGAGAAAAGAAGAGAGAAACGAGAGGTGAAGAAAGAAAAGCAATTTACGGTGACTCAATTATTAGTGATTAAACCCCATATACGGTAAAATGGTAGTATATGGAAAGAAATTTTGTTATATAAGGTAGTTTTTTGAAAGAAAATTTTTAAAAGGTAGTTTTTGGAAAAAATTTGATTATAAAAGGTAGTTTTTTATAATTTTCCCTAAGAGAAATGGTATTATTATTACTCACATTAATGTTATTTTCCAACAAACTTGTATGATTACTATCTCTTTCTCTCTCCTCTTCCTATAAACCCTCGCCTTCATGGATCCACCACTCTACCTTATCCCACTGTATCCCCCTTAGGGCTCGCCTGGAATCTTTGAAATAGTTAGAGGAGTATATATACTAGAGAAAATTTTGCTAGAGGGTGAATTAAGGAGGCAATCTTTCCCTCCCTAAGTTTGGTATCATTCATGTTGCCAGACCAAATTTAGCTATAAAGAAATTTTGCTCTGTAATCTGATGTCAAACATAGAGGAGAAGAGGTGGAGGAGAGAGAAGGGATAAATGAAGGCATGGGAAGAAGATGAAGAGTGGGGATCTATGGAGCTCATTCAATGAAGAAGATAAAAAGTAATTGGAAACTAGGAGAGAGAATAGAGAGTTATAAGTTGGGCTGGAAAGGTTACCCATGGGTATCCCTGGGGAACTTTTACCCTCATTTTTGGGGGAATATGTTACCCCATGTAATATTTACATCAAATCCAGGCAAATAAAAATGACTGACTTTTTACTCCTTGGATTATTTCCCCCTTATTCCTCCCAATCCAGGCGAGCCCTTAGTTTTTCTTTCGACTCCACCCCTACTTCGTCCATTCCATCATTGTTCTCTACACTCCGGGAACACCAATGCAAAAACCAACAACACCTAAAAAAAGATCATCAAATCTTGAAACATTCTCTGCCAACTTCGCGCTTGAGTCTGACAGCATATATTCTCTGCTCCACAATTCATCTCAACCCGCCACATCCTCACACCACCACCTCCGTCTAACAACCACCACTCGATTTCGTTCGAACCTTGAACATAAAAATCTCGAAGTAACACGAGAAGAAATCTCACAAAAATTTAAGAATAGATCTTGAAAAAGTAATGTAGAAATTCAATCAAATTTCAAATGTCCGGATATTTTCGTTGCCGGCAAAAAGATGGAGGAGAGTGACAGATGAAGATGAGGACAAGAGAGAAGAAAGAAATTGTGGAGACAGAAAAGCCGGGTGTTTAGGGTGGTAGAAGATGTAGGCGGCGATGGCGGCGAGGAGGAGTAGAGAGAGGACAGCGATGAGAGTGTAGATGATGGCGGCGATGGCACCGCTAGCTGGGGGTGGGGTTGGTTTGGCGGTGAGGTATACTCTATCCACCATTATATTGCTAATTTTCCATCGAAAAAGAGCAGCGAAAAAATGGAAATGTGGATTGTAGAAGTGGCGATGAGGGGAGAGAATCTCTATATGTATGAATCTGAGAGTTTGGGACCTTTGTGTATTATATTGTTGTATATTTGGGTTGTTACACCCAAGACACAAGAGTTTCTTAATTTAAATAGAGGCACTATCTAAGAAATGTGAGGTCAAATAGATGGGTACTCTAAATTACTCCCTCCGGTCTTTATTAGTTTACCCGTTTCTTTTGCACAGAGTTTTAGGAGAAACAATGTTGTGGGACATAGAAAGAAAGAAAAACAATTATTTTATATTAAGTTGAATGTATGTGTGATGGAAAGTTAGTGGTCCCATTCCAAAAATAGAAACAAAATAAATGGGTAAACTAATAAGGGACATCTAAAAAGGAAAACGGGTAAACCAATAAAGACTGGAGGGAGTATATAAGTCTCTAACTTTTACTTTGGATCCAAATTAAAATTATGCTATTTTATTTGACGAGGTTATTGTTATGGTTGATGTTCAAAGGTCTAGACAAAGCAATCCTCACGACGGGACAATCAATGCTCTGCGACGTTACTTATAGGGCATAGTGTTCTAGACAGTTGATGTAACAAAGTGGCTATATTTGAGGAATATTGAGTCAATATGTTTGCAACGTGAGCCCTTTGTTTGTGGTAGAACGAGTTAAGGCTTTAGTGGACAATGGTCAACTTAAGGAAGATCTTTGTTTTTTTTTTAAGGGAAACGAGCACCTTGTATTAAAACAGATCGATGTCCGCCAAAGTTTGTAGGCTTTGCGGAAACGAGTTCATACACACATACTCCACATTATCATTAGTATCCCACCTAGCTACAGAGTGAGCTACAGTATTGCCTACTCGTTTCACATGAACACAATGAAATAACGAAAATGAGGAACTAATTTCCAAAATATCGTCGAAAATATGGAAAATGGGGGCAGCACCATGCTTGCGAGAGTGAATACCTCGAACCACATTGGACACATCACACTCCAAAATCACCTTATCGAAACCCAACCTCTTCGCCACACACACACCATACCTCGCAGTTGCCGCTTCAGCCAACTCTGGAGACCAGCTCACCTCCATTTTCTTCACTCCTGCAGCGAGAAGTTTGCCATACTCATCTCGGATCACCACGCCAAGTTTAATCTCCTGCCCTTGTAAAACATGAGCATCAACATTTAATTTAACAAAGGGTGCAGGGGGGTTGCCATGAAGAAGTAGAATCAAATTGTGGCGGAGACGGAACTCCACCCACCTTTTGCTTGTAGGCACCATAATCCACGCTTAGTTGCACAAACCCAGTCGCAACATCAACGGGGTGAAAGGACCAATCTGGTTCAAATATCGATTTATTCCTACAAAACCATGCAGCCCAAGCAAGTGAAGCAAACCTTGTGAGTTGGTCCTTGGTCATTTTCCCAGCCATCCAAAGCAATAGTTCGGAAAACGAGGCCCTAGGAGCCTCCATAATCAAAGAGGTTGACATGCTCCAAGATTGCCGCCATGATTAAAGGAATCGTTTAGACGGATCTAAGGGGCTATATAAGCATGAACACGTGGTGGAAGACGCATGGACAAGCTATTCCTGAATTATTCTAAGTATTCACAAGTAAAACAAAGCATATACTCTACTAATTCATTCACGATTATTCATTTGTCTTGCATTTCTAACATTCAAAGACTTACATTATACAATTTGAGAAATAACTTAGGTTATATTGATAGTCGTGAATCTTCAACGACAACTGCATCTAGTACATTGGTGGACTCACAGTCACCATTTCCTTGTGTCATTCCCCTTATTTTCCTCTCGTACTTTCCTTCATTTAATATAGTTGTCGATGTCCCAATAAATCATTGCCCTTGAGCAGAATTTGAGCAAAACAACTTGGTGCCCGCCGTGGGGACGACAGCTAGACATTAATTTTCTTTTATCAGTGTGCGGACAGATGGCGATAGTCGATGTACGAACATATGACAGTAGAGATGTCAACGATAAAAAAAAAAGATAACGAACGTTTATCGTCAGAATTCACCACGTCGCAAGAGTAAGTGATCAAGCTCCAAGAAGAATTTGTGTCGTCCAAAGGCTCGAAATTCAAACGCCAGCCCAACGTCTAAAGAATACAAACTATGGGCAATCCCTCTGACGGAGAGGATACCAACTCTGATGAGGGCGAAGGAGCTGATTCCGACGAATAAAACCATAAGGACCAAGGTGACCCTGAACTAGAGCCCGGAGGAGACGAAGATCCATAGCAAAGAAGATTGCGATAATCGAGAAATAGAACAAGAGGATGATGAAATTGTTGTCTCAACTCACAGGAGCTCCAACCCAACTGTCGTGGAGCATAGGGATGACTATGCTGCGTCGCCGTTCGTCGAGAAGATTGCAAACGCAAAGCTTCCTAGAAAGCTTGACCTCTTTGTCTTGAATGCGCCATTTGATGGATCTACTAACTCAACCGAGCATGTCGCTCAATAGAAGCAGAGAACATGGCAAGCATCCATCCATGGAATCTGGTCTGGGTATGTATGTGTAAGTATTTTGGAGCAACCTTAACCAGAATAGCATTGAAGTGGCTCGGATCTCTGAAGCCAGGAAGCATTGGCAACTTCTCAAACTTAGTCAACAAAGTCTACGACAAATTCGAAGGAAGTCACACCCTCAAGAAGCAAACCAGTGACTTGTATGGTGTTGTGCAGAAACCAAGACAATCGTTACGCTACTACTACAACCGTTTCAATAAAGCACTAGTGGAAAAAAGCTTATATGTCACAAAGAAACTGATCCGGTCGAATCCTAAACCGGATTAGTTTCGTCAATATTTTTTCGAGCACAAAAAGGAGCATTTTTATTGATCCGGTTGGATTTTGAACCAGATCAGTTGACAAAAAGGATGCGGTCCTTTTTGTCAACTGATTCGGTCCAGTAGCCCGGATCTGTTAATGTATGTGTAGCGCTTAGCCCAATCACATAAATCCGGCCCAACATCCGAAGCCCCCTCTTCTCTAGTTCTCTCCATTAAAACCATATCTCATCAGCCCACTCCCTCAAACGCTTCCTCTCTCATCAGCCCCTAACTCCCTCAAACGCTTCCTCTCTCATCCTCTCTCAAACCCTAACTCCTTCACACGCCCCCTCTCTCATCAGCCCCTAACTCCCTCCCCCCTCCTCCCTCAAACCCTATATTCTCTTCCCTCTCTCATCAGCCCTTCTCATCTGAAACCCTAATTCTCTCTCCTTTCGTCGACGTTGCTTCGTCGAACTCCGCCCCCTTCGTCGAACTCCGCCCCCTTCGTCGAACTCCGCCCACTTAGTCGAACTCTGCACCACTTCGTCAGACTACGCACCATCTTCGTCGCCGTTCAACCACCGTCGCACCATTGAAGATCTTTGTTCGTCGCTCGAATAACTCCAGTCGTCATTCATCAACACCGCTTCATCCAAATCGAAGTTTAGCGGGCCAGTTCAATTCTTATTTTTTTCTTTTCATTTCATTATCGTAATTAGAAATAGGGTGTTTCTTTTATCTTGTAATTTCGATTGTAATTTTAGATTTTTTTCATCATAATTATTTTCGTAATTAGATCTAGGTGTTCTTTTATCTTGAAATCTGAAGATTATGATGTAATTTTGCCTCTGAATTCGTTATTTTGGAATTTGATTTTTTATTTGGGTTGGAATTTCCTGCTTTTGTTTCATTCTGAATTTCGTATATTATTTCGTTTGGAATTTCTTTTGGTATTTAGTTATGAATTTAGGTTATTCTCTTATTTTCTTGCGTTTTTTGGAATTTCTTGCATTTTCGGTATTTAGCTCGATTTTTTTTTTTGTTTAGCATTTCTGATTAACTGGTCCGGTCATGGCACAAAACCAGACCAGATAATCAAAAAAACCAGTTAGCAAGTTGGCGCAAGATGAGAAATTGTCCGAATTTATCGTCAGAATTCACCACGTCGCAAGAGTAAGTGATCAAGCTCCAAGAAGAATTTGTGTCGTCCAAAGGCTCGAAATTCAAACGCCAGCCCAACGTCGAAAGAATACGTTCTATGGGCAATCCCTCTGACGGAGACGATACCAACTCTGATGAGGGCGAAGGAGCTGATTCCGACGAATAAAACCATAAGGACCAAGGTGACCCTAAACTAGAGCCTGGAGGAGACGAAGATCCATGGCAAAGAGGATTGCGATAATCGAGAAGTAGAACAAGAGGATGATGAAGTTGTTGTCTCAACTCACATGAGCTCCAACCCAACTGTCGTGGAGCAAAGGGATGACTATGATGCGTCGCCGTTCGTCGAGAAGATTGCAAAGGCAAAGCTTCCTAGAAAGATTGACCTCCCTGTCTTGAATGCGCCATATGATGGATCAACTAACCCAACCGAGCATGTCGCTCAATAGAAGCAGAGAACATGGTAAGCATCCATCCATGGAATCTGGTCTGGGCTTGTATGTGTAAGTCTTTTGGAGCAACCTTAACCAGATTAGCATTGAAGTGGCTCGGATCTCTGAAGCCAGGAAGGATTGGCAACTTATAAAACTTAGTTAACAAAATCTACGGCAAATTCGAAAGAAAGTCACACCCTCAAGAAGCAAACCAGTGACTTGTATGGTGTCGTGCCGAAACCAAGACAATCGTTTCGCTACTACTACAACTGTTTCAATAAAGCACTAGTGGAAAAAAGCTTATATGTCACAACGAAACTGATCCTGTCGGATCCTAAACCGGATTAGTTTCGTAAATATTTTTTCGCGCACAAAAAGGAGCATTTTTATTGATCCGGTTGGATTTTTAACCGGATCAGTTGACAAAAAGGATCCGGTCCTTTTTGTCAACTGATCCGGTCCAGTAGCCCGGATCAGTTAATGTATGTGTAGCGCTTAGCTCAATCACATAAATCCGGCCCAACTTGCGAAGCCTCCTCTTCTCTCCATTAAAACTCTATCTCATCAGCCCACTCCCTCAAACACTTCCTCTCTCATCAGCCCCTAAGTCCCTCAAACACTTCCTCTCTCATCCTCTCTCAAACCCTAACTCCTTCACACGCCCCTCTCTCATCAGCCCCTAACTCCTTCCTCCCTCCTCCCTCCTCCCTCAACCCCTATCTTCTCTTCCCTCTCTCATCAGCCCCTCTAATCTGAAACCCTAATTCTCTCTCCTTTCCTCGACGTTGCTTCGTCGAACTCCGCCCCCTTCGTCAAACTCCGCCCACTTCGTCGAACTCTACACCACTTCGTCAGACTACGCACCATCTTCGTCGCCGTTCAACCACCGTCGCACCATTGAAGATCTTTGTTCGTCGCTCAAAGAACTCCACTCATCATTCATCAATACCGCTTCATCCAAATCGAAGATAAGCAGGCCAGTTCAATTCAATCCATCTTTGTCGTATTCCTCGAAGATCTTGTAATTTTTCGTATTTTTTTCTTTTTATTTCATTATCGTAATTAGATCTAGGGTATTTCTTTTATCTTGTAATTTCGATTGTAATTTTAGAATTTTTTTTCATTTTATTTTCGTAATTAGATCTAGGTGTTCTTTTATCTTGAAATCGGAAGATTATGATATAATTTTGCCTCTGAATTTTTATTTTGGAATTTGATTATTTATTTAGGTTGGAATTTCCTGCTTTTTTTCCATTGTGAATTTCGTGTATTATTTCGTTTGGAATTTCTTTTGGTATTTAGTTATGAATTTGGGTTATTCTCTTATTTTCTTGTGTTTTTTCCACTAACCAGTTCGTTTGGAATTTCTTGCGTTTTCGGTATTTAGCTCAATCTTTTTTTTTTTGTTTAGCATATCGGATTAACTGGTCCGGTCATGGCACAAAACCAGACTAGTTAATCACAAAAACCAGTTAGCAAGTTGGCTCAAGATGAGAAATTGATCCAGTTTTGAACGAAAATCGGATCAGTTAACCTGATTAACTGATCCGATTTTCGTTCAAAATCGGATCGGTTAGTCATTAATGGAGGATGGTGGGAAGAGAGAGAAAATTAGGAAGAAAAAGATAAAATACTAACGGCGTTAGGGTTCCATTAGCAGTAAGGGTATTTTGAGCACAAAGTCAAAGTTCAGGGGTATTTGAGAAATTTCCCCAAATGTGAGGGGCAATTTGAGAATTACGTCAAGCCCGGTTTTGACCGGATCCAATGGGCTTTTTTCCAGTAGTGAAGGGATCATGATCGTGATCAAGGACATGGATACAAAGACAACAATAGAATGCTTAAGATTGTGATGTGTCTTACCGTTCAGGTTGTACAATCGTTTGACAAGTCACCCATGTATGACCTTTGAGGAAGTAAAGTCCACAACCCTTGCTCAGATGAAATTGGAAGAAGACCATGCGATCCTCAACGCTATCTCTACACGCCACACATCGAAAGGCTCAAACGATCGGATAACATTCATCCCAAAGCGATGTTCATGATGTGCAAGAAAGCGCAGGTACGAACATGAAGGCTGACACCAACACCTTTCCTGACATTGAGTCGTATAGATTTTCGAACGACATCGGAGGAGTGGTGAAGGCATTGACAAAGGTCGAAACCCCTATGCATTGGCCATGGAAGAGCGAATATCCATACGCTCAAAAGACCATTCAAAATGGTGTCAATTCCACCACGACCATGGTCACAAGACAGAGGACTGCATTGCACTCAGACGATAAGTCGTATTTTTGTTAAGCAAAGGACATCTCCAAGACTTGCTTAACGACAAAGGGAAAACATCCTTTGATAAAAATAATCCCAAGCGAAACCCCCCCGTGTCCCCGTCACATGTTAAGGTAGTAAATGTTATTTCTGGTTGATCAGATCTTTGTCGACTAACATATTCTGCAGCCAAAAGGTTAGCAAGAAAAGGATCCCATTTATTGAAAGTTCCTTAAGATTGCAGGTCAGAAGATGAAAGGAGACTAGAAGTTACACTCATCACATTCGACGACGACGATATCTATCACGAATAACATCATGATGGACTGTTGATATCCTTGGGCATAAGCAACTATTCCTGAAGCGAGTGTTGATCGACAATGGGAGTTCAGCAAACATCCTATTCAAGAGTGCGCGAGTGTTGATCGTCTAGGTATGGAACTAGACGACAAAGACGTGGTGAAGAAGTTAATCATCCTGGTTGGAGTCAGTGTAGATCACTTAATCGATGTATGCTAAAGGAGTCAACCTTCAGAACAAGTGCAATGTCATCGACTTCCCTTCGGCATACAACATCATCTTAGGGACTCCATGGAAACACAAGATCAAAGTGATCCCCTCCATATACCACTAGACAATCAAATTTCCTACTAAGTAGAGGGGTCCAAGAATTCCAATGCGAACAAAGAGCGGCTATAGATTGCTATAGCACGTCGCTAAAGCCATCCAAGTCGGCAATCTAGTAATTACAGAGTGGATCGACGCTAGATGAACTAGACGAACAACAAATTGACAAAGTGGTGCTAGATCCATATCGTCCGGACCACGTAGTCTACATCGCATGGTCCATGTCGCTTGAATTGAGGGACCAGTAACTAAACTTATAAAACCTAACCAAAATTATTTTGCATGGTTTCATCAAGACATGACAAGTATAAGTCTAGACATCATAAAACACAAGCTGAACTTCGACCCAAGCCACAAACCTGTCAAGCAGAAGTGACGAATATTCGCACAAGAAGCTGATCGAGACAGGAAAAGTAAGAGAGGTAAAATATGCAGACTGGCTTGCCAACATCGTTCTCGTGAGCAAAAAGAACAGGAAGTGGAGAGTGTGCATAGACTTCACAGACTTGAACAAGGCGTGTCTTAAAGATCCTTTCGCATTACCACACATCGAAGCAATGGAAGACGCGACAGCAGGGCATCAGTTGCTCACTTTCATGGACGTGTACCAGGATACAACTCAATCATTATGCATCCTGATAATCAGAAAATGACAACATTTGTCACCGATAATTGGTGTTTATTGTTATATGGTTATGCCATTTGGTTTAAAGAATGCATGTGCGACATATCAAAGACTAGTCAAAGATCAACCATGTTTAAATATTAACTTGGAGACACGACGGAAGTCTACATCGACGATATATCAATGAAGTCCAAGAAGGCGAAAGACCACATCGAGCACCTAACGGAAGCTTTCAAAGTCCGTCGACAATACGGTATGAAATTCGCCCCTACTAAATGTACTTTTGGAGTTGATGCGAAAAAATTCTTGGGATATGTCGTGACGCAAATAGGGATAGAAGCTTGTCCAGACCAAATAGAAGACCTCATCAACATGCAGTCACACAAGAACGTGAAGAAATGTAAAAACTGACTGGACGATTAGTTGCACTGAACCGCTTCATCTCTACATCCTCTGACAAGTGCCATCTATTCTACATCGTCCTAAGGAATGATAAAGGATTTGACTGGACGGAAGAACACAAGAAAGCATTGCAGACATTGAATGAGTACTTAGCTACTCCACCCCTAATATTCAAACCCGTTGAAGGGGATATCTTACAATTATACCTTGTTGTTAACAACGCGTCAGTTAGCGTTGTCTTGACTAGAGAAGCTGACGCACAACAACTTCCTATATATACTACATCAGTAAGTCTTTGCTAGACGCAAAGATCAAGTATTCCTCACTCAAGAAACTTTTCTTAGCTTTTATAACACTGTGCCCAACTCATACGGAGTCGAGTCTATCGTCACTAATGCGCATCCAGGGCCAACAACTGTCCTCAGTAACCAAAACAAGTTATTTCGACACATCTTGTCCTCACTTATGCGCACCTAGAGAAACTTCTCAGGAGGTCACCCATCCCAAGACTACTCCCAGCCAAGCACGCTTAACTGTGGAGTAACTAAGGAAATGAGCTCCCTAAAAAAAGATGCATCATATTAGAATGACTATCCTATTAAATTCCTTTAAAGCAATCATGAGAGGTATTACAGCTTTAGTATTATGACAGTATTTTGAAATGCACCACATTATTGTCATGACTAACTGTGCTATAAAAAGTGTACTATGTAGACCATAATTGACACGTGGCATGGGAGAACGGGAAGTAGCCCTCAGTGGATATGAAATCCAATATTTGCCAAGAACAACAATCAAATCGCAAGCGTAAGCAGATTTTATGGCGGACTTCAGCCAGATTTTAGAGAAGATAATCAAGAAGTAACAAAGATCAACCATGTCAGCGACAACGCTTAGATTTAATTCATCGATGGATCCTGCACCTTTCGAGGAGCACGACTAGAAGACCAACTGAAGCCACCACAAGGGGACATGATAGTACAAGTTGTCTGTTGCGATTTCATGGTGACTAACAACGAAGCCGAATATGAAGCTTTGATTGCAGGGATGACGTTAGCCAATGACTTGAGGGAAAAGTTTCTCAAAGTATTCAACGATTCACTCCTTATAGTCAGCCAAATAAAGGGGGAGTTTGCAGCAAAAGACTCTAAGATTACATTATACCTCGAGATCGGGAAGGCCAAAAGCATGCAATTTTGACCCGTTCTCCATAACCAAGTCCAAAAGAGATCAAAACACTTAAGCAGACGCCTTAGCCAACTTAAGATCAGCTCTAAGAGACCCATCTTTCAAGTTTATTCCTTTGGTCCATTTGCCGTCTCCAGCAATAACAAAGTCGTCACAATCATCAAAAGTCAGCTCTGCCGCGACCATGTATGATAATCTCGTTGAGGTAAGTATAAATTGGACTAAACCTATTCTTGATTACTTAACCAATAATGTTTTGCTAGAGGACAAGGCAAAGGCAAGAAAACTCATATTCAAAGCATCACGATACGTCATCATTCAAGTCATCCAATTTTAAAAGTCTGTCCTTTGTACTTACTTGCGGTGCTTAGAGCAAGACCAACAAAACCAAGTGTTGCAGGACCTATATGTCGGAAGTTGTGGCAACCATTCTGGTGGCCGTAGCCTATCCAATCGTGCTATAAGAATGCGATATTACTAGCTAAAAATGAAACAAGATGCAATCAGGTATGTTACTAACTGTTATAGTTGTCAACTACATGCAGGTTTGACTCACAAACCATCTGACTTATGATGTCTTGTTTATTGCTTTACTTTTTGATAGCTTTTAGTTGGTATTATAGTTGTTTTTGAGTTAGTTTAGCCTAGTCTGTTAGTTATTTCCTTAATTTGGGCAATTTTCCTCCTTGTATACACTTTCTTTGGGCGCTTAGTTTCGTTTCAGGACTCAGGAGCATGCTTGGAGGACACTTGCACAACCCCGAATATTAATATCGAAGAGCAAGGTCAAGGAAGCATCAAGGAAGCATATTTGAGTTCCGGTGGCAAATATAAGAAGTTTTGGAAGGGTTTGCGCACAAGGGTCAACTTCAAATGACCATAACTTTCAGCACACAAAACATTTTTGAGCGATTCAAGTTGGAGATGAAATCTTGGCTCAATAGCTTTCCAACGAGTGGTCACAAGCTCAATTCCAATGAAAAACGAGTGAGATATGGCCGTTTGAAAATGAACTGATGAAACTCAAAAATGTCCCGAGCGCTTGGGTCATTAGACCCGCCCGGGCAACTTGCGGAAAATTGATATTTTTAGTTCTGGTGGTCTGACCCGCCCGGGTCAACCCCAAACCGAGCGCCTGGGTCACTCCAACCCGCCCGGGTGGCATGTTTTCCGGAAATCTTTCTTTTTAAATCCTCTTTTTGAACGGGGGTTAATTTGTAATTATGCCTAGTTTATTTTAGGACTATATAAGGGAAACTCCTCTCATTTTAGGGGAGGCTAATTTACATTATATTTTAATAAAGCGAGATTTGAAATTCTTAGAACCCTAGGAGAGAGAAAATCTCATATTCTAGAGAGAGAAGTGAGAGAAACTTGTTGAAAGCTTGGAATTTGAAGAGTCTAAGAAGGAAACTTGAAGATTTGGAGGCTCCTTGTAACTTTAATGAGAATTTCTTACTCTTTCTCGTATTTTATTGCTTTATTTTCTTATTTTCATGTTATTCTCACTTTATTTACTTGTTCATCCTAGATTATCGTTTTAGTTCATGTTAATAGTTGTTAATGTCTTTTAGTTTATAATTTATCATGATTTGTGAGTAGCTATTTCTTTGGGAAGGGTTTGAAGTCATTGATGAGTTCATGAACCTCTAAATCCAACATTGGGTTTTGACTCGGGATAATTTTGGTTAATTGATTTGGCATTTTCATGAATGTTTGTGTGATTGGCCATCATAGGAGCATAATTTAGGTACCCTTAGTGAAGGATAGAGAGATGAAGTTAAGAGGTTGCCTCAATTCGATTATTAGGCTTGAAGGACCATGAGAATAGGGACTACCTAGCTTAGGGGACTTCGTTTGCTTGTTTATGTTCATCATGTTTATGGATATGCATGGTTGAATGTCTTTGCCATGAGAATAGGTCTCCGGTAAGAGACTAGGCCAATCTAGCTAGCTCGAGAGAGAGTGGTTATAGTACCAATGGATGGACA
The DNA here is from genome assembly GCA_947648045.1 of Beta corolliflora. Taxonomy (NCBI): domain Eukaryota; kingdom Viridiplantae; phylum Streptophyta; class Magnoliopsida; order Caryophyllales; family Amaranthaceae; genus Beta; species Beta corolliflora. The sequence continues at coordinate 1,964,912 of CANSZD010000928.1, read as the reverse complement.
ATTCCCCTCAATTGATTCCCATTGTTGATTCCCATTGTGATTGCTTGGTTTGTGAATGAGTTGATTGGTGTATACCCCTTCCCAAAGCCATTTTTCTTATTTCTTTTCATCTTTAAATCTTCAAAAATATAGACTTTCCTTAGCTTATCATAAATCGATACTTATTTGTGCTTCCCTTAGTCCTTGTGGATTCGACCCTTTACTTGCCCTATATTGGGTAGTTTAGGTATCTTTGACGTGTTTACAACGAGCGCGTTAAATTTTGGCGCCGTTGCCGGGGACTTCGGCTTGCATTGATTCATCTTGATTAGATGAGTCTAGGCTATTTGTGAATATTCTTTTTTTTTCTTCTTTTTGTTTTGAAAAGAAAAAAGCTCAAAAAAATGGCAAGTACTTCTTTTCCTCAATATGACAATGAATCCTTTTGGGCATACTTTGATAGGCTTGGGGAGTTTATAAAGTTCCATGGCTATGATATTGGGGAAGCTTGTGAGATTACATATTGGGGACTAAATGAGCATACTAGAGGAGTTGTTGAAAATATGTTTAACGGTGACTTTCGAGCGACATATTCGGATGAAGCTTGGAATTTTTTTATGTGGTTAGCTAGGGACACTTATGATTCCGATTTTTATGCAAATTGTCATGATTCCTCTAATGTTGGAATGAATTTCTTTGATGAATCAAATGTTCCCACTATCGAGCCTATTATGCATGATCATATTCCCTCATATGTTTGTTGTAATGAGGTAGACTCTAATGTTGATGATATTCATGCTACTTCTCGATTTTCATCAAATTTGTGCCTGAATTTCAATGATGTGCCACATGTCCCCAAGATTGATTCTCATATGGTTGATTATGATCCCTTCCCCCAAATTGATTTTCAAGGTTCCTTGTATTCCGAATCATCGAAATCTGAATTGGAGCTTACTCTTGAGCGATATCTTAATGGGGCAAATTCTAGTGCTAATTATGAGCGTATCCCTAAATTTGACCCAAAACCCATTGAGGATCTCTTTTTACAATTAAAAAGTGGTTTGAATTTGCTTAGGGAAAATTGGGGTTGCAAAAATGATATTCTCAAGTTTGATTATGTTGATTCGAGGTATGTTGAAAATGAAAATCAATTGGAAAAACTCCAAGATCTTGATGATGGTTTTTGGAGTAATGACGATGAGGGGTATATTTTTTAGGAGAAAAGGCCCATTATTGAGGATATTATTGAAAGTGAGAAAACGCCCATTTTGAATTTGCACTAGATTGAATATTACAAAAAGCAAATAAAATCAATTATAAAATTTATAAATAATGACATATTTGATAATTGTAACTGACCCGGGGAATTGCCCGGGTCAAAATACTAGTTTTGATGTAATTTTCCGCTCAAATCAAACACGTGGCTTGATCCATAAAGTACACAACAATAACAAAATTTATTAGAAACACCCTTTGGCTTGTCGATTCAAATCCCGATGATAGATTACAGTACAATGATGGATAAAACTTGGTTGACTTATAGGGTAGATTACCCACTACTAATAGAATTTAATTTAAGGTGGGCTCCAACTCAACATTAATAATTATTTTTTAATGATCTATTAGAAGTTGTAACCTACCCCATAGATATATGTCTTTCTAAAACTTGGTTGACTTGTTTGGCTTTTACATGTCTTTCTAAATCCATCCACCGGCCCTTCTTTATGCGGTCATGTGTAAAGATTTCGATTAAACTCTCATTCAAATAATGTTGACTTCAAAATAGAACGTTGACTTTTCCAGCAACATTATTGTCTTTCCCTCGTACAGTTGTACTTAATTCCATATATAAACATAAATCTTACATATTAAAATTTAAAACCTACTTTCACATCCAAGCAAATCTTTTTCTTTCAAATACTACACACTAAAATTCTTGTATCTAACAAAACAACCTAATGTCTTGCAAAAAGTGCATACTATGCACCCTTGTCACCTGGATCGTCTTGTTCATCATAGTAGGTTTACCAATACTCATTTATATTGTAGTGGTCAAACCGAAGGACCCAACTTTCACCCTTGAACATGCCTCGGTCACAGGCTTCAACCTAATGTCCGAAAATCGCCTTACCTCCATCTTCAACGTGGTAATCAGGGCAAATAACCCGAACCACAAACTCAACCTCAAGTACTCTCGAGTTCGTGTGGAGATATTCATGAACAAGCAGAAACTCGCACGGGACGCCTTACATAAATTTTCTCAGAGAAAAATGAACGTGAACTTTTTAAGGTTCGAGGCCGTGGCTCTTAACGTAAGACTCAGGAAATCACCTGCGATCAACTTCTAATTTGAGAGTGGTGCTGGTTACCTTGATTTCGATTTTTTTTTATGACGGGGATGTTAAATGAGAATAATCTTGAGGTAAATTGTAAGCATGCCGTTGTTAATATTACTGCACTTGCTCAAGTTACTTCTTCTCCTATGGCTACTAGTAAGAGTCGTGCGTGAAGATAATTTTCTTAGCATAGGATGCAATATTCGTATCTATAGCACCAACGTCTATTAGAGAATATACTTTCTTATGTTTTTTGGCAATTTATTGACTTGGTTGGTGATAGATTAAGTGTGTATACTAATCCTTTAGTTTCATGTCAATGTGTTTCCTTGTTACATGACCAAGTGGGTCTACTATTATTTGTATTCTAGTTGTTTGATTGGTGAGGTATTTGTTTATTACATATTTACATCATGCTGTTAAGTTTATTTTACTTGTCTTGCTTTCTAATTTATGCACTCAATGTTTTTTAATTGTTTCGTGAATTTGTTTATAACAAACTATGCCAACTTTGGCTCTTGACCCTTTCTGAAAACAAAATTAGAAAAAAATACTCTCAACTAAAAACTCATTAATTACTGATCACCATAAACTTCCCACTCCCAATATTTGCTTGTTAACAAACAACCCATATATATATGAGATGAAATTAAGCACACCAAAAGATACAAAATGAATATCTAAGTGAAAGCGAAAAAACTAGCACCTATTTTGTAGGCATCGCGATAGCACTTAACACATGGAAAAGATTAATCACTATAAGATAGCCATTACGATAATTTCTGCAGTCTCATATCATTATCATAATTCTAATTTTAATCGTCCTAAAATAATGGGTCACAATTTCGAATTTGTAAGTTAAAAATTTAAACTTTCCTCGTTATATTCCATTATACTTTTTACTAGATATTTTAAGGAAAACTCTATATATTAGTACGGTTGTTGGGTAAAGACTTAAAGAGCATGAACAAAGTCGATAGTTACGGTCAACTCAACTTCTTTTTCAAAATAACCCACAATCTCATGTGGTCGATTATATAATGGTTGGTGGGATTATTAATTATGAAGGATTTTATCCTGTCCCAAGTATTGCAAATACTCTAGTAATTCATGCACTCAATGTGTTAAAATTGTTTCTCCACTACATATAAAACAAACTATGCCACCTTTGGCTTTTGACCCTTTCAAAAAATAAAAATCAGAACAATTACACTCAACTAAGAACTCATTAATTATTACTCACCAAAAACTCCACAAGCCAAACATTTGCTTGTTAACAAACAACCCATATGAGACGAAATTAACAACACCAAAGAAGCAAAACCAATATCTAAGTGAAAGCGATAAAACTAACTCAAATATGTAGGAATCACGGTCGCACTTAATATATGAAATAAAGCTTAATCGATAACAATTTCTTTACAATAAGAAATCATCATATTTTTAATCGTACTAGAAAAATGTGTCACGGTTCTGATTTACTTTAATATGTTATATTTAAGTATGCTCTTTGTTATAGCTGATTTTTACAGGCCTCTACCTACAGATTATTATGACAAACAGTTACAACTTTGTGATGTGACAGATAAGTGTGAAAAGGTCTAGACAATGAGTGTAACCATGCAGTGATATTCAACGGAGACCAAGTCAATATAGTTACTGAGCACTTCCTCATATCATGGTGAAATGAGTTAAAGCTGAGAAAGAAGTTCGTTGGACCAAAGGAATCAAGAGAACGGAGTCAAAGAGGTTGAAGATTTTCCAAGATGGACACCGTGATTTTAAGAACAACTTGAGCAGGTTACAGGAGCTATATAAGCAATGATAGTTGGCGAAAAACACACGCACAAGCTACTCAAAAGTTCTTCTAAGTACTTGCAAGCAAGATTAAGCATACACCACTAATATTTACTCATTGATCTTTCATTCTTTACGTTAAAAACTTTACATTGTATTTAGAGAAATAACTTAGGTTGTACTGACTATCATGATTCTCAACGACGGTTGCATCTAGTGGATTGGTGTCATAGCCACCTGCGGTTTTTTACCCATTTTCATTGGGGTTTTTCCGCGTCAACATTTGTTTGCGTCATTCCCCTTATTTTCCCCTCGTCATTTCAATCATTTGGTTTTGTTGTTGACATCCCAATCTCTAACAGCCCGCACTTCTGACCTACTAGCTAAACATACCTAACATTCACAAAACTTACTTAACAATAAATAATCCTTGAATTACAATCACCTGTAGCAAAAATATAACTTGGAAACTGATCCTAAACCTTGGGGTTTTGGGCCCTCAATACAACTATCTAAAATATAGACAACTTTATGAATTCATCTAAAAAAATCTCCAAATTAATACATTAATATCCCATTAATAATTTTTTCTCTTAAACCATATATTCTCCGGTGTAGCTCATCTGAAACACAATTCTCTTATCACACGCCTCTGAACTTGATTCTCTCTGGAGCTTCTCGATATCTGCAAAATAACAAACAATTAACTCCGCTCCCACTAGTTTAGGTTCCAGGAACAAAATCAGTGAACTGAGTGCACACTGTCCAACCAGAAACTCATTTTTAGTGGCTTAAAACATGTTTTGCATATAATATTTTAGAACATAAATCAATATTTAATACACATTATATGGAAGATAGAATACGAGAGAACTCATAAGTAGAGTATACCTCATGCTTAGATAACATTTTGAAAACTTATTTATAATCATTTAGGTGTAGGTATATAGATGTTGTTGTATCTCAAAACATAGTATTAATCACGCTTACTATCTATCTACTGAGATTAAACTTATCTGCTTCGTTCCTAAACCTGATCATATATATATATATATGTGTGTGTGTGTGTGTGTGTGTGTATTTCTGTCTAAGAAATTAAGGATTATTGAAGGTTGGAAGACTTGATGTGGGCCCTAAGAAGGTACGCCTGATCTCTGTTATCGGTACACCGGAATCTTGCAAAATAAGGTTAGACGGCCCCAGAGGTTGTCCCCGGATCGCCCCTCCGACGCTCAAGTAAGATGTGATTGAGGTAGAGAGAGAGTGTGAGAGAGAAAGAGAGAAAGAGAGAGAGTGAGTGATCAATGTGGAGAGAGATGCTCTAGCTTTTGGTAGGTTAGAATTGAATACCTATTCAATGATTAGACTGGTGATATTTATACTATTGAAAATTCCCAGACAGGTAACTTAGATAAGGTGGGCCTTTCTTGGGATAAGTGGCCATATTGCCTTTTCAAGTAACCATCTTTTCTAGCCCTTTTGTGGATCCCTAAACCCCCTGAAGTTAGGTCAACTCCTAAGTGGGACCCACTGCTGCCACCTGTCCAGTGATTAGGATGACTTTTTTGTGATGTTGGGCTGGTCATTTATTGAGCACAAACAATTAACCCCACGTCAGGGGACTCCATGCTGACCGAGGGAGTAGGACGACACTCGAACGAGGGCTAATGAGCCCCAGACTGTCCGAGTGGGTGCCATGAGACACTTTGCCATTTTTGACTAAGTGTAAAGTGGCTCGGTAGAGGAGTAAGGGGACTTCATGCTGACCGAGGGTGTAATACCCCTCATGATTACATTAAATGGATTTAGTAGGCTATTCATACCAACAAGATGCATCTTTCTTTTAGGGAGCTTATTTCCTTAGTTAATCCATAGTTAAGCGTGCTTGGCTGGGAGTAGTCCAAGGATGGGTGACCTCCTGCGAAAATTCTCAAGACGCGCATGAGTGAAGATAAAATGCGCCGGAAGAACTAGTGTTGGTTATTGAGGGCAGTTGTTGGCCGTGGATGCGCATTAGTGACGATATACTCGACTCCGTAAGGGTCGGGTGTTACAGAGGGAGTAGGACGCCACTCGGATGAGGGCTAATGAGCCCCAGACTGTCCGAGTGGGTGCCATAAGACCCTTAGCGATTTTTTACTAAGTGTAAAGTGGCTCAGTAGAGGAGTAAGGGGACTCCATGCTAACCGAGGAAGTAGGACGCCACCCGGACGAGGGCTAATGAGCCCCAGACGGTCCGAGTGGGTGCCATGAGACACTTTGTGATTGTCAAGGTACTCGATGGCAGTTGCCTTTCAACCCGAGCGGGTGGAGATGATCATGAATGCCATATGGGAGCCTTGGGTACTTGGAAATTTGGGCCCTTTCTATTTAGAGCTGACAGAGCACAGTTGGAAGGGTGTTTTGACGTTCCATCTCCTTTGGGCTCAAAGTTTTGACGTTTCATCTCCCTTGGATTTTAGAAGGTGGGTTGAATAGGTCCAGTTCGGCCTCCAAAAAAGCCCATTAAGACGTCGCAGGGAGGTTGTCGTAGCGCGTTCCCCGAGGTACGCCTATATATATGGATGAGGAGAGAGAATTTCGGATCATTTGTTCATTTCTCAAACTTTCAAACTCTCAAAAACTCTCTCCATTTCTCCAAGTTCTCCAATTCCTGCGAGTTTCGTCGTTCGAACAGGTACGCTGCTGACTTCCTTTTAGGTTTATTTCTTGCTTTCTTTTAATAAGTCTCGGCCGACTCCCTTGTTTATAAATAATGGGAGATTCATCCGAGTGGCTGAACCCCCCGACCTCACCTTCCTACAACTTGTCCGAGGAGGTGAGGGGGGTAAAAATAACGTTGGTGTCGACCCTGATCGGTTGTCCCGACCCCTCGGCTGTCCCTGAGCCGTCTCTCCCGAGTCCCTCATCGTGTGTGGATGTAACAACCCAAACTTTTAAGAGTGTTTTAATCATCATTATTAGTCAAAATTATATATTAAATATTCTTCTTATATTTAAGATGAAACTAATCAAAACCAAATTATATATTAAGTGAGTTAGTAAGTTGTGTTGTAGGAATATTTGGGATTTTGTAGAAAAGAAAACCAAATTACTACCCCCCTAAGTCGGTTCTAAGGAGAGTCTTAAATATAGCCGGCAAAATAAACCCGTACCCGTTGACCCGACCCGAAATACCCAACCCGAAACTCGTGTTTCACCCGAAAATAATGACCCGAAAAAGAACCGATACCCGAAATAACCCGACCCGACCCAAATCCGACCCGAAAGTAAATAAACCCGAATATGACCCCGAACCCGAATATGCCCGACCCTAAATTAACCCGATAATGATGACCCAAACCCGACCCGACCCGAAAAGTTGTCATATTAGTTACTTTTTAATCAAATTTAAGGAAAAAATTATCATGAAATACTATATATGAATTAGCCATTGCCTATTAATTATTTCTCTAGCTCTTATTAGTCTTATATGTGTTTTATTTATTTGCTAGATTAGAAACCCGTTCTAACCCGACCCGATTTAACCCGACCCGAACTAACCCGACCCGATCTAACCCGACCCGATGTGACCCGAAATTTCATGGACCCGCAATGGACCCGTACCCGAACAGACCCGACCCGAACGCAACTCGAAAACAAAGGTGACCCGATTTTGACCCGACCCGTACCCGACCCGTACGACCCGTTTGCCACCTCTAGTCTTAAAACTCCCTTCTATTTCTCTCGGGTGTCAGTATCCCCAAAACCCCAAACCCTTGTTTTCTCTCTCCAATTTATCATCTCGCACCTCTCCTCCTTCTCCTGCGTGCTGCCACTCGAACCCGTAGCCTCCACCTGTGTCGACTCGTCGAAGCTTCCTTGTCTCGTCACTGCAAGCTAGCGATGCTGTTGTCCGCTTTGTCTCTATCTCTCCTCTATCGTGTTGTTGTGCTGCTCTGTTCGTGCTCTGTCACGCGGTGGTGTTATTGTTCGACTCGGCTCCTTTGTCGGTGTTTCTCGTGCACCGATGCCGCCTCCATAGCTGTTGTTGTCGCCTCGCGGTGCTGCTGCCGCCACTGTCACACGATGATGTCGTTTTATCGTAGCCGTTTTGAGGTGCCACGCTCACGCTTCTTTTCTCTTTGTTTTCATTCTTGAACTTTGGTTTGATTGAGATGTTTAATGTTAATATATGGGTTTTGAATTATAAATTATTATTTATCAAGTAAATTGAGGAGTAATTGTTGATTATACTCCTGATTCTCTTTCTGAGCTATATGAGTAATTCTGGCTTTACAAGACCAAGATGACTGGTTTTGTATTGATTTGGATTTCTATGTGAAATGAGAGATCAGATTTGCGAGCAGAGTTGAATAAATATAGTGGAAAAGGAAAGATACAAAGAGGGGACGGTTGAGCAACGACTAGGGAATAAACAAAACAATCATTTTTACGGGTTTTTATTTTTATGCATCGTTCCATTGAGCTTGACCCAGAAAAAGCATTTTGTTGCCCCTGCATGAATTTGACCCAATTAATTTAAACGGGTTAGGCGGGTTATTTTCGAGTTGAAATTTTCATCCCGAACCTAACCAGTTTAGTTTTTAGATCGGGTTCAGGTCGGCCCATTTAGTTAAACGGGTCGAAAACTTCAACCTGAACCCGCTTATTTCGGGTTAGGTTCGGGTTGGGTTCTCGGGTTGGGTCAACTTTTGCCAGCCCTAGATATTATATATTGTTGTGGTTGTAAACAGATTTAAATTATTTCCCATTTCGGGTTGTCCAATTTTAGAGGAAACTCTCTCGAAAATTTCGAACCAAATTATGAGACTATTTAATTAAGGTACTTATAATCTGATTTTGAAGATCGGGGCGTTACAATATGGTATTAGAGCAACCCTGTGACCAAGTGCTCAGTAGCCTCCTAGCGAGGGTAAAAGATTATTGGGATTGACCGGAATTCTTTTTAGGCTATTCGAAGTAAGATATGAGTTGAGAAATAAGAGTTGAGTATTGATTTGGGAGATAGTCATTTGGATTATAAAAGTATTTTGGAAAATTAGAGTTACGAGTTGCGTATTATAATTATAAGAAGGAAAAATTGTTTTAAATAAGTCAACATTTGCGTGGTCTTCCCATTTTAAGTCTATCTTTTGATTATTCCTGAACAAGTTCACTTTGTAGCTTAGTTAACTTTAATTTAGCTAGATGACTGTTTACCGGTTTAGCTGGTCATCAAAAAAGATAGTTGCAAGTTTGACTTCTACTAAACCCATTGACCAGCCCAAAAACCCAACTAAAACTAAATACCCACCTAAAAAACCACCCAAATTACAAAACCCACCCAAAACTAAATTCCCACCCAAATTACATAACCCACCCAAAAACCCCACCAAACAACAGTACTCTCTCTCCTCCTTTTATTTCATAACTTTATCTTCTCCACTATCTCACCCCACCACCATTGCCACCTCCTTCACCCCTCTCCTACCCTGACTCAAACTCACCAACATCTACTTTCCCTCAAAAAACCCCATCTAATTTAAAATTCAAAACTAGCAAAACTAATCAAAAACAAAATTTCCCCAAAACATTAAATACACATAATCTCAGAATTTCTCCTTGCCTTTTTCGTTATTCCTACTAAATTGAGTCCACAAATTGCAACATTAATCTCACTACAATCCACTCTAACCCCAACCTCTCTCTCTCCTCCCCTGTCCTCATCGACTCTGCCACCCATCACGCAGCCGCACTAATACCAACCACCACTAATCAACCATTGTCATCCACCAGAACTCACACCGTCACCACAAGACACCCACTGCCATCCACCAGAAATCACCCATATCACTACCAATCACCCACTGCCAACAACCAAACCACACCACCAACACCGCCAACTGCTATCCACTGTCACTCATCACCAGTAAGATAAAATCGATTTTCGAGTTCACACCGAGTTACTAAAATCAACGGGTTTGGCACCCATTTCACAAAGAAATAAAAACGGAAGGGTCGATGACGGAAGCGACGGAGGGGGAGGAAGGGGTGGTAAGGGGAAGAAATTTCGGTGGTGTGCGAGGACGAGGAAGGCGGTTGGTACATGGTACTCCGAGTTCCTCAACCGAGTCGACTCACTATCCTCATCCCTCTCTCACCTCTCCTCCAACCACGTGGCACTCATTCTCTCTCCTCCCTCCTTCCACGTCCCCGCTCTCTACCTCTCTCTCCTCTCCCTCGGCGTCTTCGTCTCCCCCGCCAACCCCCTCTCAATTCGCTCCGACTTGACTCACCTAATCCATCTCAATAAGATGCAAACACCACCCCAAACGCAACAAATAGAGTGGCCCAAACAAGATGGTGTTGATTGATGATCATCGTTCACGATGATGGGCAAACACCCACAATGAACGTTGATTGATGATCATCGTTCGCGATGATGGGCAAACACCCACAATGAACGTTGATTGATGATGAGGATGATTGATGATGTTGATTCGGTGATGATGAGTAGAGAAGAGAGAGAAAGACGCAGTGTAGACTAAAGAGGGAGGAGGGAGGTAGAGAGGAACAGAGGAACATAGAAGAAAGAGAATAAGAAGAGGGGAATTAGGTGAAATAAAGAAAAGAGCAAAAAAAAAAAAAAAAAAATATAGGCAACAGTATTTAACACGTCACCCAAATAATCGACATTTACCTAGAGTTCTAGGTAACATTTTAATCTAACCTAATTTAAGTTAATGAATTTACAAAGTGAACTTGGTCAAGAATAATCAAAAGGTAGACTTAAAATGGGAAGACCTCGCAAAGGTTGACTTATTTAAAACAATTTTTCCTTATTAGAAACGAGATTGTTGGAGTTCAATTGATAAATTGGGTTCTTGGCTGCTAAGAATTGAGCAATGTATTATGGGGATAAAATATTAAGTTGGGTTTTTAATGAATTATAGTTTCTTTATTTAGGCTTTGGGGACTGTTTTGTTTTGCCTGAAATATGGGGGACCATTGATATTTGTTTTGATCTAGTTGTGTGATTATTTTTCGAATGTCAAACTCTTATATCTTTTGTATGTTTCTATAACTTTTACAACTCAAATTGTGTTGTAATTGTGTATGACTTTTACTTATTGGATTGAAATATGAGTTTTGTGGAACTTTTATAATTTTAACAGTTTAAAAATATTTGAAATGAGTTTTGCTTCAAATGAGGTAATTGGAATCCAATGCCAACAAGTTTGCCCCTTTTGTTTTCTTTGCTCCTCGATTTCGCGAGTCGAGTTGAAGTAGAGATTCAAAGATGATGGCAGAATGGAGGCTGGACATCTAATATCATAGCAACTTTAGATCATTCTTTTGTTTAAATGGATTTGGCATATAAGTGGGAAATTTTGTCTTGATTAGTTGCTTTAATGAATGTCATTTGTCAAGTTGTTTTACTCATTGGTCCTTCAAATGCTTGTTTTCAAGTCTCGAGGACGAAACTTCTTATAAGTGTGGTAGAGTGTAACAACCCAAATTTTTAAGAGTGTTTTAATCATCATTATTAGTCAAAATTATATATTAAATATTCTTATTATATGTAAGATGGAACTAATGATCTTCCAGTGCTGTGTTGGTGTTGATATTATATGTTATTTATACGTAGCAAGTAATACCTTAGACGCGTTAAATTATAATTTATAAGGTAGATATTTACTAGCTTAATTATACTAGGAAAAATGGATCAGAATACCCCCAACTTTGGCCCGTCCGCTTTTAATACCCCCAACTATGGGTTATTCCTGTATAATCCCAACTATTAGATAGGTCCGCCAAAAATGCTCTCAGGTGACTTGAAACCTATAAAACAGGTAATTTTTCTAAAATTTTCCTTTTGTTTATCTTTCCTTCACCCTTACCCCTTCCACCACCCACCCACCACCAGTCCCCACCCCAGCCACTAGCACCTTCCCCTTCCTCTTCCTCCCCTACGCCATTATCCCCCACTACTACAACACCACCACCACTGCCCCCGCCCCTAACCTTCGGCGCCACTGCACCATGCCAACCCCTCCACCGTACCCAAACATCGTCATCTATTTATCCACCCAGCAACCAACAACCACCATCATCAGCCCACCCAACCCTATCAGACACCCGAAGAGAATCCAGCCATAATGTTGTAGATAAAAACTTCTGTCATAATTCTTGATTATTCTTTCAATATAAACCGAGAAAGTCAAAAACTCTGCAAGTCCAAATTGAAGAAAGTCATTAATTTTAGAATTCAAAGAAAAAAGAAGAAGATAATTTAGCACAAAAGTAAGATCGAACACCCCAGTTTAATCCATTGAAGATTGAGAGAAAATAAAAAGACCCCAATTTTTTATTTAATTTGAACCAATAAAACATTTTCTGAAATTAAAATTAACTTGGGTCATTGCATTTTATTCATAATTGAAATCTTTTCAAGCATTTTGAGTTTCAACAATCATGGTCTTCACGTTGCATTTTGAGTTTCAACAAGCATTTTGAGTTGCTGCTGCGATGGTGGTGGTGTGGGAGGGGGGATTGAGTGTGTCTGATCATTTGGTGCCGGAGGGAGGTTGTGGAGGGGGCGGCAGTGCGTGGGGGTTCTTTTTTTAGAGGGAGGGGATGACACTGGGGTAGGGGATGAAGAGGGAAAGGGGGGTGATAAAAAATTGAAAACAAAAAAATTTAGTAGATGGCCAATAAGAGTACGACACATGGCATTTTTAACCTGTTAAACAAGTTCATTCAGGTCACGGTCTATTTTTGGAAGACATGTCATATAGTTGGGGTTATTCTGAAATAACTCATAGTTGGGGGTATTAAAAGCGGACGGGCCAAAGTTGGGGGTATTCTGATCCATTTTTCCATTATACTATTATATTTCTGAAAATGAGTTTGAATAATTTTGAGCGTGATTGAATATAATTATATGTTCATAGTAGCATATTTGCATGTAATTTATAGAAGTGAGTTAGTAAGTTGTGTTGTAGGAATATTTAAGATTTTGTAGAAAAGAAAACCAAATTACTACCCCCCTAAGTCGGTTCTAAGGGGTGCTAGTATCCCCAAAACCCCCAAACCCTTGTTTTCTCTCTCCAATTTATCATCTCGCACCTCTCCTCCTTGTCATGCGTGCTACCACTCGAACCAGCAACCCCCACATGTGTCGACTCGCCGGAGCTTCCTCGTCTCGTCGCCGCAAGCTAACGGTGTTGTTGTCCGCTTTCTCTCTCTCCTTTGTTTGTGCTCTGTCACGCGGTGGTGTTACTGTTTGACGCGGCTCCTTTGTTGGTGCTTCTCGTGCGTCGCTGCCGCCTCCATAGCTGTTGTTGTTACCTCGCGGTGCTGCTACCGCCACTGTCGCGTGGTGATGTCGTTTTATCATAGCCGTTTTGAGGTGCCACACTCACGCTTCTTTTCTCTTTGTTTTCATTCTTGAATTTTGGTTTGATTGAGATGTTTAATGTTAATATATGGGTTTTGAATTATAAATTATTATTTATCAAGTAAATTGACGAGTAATTGTTGATTATACTCCCGATTCTCTTTCTGATCTATATGAGTAATTCTTGCTGAAATTTTGGATTCTGTGTAAAATATTAATGGTTGATAAACTGAATAATTACAACGAGTATTTAATCAAGTTAAACTTCAAATATTATTTTGAATCAATTTGAAAGTTTTGATTCAGTATGACGTGTTCTAAGTGTATAACGTTATTCTTTGAAGACTTAGAATTTGGACATGGATTGTGGTAGATAAGATGAGTTGTTAGACTAAATTATGGTATTTATTTGTGTCTAGGTCTACAGTACTATAATAAATCGAGTTGTATTCCAGATTTCGCAATGCTTTTACTAACTAAAATCCTTTACCACTCATGTAGTGTAACTTATGATGTAGTATTATTGTTGAAGTTGGATTATTGGAAGTTACATAGTCTTAAGGAGATTTGGGTTACTTGTTAAAAGATCTTATTGAATCTCTTAATAAGTCAATAAGAAATATACTCAATATGACTATAAATATTTGTCTATTCGTTTAAAATGGTGAGTAGAGTAAACCGAGTATTATTTGGCTTAAGTAAATATTTTTAATTACCTAAAGCAGATCTAATTATTTTTTATGAGCTGGAAAGTGCGAAAAGTGACATAGCTAACTATAATGAGTATATTTTTAGCTTTACTATGTTTGTTTTAGAATATGATCTATATCAGATTAATGGACCTATTTGAAGTGAATGTGGAACTATATAGAGTTGATTCAAATTGAAGTATATGGTATGAATTATAGTGATATCGAATGATTTGATGAGTTCATGTGATTGTAAAATCATTGATGATATCGATGTGGATATGGATTTGCATAGAATTGATTTGGATTGAAATGCATAGCATGAACTATGATGTTATCAAATAGATTGTTTAGCTTGTGTGACTCTGGAATCTTGAGAATTTTGTTGATTTGATCGATATCTGGAAAGATTGTTGGTTATTGGATCTTTGTGAAAGAATATAACTTTGTTGTTGATTCCTTGAAGGATAATATTAATGAAAAATGAGATATTATATAGATTAACTATTGGAGATATTGGTATTTTGTTATTTTATCTTCGCCCGAATTGGGAAGATATTGGATTGATTGATATTCGTCGTATGTGGCAAGATTTGATTCTTTATTGCCATATGTGGCAAGATACTAAACCGTCCTCTTCGCTAGCGTGGCCGGCCGGGACTCTCGGGTCACATAAAAGCTTGAGTTGAGGGGTGTGCACACGATTTATTGGCCATTGAAATTATTGGTAAACCGCCCGGGGCTCGTGGGTTTATATCATCATAAACCGGTCGGGACTCCCGGGTCTATCGTATGCTATTTAGTGGGTCGGTCGGGGATCCCGGATCCACTCTCACTTTCTCTTTGGATTATTTGATAACTCTTGTTCAATGGAGTGATCTTTGGACTTGATAATAGTTGATAATCATTTCTCGTTTTGTATTTGATTATCAAAGATGAATTACCAATGAGTATGGACTTAGTGAATCGTTATTAATATCTTAAGATACTCAAATGTTGTGACCGTCGTAACTTGTCACTCGATCACTTTGTGAATTCGGTGATGAAACTTATTGGTAATTCTATTTGACTCTATTCATATACATGATTTACAAGGTTATTTTACTTATAATGATCATGTAACTTGTTTTGGAACTTAGAGGATTATAAACATTGAGTATACTTGATCTGACTTTGAGATACGAATGCTTTGGCTACGAATGGATATATATTGACATAGAAGTTTAAAAAGGGGAGCTTGAGATAAGAATATAATGAGGATTTGAGTTATACTATTATCTTTTGAAATATATATATTTTGATGCTTTCTTGTTTTGTTTAAGGTAGAGTGTTGGTACTCAGCTTTTGCTGAAGTGTGTTGTATTTGTGTTTGTTTGTAGTTGTTGTTCTTTCCCCGGCCTTTGGGGTTGAACCTGTGATGACCCTTATACTTTGTATAATGGCGAGCAGTTGACATTGGGACATGTTTCATGTTGGATTCGCGATGTTTGAGGTGAGGATGCATGATAATTCATAGAGGACATTTGTATTCGAAGAACTTCAATTGTCAATTATACTTGGGTTCATGTATGTTTTGGTTACTTTATTCTTGTTAAAGTTTTTATTAAGAACCTCTCGGATGGATTTATTCTTGAGGTTGTTTCCACGAAAGCGTCGA
The DNA here is from genome assembly GCA_947648045.1 of Beta corolliflora. Taxonomy (NCBI): domain Eukaryota; kingdom Viridiplantae; phylum Streptophyta; class Magnoliopsida; order Caryophyllales; family Amaranthaceae; genus Beta; species Beta corolliflora. The sequence continues at coordinate 1,949,072 of CANSZD010000928.1, read as the reverse complement.
CGATTTGGGTCTTGAGATTGAGGATATTATATATTGTTGTGGTTGTGAACAGATTTAAATTATTTCCCATTTCGGGTTGTCCAATTTTAGAGGAAACTCTCTCGAAATTTCGAGCTAAATTATGAGACTTTTTTTATTAAGGTACTTATTATCTGATTTTGAAGATCGGGGCGTTACCGTGGAGGAGGAGGCCGAGGGCATCGTTCCCTACCCATGGGAGGTGTCCCTTGCCTGTTCCTCCTCAAGGAGTTACTTCGACAAGTATTTGTCTAATGATGTAGTTAGGGTAGCCATGCCGAGATCCGAGGAGCAGCCGCCGACTTTCGGTCAGCTGGAGTTCCCTCCTTTGGATCGGAAGGGGGGGCTGCGTCTTTCTTTCCTTTCCCGAGTTGGATTAAGGCCTTGAAAGATGATCTCCGAGGCATTAGTGCCAAGTTCCGAATCAAGGACTCCTACCATTTGGTCCGACCGGAGGCTCATCACACCATTCTCACTCCTCCGCCCGGGTGCACGACCGTTTATTACAAGGCCTTGGAGATAGGGCTTCGGTTCCCTTTGACTCCCTTCGTCAAGGAGCTTTTGAACGCCTACAGTCTAACACTCAGCCAGATTTCGCCGAACTCCTGGGGGGCATAATCGCAGTCCAAGCCCTTTGTGAGGTATTAGGGGGTGGAGCCGACCCTTACCCTATGGAGGAATATGTGCCGATTGGTTGAAATGGCGGCTGGAGACAATGGTCCGGGTTGGTGGAGCTTCCAGGTTTGAAAGGAGTACCGGACCGTGACCAACTTTCCTACATCCTAGAAGGGCTTTCGAAGAGAGTTCGCTTTCTTATACTTTGGCGGAGAGTAGGTGTAACAGCCCGCTCCCTTCCCTGCTAGAGAAAATTAGGAAATCCCATAGTATCCAAGCTTATTATGAAATTAAGTTATAATAAATTAGTTATTACAATATGTTTTGAGTACATAGATTACAAATCGAAAATACAAGTTTAACCTGCTAAGGAACATTATATATAACATATTATCTCATAATAGGGGACTAAACACATTGATCATGACTTCCCATTCGCACACATGAGCTAACTCGAACATTCTCTCTAATCCTGCAAAACAGATGAATCTACCCCCACCAGGACAGGTTCATAGAACAAAACAGGTCAGCTTACGCTGGTACACAAGTTCCACCGATTCCAAAATAATAAGGTGGCTGAAATTACGCAATCTTTTCTTAAACTCAAAGCGTAAACTCATAATTTACGAGATACTTTTATTCTTATTCAGAAATACGTTGGTTCTTTCCTGTAAACTTCCATAGAAATACTTTTGCATATACTGGAGAAATTTCCAAGAATTATCTCAAGATATCACACATCATTCTCCATATATAACACAAATAATAATCTTATACTTATCACAAAAATAGCATAACTCCAGGGAAGGAACACGAATGGAGAGGGCTAAGCCACAACTCCAGACTTTTGAGGGACGTCTCCCCACCTTTCTTATTTCCTGCTTGCAAGACTTCTAGGTCACGACCCTACATAACGGAGCAATACCCGCTCCGGAGCAATACCCGCTCTAAACACATAATGAGCAAACCCGCTCTACAAATGTTGTTCACTTCCCCTTATAAAACAAAACTTGTAATCATACAAAAATATTTATACTCAACACTTGTACTTAAATACTTATACTGAAATACTTATACTTTTATAACTATACTCAAATAACTTACTTAAATACTTATTCATAATCACTATTTCAACCATCAGAACAAATTTTAACTTATCAAAACAAGTTTCGTAAAACAAGCTTGCTATGCCAAGTTCTACTATTTTGGGAAAGTGACTTAATAACAAGGTATCGGAAACGACGTCATGGTTATCCAAAGCGGTCAATAAAGCGATCAACAAGATATGGCAGCCTGCATAGGTTTCACAAGAGGTTCTTAACTATATGAGAAGACTACTCCACGCAAGTAAACAAAAGATCGATTTCACGGTTTCGGTGTTTTATTAAAATATGGTGGTTTAGGTGTATATCGTAACTTCTATGCTTGGCCAAGGTTCAGGTATGTAAACCAATAAGTGGGTACATTCAGTAGGTATTCAACATTTAAAGGTAATCTATGAACCAAAGAAACATGGTTAATCAACTCGAGAAAACAACCAAGCAAGAATCGAGTTTTAGGTGTTCTTTTACTCCATGGATTGAGGTTGCGTGTTTAATGAGGTGAATGAGCAAAGGTTATTTGATATTCAAGACATGAATCTTCCAAGAGAATATCATGAAAGTTTAGCCACAACATGATCTTTAATCAAAACGCAATCGAGATAATAGCAAGGATTGATAAATGTTTGAGGGAACTTGTTTCGCATACAACAACTTCCAGACATCATAACTTTTGATGTACAACTCCAAATGGAGTGATTTTTGGGTCTAAATTCAATAACTTTTCAAGATCTAACACTTCCAAGTGAAACCAAGGCGAAAAACAGAATGGAAAAGGAATATGTTTGGCACGGAAAGTCACGGCAGCATAGCCCAAGAGAGATGGATAATCACCTCTTACTCGGTTATTCAAAGAGTCTTAGGGAACTTGACATGCAAGAGGATTTTAACACAATATCTTCCATAAGAAAACACATGCAAATCATTTTTTATACACATTCAAACATAATCCAAGTATTCACAATTCCACAAACAAATTGCATGAGCAAAGCTAGAAACAAAGTTTAGGTGGTGGAGCTTGTGTACCTTACTCCGGTGTTTAGGAATCAAATCTCTTTCAACAACTTTTAGATCTTCTCCAGCAACTCCATAAGACCTTAAATAAAATATTCATAACTTAAAATTCAGCAATTAACCCAAAGTAATCAAGTTTCATTCTAAACCTCATAAGTGTTGTAATTCAGCAACATCTCACCTTCCTTGACTTTCTTTGATGCTATTGATGTGAAAACTCAAAACTATCATTTGCCCAGTACCAATAACAACTTGAGGAACCTATGAAAGCAATTGCATGTAAGATTTGAAGCAAAAATTCAAAGGAAACAAGTTGCCAAAATGCAGCCATAGAACTCGCCAGAACTGGCGAGAAGGAGAGGAGAGATTGTGAGTGATTTTTGGTGTGTTTTGTTTGATGAAATCAGATGAAATGATTTTTGGAGAGGAGAGATTGTGAGTACATTAATAATGTTAATAATCTTTACTTATCAAAATAATCTTAGCTTAAAAAGTGGGCTATTACAGTGGGGGATTCCACTAGTGCGCCTTGAGGGCGAGCCGAGCTTCGATCTGAACTTCCGAGTCCTTGATCTCAATGACGAGGAAGCTGTAGCGGCTTGTTACATGCAGACCGAGTCCAAGATCGTCATCGGGGCGAGGTATATGATGCCGGCAACTGGCTACCCAACTGCCAACTTTTCAAGAACGAAAGTTTCTTGTCTGCTGTGGATTTGAGTCCAGCCTTTCGGAAGGGTAATCCACCGAGGGGGTTCTGTTGAAAGTCGGATCCATTGTTTATTTTCTTTGTCTTGACTGAATTTCCTTTCTTTTTTGCAGAACCAGCTCTGGCTTTCTTGATCGATTCGGACCCTGAAATGGCTAAGCGATTGAACTCTGCAGCAAAGAAGGTGATGAGGTTGAGGGCGGAGATTGCGGCCAAGACTAAGAAGAAGCCGACGACGCCGAAGGTGTGTATTCTTTCTAAACCCCACTCCTTTTTGTATTTCGGATCTTATCCTAACTTTTTCTTGCATTAGGATCCTGCCAAGCCGAAGCCGAAGAAGAGGAAGGAGCGCTCGGCTGATAAGGTTGCTCAGACCCAAAAAGCCCTGGTCAAGGCTAAGGCGAAGAAGGTCAAGTCAATCGAAGCGACTAGTCCGCACAATCCTACTGCGGGCTCGTCAAGCCAACCTCTCCCTGTACTCTTTCGACTTCCTGCCTTTGCGAAGTCCGGAGTATACTCCTCGGTCTCCCACCCCCGAGCTTGAGAAGGGGGGTCCTTTCGAAACGGTCGCTGCAACAGTACCCTTCACCGAGCTCCATCCCTCGGACAAGAATAAGAGGTGGGTGGCGGCCCTGGAGCACATCTACACCCCGGCCGACCGGGATCATATCAACTCCACCCTCGGGAAAAACGAGACGAATGAGCTTTATCGTTCTTGGCTCGATGTGAGTCTTTTCCTTGTTTAGTTCTATCCGAGCGACCTTCCTTTTAATTTATACAACTAACTTCTTTTCTTGTTTTGACAGTTTTTCGTCCGAATGACAAACGTTGCTCAGAACCGAGTGAGTTTGTACGAGGAGGTGGAGGACCTTCAGGAGAAGGCCAAGAAGCACTTTACCGAGCTCCAGGAGGCGTAGGAGGCTAAGCGCATGGCCGAGTCCAAGCTCGATGATGCTTTGAAGGCCACTGATAGGGATCAAGAGGCCTTCCAGGCTGAGCGCGGCGAATGGGTGAAGGAGAAGCCCGACCTCACCCTTGCCTACGATGCTGTTGTTCGGGCTAAGGAGGATGCCGAGGAGAGGTTGAAGAAGGCCAACGCAGATTTGGCCGAGGCCCAAGGCAAGATGAAGAAGGTCTAAGAGGACCTGGCCAAGTCTGGAGAACACTGGTTTGCCGAGTGGCAGCAAACCGAGGCCTGTGTTGATTATAAAACTGAGGTTGGCCACAAGGCTCACAAGATGGGGGAGGACGAGGCACTGGTATGTCTGAAGAAGGTCCTGGCTGACACTCATCCCAACTTGGTCTGGGTCGACGTCAGGTCCAAATATCAGGAGGCTTACGAGGCCAAAATCGCTGATCTCCGAGCGGAGACGGACCTGGACGATGCCGAGCGAGGACGATGAGGAAGATGATGAGGATGATGATGAGGATGATGATGATGATGGCCACGGAAATGAGTTGGTCGGCGACAATGATAATGGCGCCATGAACACTAGGAGTGTCTCCGACATTCCCCCTCCCCCTTCCTCCCAGGCTTCTTCTCCTTTGTACTTGGTCAATTTCTTACGCTATTCTTTGGTTTGCCGATTCTTGTATTGGCTTGGCTTGTAACATGAATTTTGATTTGACTAAGTAATGAAAGCTTGTTATTCTCCATTCATGTGCTGGTTTGTTTCTTGCAATATTACCCGACTGACTTGCCTGTCTGACTGGCTAGCTACTTTTATTTTTCTTGAATAACTAGTTAAGTTAACGTGTTTTGATTAAATGATGATGCAAATCCGACTGGTTAAGTCTTTGTATTCCGACAGGCAAAGTCATTTTCCGCATTTTGCAAAATTTTGGACTGGTTAAGTCCTGCCATTTATGGCTGGTTAAGTTTGTAATAATCCGACTGGTTCACTCGTTTACCGAATTGCGATCAATTATTTTGACTGATTAAGTCCTTCTAATTATGACTGGTTAAGTCCTTCTAATTATGACTGGTTAAGTCTTCTAAACAGATTAATTACAAAATATGCTGAACTACATTCATAATTGGTTGGGTCTTGTAGTCCGTCTGGTTACACAATGAGTCGAGCTACAAACTGTTTCTCATCTATTACATGTTATGCCCCTATTACAAGTAACGAACGCTATACATAGAACCTTTTCAAGTTGTCTGCATTCCAGGGTCGGGCCAGGGTACGCCTTCTGGGGATTCCAGTGGGAATGTGCCAGACTTAACTATCTCTGTTACTTTGTAAGGACCGTCCCAGTTAGGTCCTAATTCCCCTTGAGGTGTGAGAGGCTTGTAGCTTCAACCTTCCGAACCAACCCAATCGCCGAGCCGAATAGGCCTGACCTTGACTCGCCTATTGAATTGCCGAGTGATGTACAGTTTGTACTGAATGGACTTCACACTAGTGGAAAAAACCTTAAATGACACAAGGTCACTGATCCGGTTTTTCCTAAACTGGATTAGCTAAAGTCAACTGATCCGGTTGCTTATCATGCTCGGATCAGCTGAGTTTTAGATCAGGCCCAATTTTCATCAAATCTTCTCCTTTCGCACAACTTAACCGGTCCAATTAATTCATACCCGGATCAGTTGGGCTGGCCCCAATATAAAAACAATAAGCCACGCCCTGTCATTTCCCTCGTCTCCCTCAGGCCTCAATCTCTCCAAACCCATTTCTCAATCTCTCCTCTCTCTTCCTCCTCTCTGAAACCCTAATCCCCCATTCCTCTCTACCTACCGCCTTTGTCCTTCCTCCCTTAGTCGTCACTTCTCTTTTCTCTCTCATCGCACAAACCCTAAAACACCAACCACCATCATCTCCCTCTCGCGTTTTTCTTCCTGGGTATTGTGAGGCTCGGATCTTCAACACCAACCACAATCATCGCAATTTTCGTCTCATCGCCACCGAATCTAGTATCGTCGACACCAAATTTCGTCTCATCGCCACCGAATTTCTTCTCCTCACCGCCAATTTCGTCTGGTCGCCACCTCCTCACCACCAGTCTCGTCGCCACCGCTAATTTCGTCTCGTCGTCTCGTCTCGTTATTTATTTTTACTTGTGATATTTTAGGGTTTATTTGTCTTTTGCTAGTTTAGGTTTACTTCATTTTAAATTTTGGAATAAATTTTTTGTTAGGGTTTCATGACTTTTGATTTAGATTTCGTTTCGTTTTTGTAAATTTTATTTAATTTTGCTTTAATCTAAATTTGTGAATCCAGTATCTTATTTTTGTAATTTTGAGTTAATGTAATTTTTTGGTAACTTTTGGTTTATTTTGGTAGTTTTGGTTTACTTCATTTTGTAATTTTGCTTGTTCAATAAATTTAGATTATCTCCTTCTCTCCCCCCTTGTTTTTTCTCTGTTAAGGGTTCAACATTCTTTCTTTCATTTTCGCTGGCATGAATTGATGAACGAAACTGGCAGTGGCAAGGTTTCGCGTGCTTGATGAACGTAACTGCCAGTGTGGTAGTATATGGAATGACATTTTTAAAAAAAATTGAACATAGGGCTAACTGATCCGGTTGAGTGTGAAAACCAAATCAGTTTTTATACTTAACTGGTCCGGTTTTCACACTCAACCGGATCAGTTGAGTATTATCTAATCCGGTTTTCAACCGAATCAGTTATGGACCGTAAACTGCTGCGAACCCAGCGGATTCGGCCCAAAACCGGGTCAGTAACCCCGGTTTTGACCCGATCCAATGATGTTTTTTTCCACTAATGTTAGCAATGCGTTGCCCCGAGTTTCTGGCAGCAGCTCTAAGTTAACAGGCTTCTCTTCTTTAATCTGTTCGAACTTATAGAATGTCATTCGGGGTGAGGGGATGCCGACCTCCACTGGGAGGACCGCCTCACTTCCGTATACTAGATTGAAGGGAGAGTGACCTGTTGCTTCCTTTATAGTTGTCCGAGCGGACCATATGATTCCTGGTAGATCATCAACCCACGCCCCTTTAGTATCCTCCAGGGATCTCTTGATCCCTTTGAGGATAACCTTGTTAGGCGAATCAACTTGTTCGTTGATTTGTGGCCTTAATACTGCGGAGTACCTAGTCTGAATTCCGAATCGGGCATAGTACTCCCGAGTTGGGCAGCTGTTGAACTGTCGTCCATTGTCAGATACCAATGCCCTTGGTACTTCGAATCGGGTGATGATTTTTCTCCATATGAATGCTTGGACCTGCTTGTTGGGTATTGATGAGAGTGGTTCGACTTTAGTCCATTTAGTGAAGTAGTCAATTTGCGACTATCAGGAACTTCCCTTGACCTAATGTTGAGGGGAATGGTCCGAGGAGGTCCATTCCCCACTTGTCGAAGGGCATAACAGCTTGGATTGTGGTCAGCGCTGTGTTGGGGGCTCTGGGAATGTCCGAATGAAGTTGGCAAGAGGGACATTTCCTGACCAGCTCGTGGGCGTCCCCTTTCAAAGTTGGCCAGTAGTAGCCGGCTCTGAGGGCTTTTCCTGCTATTGTTCTTTCCCCTTGATGACTTCCACAATCCCCTTGGTGAATTTCCCTTAAAATGTAGTCGCACTCCTCAGGTGTCACACATTTGAGGAGGGGATGGGTGAAGGATTTTTTGTAGAGTTGGTCTTCATGCCATAAGAACCATCCTGATTTGTGCTTAACCCGCTCGGCCTCTTTGTGATCCTCAGGTAATTCACCATCCTTTAGATACCTTACCACTTCATCCATCTAGGTGGATGACCGATTCAATACCAACTGTTCTTTGGCGTTGATACTTGGCTGATGCAAAACTTACCACATGATGATCCAGCTTATCAGCCTATTAATTTTCCGATCTAGGTATGTAAGTGATGTCGAACTGGGCTAGCTGCTTGATGAACTCTCGGGTTTTTGCCACGTACATTCTCATGTTGTCTTCTTTGGCTTCGTACTAACCTGATACCTGCCCCACTATGAGTTGTGAGTCGGATTTTACTTTGATCGATGTGGCTCCGGCCAAAATGCAAAGTTGGAGTCCGAGTATGAGGGCTTCATACTCAGCTTCATTGTTTGATCCCAAGAATTCGAACTTTATGGCATACTCCATCTTATCTCCGACAGGAGGTTTGATTACTAGCCTGGCTCTACACCCGGTCTTGGTGGACGATCCGTCCACCTGCAACTCCCAACTATTTTGCTCTCCAACTGGGGGCCTGGTGGTTCATTCTGTTATAAAATCAGTCAAGGCTTGGCCTTGATAGCCCTTATGGGCTCATATGCTAGCCCAAAGTCGGCCAACTGATCCGCCCAGTCGGTCATCCGACTGGAATGATTTCTGCTCTCTATTAGCTTTCGGAGTGGCTGTTCGGTGAGGATTTTGATTTGGTGAGCTTGGAAGTAAGGTTTTAACTTTCGATTTGCCATGACGAGGACGAAGACCATTTTCTTCGTTTCACTGTATTTTGCTTCCGCCCCTCGGAAGGCGTGGCTAATGAAATAGACTGGGTGTTGCTTCTCTTCTCTCTCGGCTACTAGAACGGTGTTGAGCGCGTATTCATATACAACCAAGTATATAAACAAAGTTTCCCCCCGACAAGGAGGAGATCAACTTTGGAAGTGTTGATAGATGTGTTTTGACGGAGGCGAAGGTTTCTTTAGCTTCTTCGTCCCAAGTGAACCCCTTTCTTTTCAAGGCCTTGAAAAAACAAAGGCTCTTGTCTGCTGATCTTGAAAGGAAAGGTCCGAGGGCCGCCAAACAACAGGTTAAGCGTTGCACCTCACGTACGTTTGAGGGCATTTCATCTCCATAACTACCTTAATCTTGGCAGGGTTGGCCTTGATTCCTCTCTGATCCACCAGGAATCCGAGGCACTTCCCTTCCTTTACTTTGAAGACGCACTTTTTCGGATTTAGCATCATGCAGAACTGTTTCAAGGTTCCGAGGGTCTCTCTTAGGTCCGAGGGATGATCCCCTAGGCCTTGCTTTTGATGATTATGTCGTCAACATATACTTCAATGTTCTGACCGAGCTGGTCGTTGAAGATTTTGTTAACTATTCGCTGATATGCAGCCTCTGCATTCTTGAGTCCGAATGGCATCATCTTGTAACAATACACGCCTTAGCTTGTGACGAAAGCGTTGTGGACCCGATCGTGTTTAGCTATTGGAATTTGGCAGTACCCAGCATTTGCATCCATGAAGCTTAGGAAGGCATGTCCAGTAGTTGACTCGACTAACCTGTTGATTTTTAGTAGCGGATGATTGTCTTTTGGGTAGGCCTTGTTCAGGTCTGTGAAGTCCACACACATCCGCCACGCCCCACTCAATTTCTTGACCAGTATCACATTGGCCCGCCATTTCCAATATTGACATTCTTCTATGAAACCTGCCTCAAGCAATTTCTTGACCTCGACTGCTACTGCAGCGTTTCGCTCGGGACCTTGGTGCCTCAACTTCTGATTGCTGGCTTAAACCCCTCCTTGATGTTCAGTTCGTGGCACATGATTTTGGGGTCCAGGCTGGGCATCTCCGAGGCTTCATAGGCGAAGACATCTTTGTACTCAGTGAGTACTTGGATGATTTCCTCCCTTGCTTGAGGCTCCCTGCTTTTGCCTACCCTCAATGTCCGACCGAGTTCTTTTTCGATGACAACTTCTTCATCGTCTTAGGCTGGCTGAGGGCGCCCAACTGCTTAGGGTTTTCAGTGATGTATGCTCCGAGGCCGCTTGTTGGTTGGTTTTCCTCTCGTTTTCTCTTTTTCGAGTCCTCTTGGATGTCGACCTTGTTTTTTAGGCTGTTGACATAACATTCCCTTGCTGCTTGCTGATCCCCCTGAATCTTTCCAACCTTACCCTCGTCGGTTTCGAACTGCATGAGGAGCTGGTAAATCGAAATTGCAGCTTTGACTTTGTTCAGGGTCGGCCTCTCCATCATGACATTGTATGGCAGAGGGATGTCCACCACTAGGAAGCTAAGTCAATCAGTAGTCTTTTTCCCTTGCCTTTCTCCCCCATCCGAGTGGGTAGCTTTACTGATCCGACTGGGTGCACGGAGTTTCCTCCGAAGCCAATGAGTGGCTGATTCAGGGGTGTTACATCCTTCTCACTGTATTTCAATTTTCTGAGGCACTCTAGGGTGATTATATTAGCAGACGGCCTACTGTTGACCAGCACTCTTTTGACCCATGTATTGGCCACCTTTAATTCGATGACCAGGGGGTCATCATGTGGCGTGTGGAGAGTCCTACTGGGTTCCCAAAACGTCATTACAGGGCAGTCGGGTTGGGGGTGATGGACGTCAAGCACTTGGTGCTTGAGACTCTGTAGGTGGGCTTTGCGGGATCAGCCAGTAAAGCCTCCCGACGCAAAACCACCTGCTATAACCCCGATGAACCCCTTTGTGTCCCCATTGTTCGCTTGATCCACCTTCTGCTTGCCCTTCTCCTCTTTCGAGTGCTTGAGGTAGCGGTTCAGCTTCCCTTGATCCGCTAAGTTGTCAAGGGATTTTTTTACTCTCTGCAGTCTTTGGTGGTGTGGCCACACTCCTTGTGGTACTCGCACCATTGGCTTTTATCTCGCCAGGCGGATGAAGTTCTGATGGGGTGTGGCCTGGGGAGCATGGATGTGTCCTTTATGTCCAAATATATCTCCCTCCTATTTTTGCTGAACCGGGGGTCGTTGCCATGGTCATTGAATCTCTCTTACCGACCCCCCGTTTTATGTTGTTTCTGCTGGTCCTTGTGGTTTCCTTCTTCATTTCTCATCTTACTTCCATCATCCGAATGGCGACATATGTCTGTCGCCTGAATGAACCTTTGAGCCCGACTCATCCCCTCCGAGAAGGTTTTGACTTTGTTTGCAGCCAAGGACCATCTCAGTCGACCGGGTAAGAGTCCTGACATTAGGGCAGCAAATGCTACTCCATCTTGCAAATCTGAAACTTTCAGCGATTCCTCATTGAACCGTTTGAGGTAGTCCGTTAGACTTTCGCTCTTTTCATGTCTGACCGCTATAAAGTGAAGGTCGGTTTTCCTTCGCCTCTTTCCCGCGATGAATTGGTGGATGAACAGGTTCTCTAGCACCGAGAAATCAGTGATGATTCCGGCAGGCTGTTCCTATAACCAGTTCAGCGCCAACCCCTTTTAATGTGGTGGGAAAGAAACGACACCAAGTAGCTTCACAACTTGTCTAAACGCTCATTTGAGCTTTGTATGTGGCCATGTGATCATCCGGGTCGGTTAAACCCGCGAATTGTTCGATGGGGACGGGGGTGTCTTGATTTTTCCTAGGCTGGGGGCTTCCAGGATTGCTTGACTGAAGGGGACCATGAATTTGAGGGCACCACTAATGATCCGAGGGTGTCAGGATTAGGCTGAGTCACTATGCCCTTCCCATTGGGCGGCTATCGTGTCAAGGATATGTGTGGCATCATACCCTTTACTGAGGCGCTTTTCGTTGAGGAAATGTCAGGCATCTTCGGGCTTGTGCCCGCCATTACCCCTTGGCGATCTTGAGACATGGGTCTCCTCTTCCTTCCGAGCGGAACTTCCCTCGGGTGGATGGCGCTCATCTTCTCCGTGCCTGGATCTCTGCCGGTCGTGTTGGTTGTCTTCCCTCGCTCCGGATCGTTGCCGGCTAGGCTGACCATGGATAGAGCGAGGGATGTTAATTTTCTTCCCGATGGGAGGGCACCAAAGCTTGCTCGTTGGGGTTCGGTTGTGCGTGCCCTTTTGGTATGTTTGCCAACATTTCCATCAAGCTACGCTATAGGGTCTGTTGAAGCTGAGCAGCTATCAAAGTGATATAGGTTGGGGGTCGGCGTGTTGTAGCTGATCTGATGGCACAGGCTGATTGCCATCAAAGTTCCAAAGGTTCTCATTGGACCCCTCATCCCTGGGATCCAGGGATTGTACCGTGGGGGTACGATGGGATGGAGGTGAAGGTGCTCGTCCGGACCTCTGAGATTTTCCAAACGCCTGTGGTCTTCCGGTCGGATTGGGGTTAGCTTGTGAGCGAGTATTCTTGGTTGGGGCCATTGCTGAGTGGCAATGAGGTGAATCTTACTGAGTGGTGGCAAAGCAATTTTTTTGTAACTTCCCCACACACGACGCCAAATTGTTTATGTCTAAGAAATTAAGGATTGTTGAAGGTTGAAAGACTTGATGTGGGTCCAAAGAAGGTACACCTAAGCTCCGTTATACGTACACCGGAATCCTACAAAACAAGGTTAGTCTACCCCGGGGGTTGTTCCGGGATCCCCCCTTCAACGCTCAAGTCATATGTGATTGAGGTAGAGAGAGAGCGTGATCAATGTAGAGAGATATGCTCTAGCTTTTGGTAGGTTAGAATTGAATACTTGTTCATTGATGAGACTGGTGCTATTTATACTGTTGGGTATTCCCAGACAGGTGACTTTGATAAGGTGGGCCTTTCTTGGGATAAGTGGCCATATTGCCTTTTCAGGTAACCATCTTTTTCAGCCCTTTTGTGGATTCCTAAACCCCTGAAGTTAGGTCAACTCCTAAGTAGGACCCACTGATGCCACCTATCATTCTTGTAATATTGGGCTGATCATTTATTGAGCCCAAACAATATATATATATATATATATATATATATATATATATATATATATATATATATATATATATAAACAATATGGATCATTTATTGAAAAAAATATATATATATATATATATATAATATATATATATATATATATATATATATATGAAACACTTAGGGGGAAATGTCCGATGCGATATATAACTGATCTTATAAAGTTTATGACAGCTCGGAATCAAGTTTGATTGCGTATAATCTCTTGTTCAAAATTACACATGAATTGATGGCTTCAAATAAATTTCATCGAAAATTGACTTCAGAACTCAATATAGAAATTCTTACATGTCATTCATTTAAATCATTTTCGAAAAATGTAAACTCTAACTTTATAGATTCACAAACATAGTTATATCCATAATCCGATTATTTCATAATCATTCTTGCACTAGGGAAGAGAACACGAATAGAGAGGGGACTACGCTACCATCTCTAAACTTGTTAGGGATGTATCTCCTCCATAAACATATTCTGCCAGCTAGACTTTCATGACATGTCCCCGGCCACATAATCACAGGATTCAGAATACTGTATACTGCCATATATACATATTCACATAATGTTGCCTGTCACTACTTCCGCATCTTCTTCCCCTCACAAATTCAAATCAAAATACTTAATTAAATTCCTATTCGAAACTTATATCATATGCACAAACTCTGTTTGTAGAGATCTCATAATCATAATTCCATAGTGTTATTACAAATTTTGAGTTAAGATAACTTAAGATGGAAACTAATTGACATATTCAATATAAGGAACCTCAATTATTAGTTCAAATACAAATTTCGATAATAGTTTTTATTTTCCTCAAATCACTGTGAAGGAAATAATATAAATAAAAGATATTCGAAATCCAATGTCATTCGCAATCGGAACCCGTAGTATTCATGTGGTGCGAAAAGAAAACTAGACATGACAAATGTTTCTCTAAATTTTTGTAATTAAAACAAAGTATTTGTAACTAACTTGTAATGCTTAAGCTTATACTCCCTCCCTTTCTTTTTAATCTACACACTTTTCTTTTCTTTCGGTTTCTTTTTAGTCTACACACTGTTACTTTTTCTATTATCGGTAACATGTCTCATCTACTTTCTCCTTTTTTTCCGACCATATCATCCACTTTTTAATATTTAAACCCACTTTTAGTTTGTCTCTCTCTCTTTTCAATTTCTCTCTCATACTTTTGGAGTTCCTCTTTAGTTCTCCCCCGAAGTGAAGTGAGTAAACTAAAAAGAAACGGAGGGAGTACATATTGATCATATTTAACACTTCCTAAAACACGGTTTGGCATTGACCTCATGATCTTAAGGACTTGAATACTTCACACTTAAACTTCTGACTGTAATTTCTTAGCAACCTATTTGGCAGCGAATCTAAATTTGTCATCACATTTTTTCCCAAGCATAATTGAATTCATACCTTTATACTTCAAACTTAACATCGTCAAAATTACATTCGTATTCCCAAATTTATTCCATTAATGTTCCATAGCTTTATATCTATACTATGTCATGATAAATCTTCTACAATTATCATAATCCAAGAATACCTAATCTGTAGTCCATGTTATGGATCAATATATAATGACTTAAGTATTCGTTTAAAACTTGACGTTCCAGATACATAAATTCTAGTATTCACATTCATTCTTCAAATTATATTTTCCTTTATAAACAAATCAGATCCTAACCCTAATTCCCAAGCGCTCCATTACACAATGTCCATACTTCTCCGACCTTTCGTTCTTTAACGTTACTCTTCAAATTGAAAATGATACCTCTAAACTGTTTTACCTATCCAAATTTGATATTCCTAATAGAAGTTTCCCAATTCAGTTATTACCTCCCCCAACTTAAGTCATACAATTTGAATTTCAAGTACCTGTAAGTTCTACTATGAAACACACTTAGATAATTTCAATTTCCGATATTTTGATGTCTATCATCCCCAATATACCTTTTTTAACCATCTCACCTTTAGGGCCATGAACTTTTAGTATAAAATTTAAAAAGCACGAAGATTATCTGATTTACCAGAATTTTATTGAAGCTTAGAGAAACCCTATAATCGAATTTAGGAAAAAATTTAGGAGAGAAAGTATGCTTGAGCATGTGGAGAAACGGAACGGGTGGCACTGCTTTTGTAGTCGAACTATAGCTAGAGTCATGATTTTTATATCCTAACCTATCAGATAAGAATTGAATGCACAATTTATATATTATTTGGTTATCTTTTGAATTATTTTAAGTTTTTATTTTTATCGCCTGTTTTTAGGCTCTTTGGTTTTCTAAGAACTTCAATTGTCTTATGACTCTACTGACATCCCTACATCGACAATTGCAAGCAAATTGTTATGGCTGATTTTTACAGGTCTATACATCTTGATTATTGTGACTGGACAGCTACAACTTTGAGACGTGACGAATAGGAGTGAAAAGGTCTAGTTAATGAGTGTAACTATGTAACGATAATCATCGAAGACCAAGTCAATACAGTTACTGCGCACTTCCTCGGATCATGGTGGAAAGAGTTAAAGTTCAGAAAGAAGTCTGTTGGACCAAAGGAATCATGAGAATCGAGTCAAAGAGGTTGAAAATTACCCTGGATGGATGTCGTGACTTTATGAACGACCTGGGCAAGTTACAGGAGCTATATAAGCAATGTTGGTTGGCAAAAGACACGCGCACAAGCTACTTAAAAATTCTTTTAAGTACTTGCAAGAAAGATTAAGCATACACCAGGTTACAGGGGCCTGAACTGAAAATAAGTCCAAAAGAACTTTACGTTAAAAGTTTTACATTGTACTTAGAGAAATAACTTAGTTGTGCAAACTATCGTGATTCATCAAAGACGGTTGCATCTAGTGGATTGATGGACTCATATCTACTCGCGATTTTTATTTACCCATCTACATTGGGGTTTTTCCACGTCAACATCTCCTTCCATCATTCCCCTTATTTTCCCCTCGTCATGTAATTCATTTGGTTTAGTTGTCGACGTCCCAATCAATCATTGTGCTTGAACAAAATTTGACCTAAACACTCTTCACTTAAAATTCTAAGGAAAAATATAGTATGGTAGATATGTAAAAACTAACGAACATGAATGATAATTATGGTGAACTCAACTTCTTATTCACAATAACCCTTAGTCTGATGTTGTAATACCCCTTATGATTGCTTTTAAGAGATTTAGCAGGCTACTCATTCCAACAAGATGCATCTTTCTTTTAGGGAGCTCATTTCCTTAGTTACTCCACAGTTAAGCGTTCTTGGCTGGGAGTAGTCTTGGGATGGGTGACCTCCTGGGAAGTTTCTCACAGAACGCATCCATAAGGAAAAAATGCGCACGAAGAACTTGTGTTGATGATTGAAGACAGTTGTTGGTCGTGGATGCGCATTGGTGATGATAAACTCGACTCCGTAGGGGTCGGGTGTTACAGTTAATATTAAAGTAACTCTGCGACCGCGTGCTGATAGCATGGATATTTAATCCAAGGTTAGTGGCCTAGTAGGGGAAGATTTTGGGGCTATATCACCGGCTGCGATCGAATATGTGATTAGTTTTCAGACTGGGGAGACCCACATATCGTTGTGGCCCAATATGTGGAGTCCTTGGCGCAAAGAGGGTGTTACTGTCCTCAAGTGGGGGTGAAGGTATGCAATGTACCCAAGAGGAGGGGGGGCAATTGAGTACTTAGAGTGCATTCTCTTCACCTTAATGAATTAAGTTTCAGGTTCAATCAGTTCAGTTCAGTTCAGATAAGTTCAGTTCCGTTCAGGGTTATTCAGGTGAAGAGAACGCACCCTTAGACAATCTGGTGATAAATTCAAATTCTTTCAATTTAATGGGGAACCAGTTGGGTTGGTTCCGGGGAGCGAAAACACTAGAACTTGAAAGCAGTTTCGAACACACCAAAATTAACGAGGTTCAGCCAAACAAGGGGCTACGTCCTCCTACGCGAGTTTTCTTATTAATCAACTCTAAAAAACAAGAATACTTTCGCAATCTCTTGCTTCCCTTACTTCATGCAAACATCACACCCCACACTAACTCTAGTGTACAGACTTCGCACTTGAACTCACAAGCACTCGCTACTGAACTCATAAACGCTAACCTATCTCTAACCCCTTTGTTAGAGATTCAAAACATACAGTTTCTCTTGACTCGAGCTTTCTTACAAAGCAAACAAAGAGTATGTAAAGCTCTATAAGATGCGTACTCTATTTTAGGAAACTGTTTAGCTGTTCTCTTGGTGAAGGCTCTCGAAAATACACAATAAAATCCGAGAGAGTACAAAGGTGAAGGAGAATCATACTTCAGTATTTATAGACCTAAGTCTAACCTTTAAGCGTGCCCTGACTGAAGATATCAAAGATATCATAATCTTAAGTTATGGAAAGTATATCTTGAGCAATATCTTCCTCGGAGGAAAGATATTATCCAAGATATACACACGCTTTAAGGCAAGTAAATACTGAATTATGATTATAAAGGCTGGCAAACATTTCTTATGGAAAGTATTTGAGAAATATTTTTCCGAAAATCTTTTCTTAAACCGCCAGCTCAATCACCTAGTAAAGTAACTCGTACCAAGACCTGTTACACTACCTAATAGTGTTCTCAATATGTAACCAACTGGTTCCCATATTCAAAACCCTACAGTTTCACACTTAAGAACAACACAGACAATTCAACTAAGAATATCATACGCAAATACTACATGAAAACATAAGATGAATCAAATAAAAGATTCTAAACTATCTTCATGCACTTTAATCCTTGAAGCTTCCCTTGAATCAACAATTCAACGCTTTGTCTTTTCCTCGAACATCTTCGAGAGGGCCTTCCAGCTTCAAGTCTTGAATCACCTATTTGCTACACAAGAACATATCATAGTATAGAAAATATTCTTTTGACTGTTTCAGTATATAGTCAGGAACAATTAGCTTCTCAGCTGTTTCCTAACAACTTAGAACCACCTGTAATATCAACTGTTCCCTGCAGTTGTTTGTCATCATTCAAAACCTAGGGGACTCAACAAATTCCCCATTTTTTATGATGACAAACTCTTTAAAGTTTCCTGCAACCAACAAGTTAGTAAACACAAATAACTTCAACCAAAGATCAAATAACTCATTAAGATAGATTACTTGACACAAGACTCAAACGGTGAAACTATTAACTATTTCATCTGTGTCCTAAGAGTCCCTTTTTTTTATTAAACTACAACTTCAACTATACTAAGACTAACTCAATCTATACTAGACTTAGGCGCTTCAACTTCAACTAATTTCCCCCCTTTTGGCATCATTAAAAAGTACTCAATGATAGATTCATTGCGCATAAGTTATCGACTAATTCAAAAATAGTAGCATCAACTACCAATCAAGTCAATTTTTTGTTAGGGGAACTACCAATGAAGTCATCATACTGCAAGAAATCAAGTTAGTCACACAACCCATAATCCATAACCAAACACAAATTATCCAAATACAAACCAGCAAAGTTAAACGAGAACCCAAATTACATAAGAGAATGTTTTGTAATAAGGGGGGAAAAAGTAATGCAAAAGCAGTTTATCAGAATGGAGTGGGGAAATAGCTAGAAAGAACAATCACTCCTCGTCATCCTCTTCTTCCTCTCCTTCTTCCTCTCTATCAGAGGCATCATCATCATCATCTTCTTGGTTGGAGGAGGAGTGTGAGGATCCAGCACCTTCTTCATCTTCCTCATCATCATCATCTTGATCCTCAGCCATAGGATCAGGAAGACGGGGATCAGCTGGAAGACGAGGATCAGCGGAACCAGTAGCACCCTTAACAACAGGAAGTCGAGCCTTTACTTTTAGAAGAGAAAGAACCAACAACTCAGTCTCGGTCAGCTTCTTCTCAAGCTTAGTGACCTTAGACTTATAGGACTTGGACATACCCTCAATCAACTTATACATCTTATCCAAAGTCTTTTCGATCCTGGTTGTCCAACCTTTCAATCACAGCAACATCTGTGTTGGTTCCCTCTCTCTTTCTCTTCTTCTTCTACGGCTTTTTGTTCTCACCTGGTACTCCTAACTCCTTGAACCTCAGCATATCTGAGGAAACATCCAACCCTTTCTACCCTAATATTTTCCTGGTAAACACCCATTGAAAGGGATTTTTTGTTTCTTGAGAAAGAGGGTGATGATTGAACCATAGGCTAGAGCATGGTGAGAGGAGGAACAACAGTTCATGATATAATCAATGATTATGGCAGGGAGATGGATCTTGATCTTTTTCATCATTAAGTAAATCAAGACCATCTCCATTATA
Organism: Beta corolliflora; assembly: GCA_947648045.1. Taxonomy (NCBI): domain Eukaryota; kingdom Viridiplantae; phylum Streptophyta; class Magnoliopsida; order Caryophyllales; family Amaranthaceae; genus Beta; species Beta corolliflora. Next base: position 1,929,739 of record CANSZD010000928.1, on the reverse strand, counting down.
CGAAATGTTCCCCTTCCCTAAGCCCTGGGAATTAACACTTTATTGTAGATGGAATGGAGGACCAGCATAATGGCTTCACTCAAGTTAGCATATTGGTAACTAGCCTTCTTGGAATAGGGAACAACAAACAAAAACTTATAAATCTCCTCAGCTGCTACCCCAACAATAGTAGGCCAACCATCCCCAACATACTTATCAAACCCATCCCTTGGAACACTCAGCAGAGAAGATACAAAAGAGGCAAGCATGGAGATTTTACTTTCAAAAACAGTAGAACCCAAAGATATATCATGCAATTGCTTCAAATTCACATACAACTCTCTAACAGCATCCATAAAGGCATTCTTAAAATCCTTAAACAAAGGTATCCAACCTTGAAATTCTAATAAATCACGAACCTCAGATAAAGCAGGCACATCAAAACAACCATTTTCTACAGAACATCCAGATAACACACTTCTCTCAATAATAGGAGTAGAACCAGTACAAATCAGAGTTTCAACATATTTACCTTTTGCATCGTGAGGGGGTCTAGCTGGTAACCCTTTCCTCTTGGTTCCCCTAGCAGAACTAGCAGAATGATCCTCATAAACTTCTTCTGCTTCTTTGTTCATGGTAGATCTGGTCACTCTCCTTAGTAGAGGCAGATGGACACCATTCCTTATGGCTAGTAACCACCAGATCTTCTTCCTTCTTGTGTTCCTTCTCAACAGGAACTTCAGTAGACAACTCCTCTAAAACCTTTCCAACAGTACCGGTGATAGAATCCTTCTGATGCTCCCCCTCAGGAACAACTCACCCTTCTCAGTGGAAATTAGGTTATGGGAAACAGCATAGGTGGTTGGGTTTTCTGTTGAGGAGGTGGTTAAAGGTTTGGCGATTGAGGGAGTGGGATTAGGTTCATGAGTGGGAGGATGGGTAGGAGATGAAGTTACGAAGGGAGGAGATTGTGATGGAGGTGGCTGATTTTGTGGTGGTAGAGGTTGATTTTGTGGAGTGGTGGTGATTGAAGTTTGAGTGGTGGAGGGATGATTATCGGAGACAGTGGTGAAGGATGGAGGTTTTTCGGGTTGAGTGACAGAGGGCGTTTTCTTTGGAGAGGGAGGCATTTTAGTAGAACTCTTTAATTTTCCACCCTTCTTCCTTGCACTAACAGAAGATTTCTTCCCCATTAGAGAAAAATAGAGAACCTGGGACAAACCGCTTTAGAGAGAAAGAGATATATATATATATATATATATATATATATATATATATATATATATATATATATATATATATATATATATATATATAGAGAGAGAGAGAGAGAGAGAGAGAGAGAGATTGCTCTAGTGTGACTTGAAGTGATTGCAAAATTAGTTGAGATTTCAAAAGCAATTCAAATTTCGGATGTAATCATAACTTCCCATAAATACCTCAACCGCCGAAAAATAAGGCATGTACAAGATATGTACATTGGACGAGCCTTTTTAAGGAAAGATAACTGCATCAAAATATCTCAACTAGCAGAAGTTAAGGTATTTGCTTAATTTTCGGAAAGAATCGACTTCCAAAAAACATATATGTGCATTACTGTTGCTCTTCCTAGCTGTTTCGTACAAGAAACACTTGCACATGGTTCTGGCAACTTATTATGAATTCATCTTTATTCAAGTAACGATTCATTCTAATCTTTGAAGATGTAGAAAGCATCTACATGACAACCTGAAGAATTAAGCAAAGATATATGTATGCAATTTCACATCAAAGAGTAATATTCTAACCATCGGGGGAAACAGCTGAAGCCAAATAACCTAAGCCTAATAACTCCAAGTAAAGACACTTACTAAAACTAAATTAAACCTAATAAGACTCTTAACTTACAAAACAACTCTCTACACAAGGGTTTTGTAAAAATATCAACAATTTGATCTTCACTTTTGCAAAATCATAATTCAACCAAGCCTTCTCAACATTATCTCTAAGAAAATGATGTCAGATCTCAATGTGCTTGGTTTTAGAGTGCTGAACAGGATTTTTTGAAATATCAATAGCACTAGTGTTGTCACACATAATAGGAACACTTTGATAGACAACACCAAAATCCTTCAGTTGGTTCCGCATCCACAATAGTTGGGAACAATAAGTTGCTGCTGCGATATATTCCGTTCTATTGTGGATAAGGCAACTGAATTTTGGTTTTTGGAGCCCCATGAGATCAGACATGAGCCAAAGAAAAGAGCCATACCTGATGTGCTTTTCCTATCAACAAGAAAAGCAACATAATCTGCATTTGTATACGTTATCAGCTCAATAGAAGTGCCTTTGGGGTACCATAAGCACAAGTCATATGTTCCAACCAAATACCTAAGTATTCTTCTAACAGCCTTTAGATGAGACTTCTTATGATTACTTTGAAATCTTGCACACAATCCTACAGAGAACACAATATCAGGTCTACTTATTGTTAGGTACAAGTGATGCATGTGTGAAGGCATCATTTGTATAAGTCCTAGTTCTGTTAGGACATTCTATGTAGTTCCCTAGTTCTGTTAGGAAACTATGTATTTTATTTACTTTATAACTAGTTGTTTCATTTCTTGTTTTAGGAGTTTGAATGTTAGTAGGAGTGTTGTGGCCGTGTGCTGCTATAGTTAGGCGTGTGATTATAGATATCCTAGCTTAGATAGGATTCTTCATACTTATCTTATTAGGCGTGTGATGATTATCTAAGTTTAGTTAGGAGTCTTTTAATGTTTATCTTGTTACCTAGTTGAGTGTGCTTAGGATTTATTTAGGTTGATTTATATAACTTCGAACAACATCAATAAAACGTATGAATGATTTTGAGTTTAAGAATTTTCGAGTGCTTTGAGCATTGATTCGGTTTTGTTGAACCAAACACATAAGTTGAGATTTGTGTGCATCTCCTAATTGAGGTTAGAGAGAGATCCTCTAGTTCTTGAGGGAACAAATAAAGACTATCCTACATAAAGATCCAATCTTTATACCTTATTTCATAAAAAGTTCGAACCTTTAAATAATTAAACGTGAGTTTAGAGAAAATAGTGTGTTGTTCCTAATTTTACTAGGCGCACATACATCATTTGGTATCAGATTTCCAGCAAGGGGGTTGTTCTCTCTCTTGGTCCTAGTTGTTTGATTCATGCATCATGGGTTCGGATGATCGCTTGGATAAAATCATGAACGCTTTAGCCACTCTCTCGTTACATCACTCAACCAGTGAATCCAAACACGAGGCACATGAGTTACGTCACCAAGCTTTGCTCGACCAAATTCAAGCCTTTGCCGACAAGTTCGAGGATGTGCGAAGTGCTGCTGTTGGACGTTCTCCCAGACCTCCCCGCAAGGAAGACGACATGAAACTCACTGAACTTTCGGAGTTCAATGGTTTGAAGGGTCCAGATGTGTTTTGACTTGGGAGAGGAGGATGGAGCGCCTTTTTACGTACAAAGGGCTACATGATCGAAAAAGGTATGATCTTGCTATTTTGCATTTGACGGATTATGCTTCTGAATGGCTTGATTCTTACCAAAATAGACGAAGAAGGGAAGGGAAGGAGGAAATTCATACTTGGTCTAATTTGCGCACTAAGATTAAAAAACGCTTTGTGCCAAAAACCTATGGACAAGAATTGTTCCTAAAGTTAAATTCTTTTTCACCAAGAGGGTTTGAGTGCGGAAAGCTATGTTAAAGAATTTGAGAGACTTTGGCTTGCGTGTGATTGCAAAGATGATGATGAGCAAAAGTCGGCTAAGTTTCTTCTTGGCTTGAAGCGCAAAATTACAAAAGTTGAACTACATCCGTATGACTCCTTTGATGAGGTGTGTTTGTTGGCCAAGAAAGTGGAGCGCCAACAAGACTATAAGGTTCGTGGTTTTGGTGGAGGCTACAGCAGCAACCGAGGCCACAAAGGGGAGTGACGAGCTTGAGAAACCTACCCTTGATGCTCCCTCATCTTCGAGTGTCTCCGGGGCTGTTTCTAAGGCACAGGTGCCATGTTTGAACCGGAACTAGAGCGTCAAAACTTGATTTTGTGCAAAACCTTGATGGCTACACCGCAACTTTCACACAAGCAAGAGCAACGAGATAATTTGTTTCAAACACGCTGCCTTGTTAATGGTAAGATGTTCTCCGTCATTGTTGGTGTGATGTGGTGCCCATGACTACTTGTTCTTTACTTCTTGGGCGTCCATGGAAGTGGGATAGGAGTGTGATTCATCATGGAAGGGATAATACATGCTCGGTGCTTGTGAATGGAGAACGAATTGGCTTGAAACCATTATCACCAAGGTATGTTCCTACGCCTACTAAGGCTGTTGTTGAGGAGGATGTACCTACGGGGTTGGCTGCTGCTACCAAGGGCTCTCATGTGTGCTTGAGTTCTTGTCGAGTTGAAGTTCTTCAAGTCCCTACCACCAAGAAAGAGAGGCGTGCTAATTTACTGCATACAGGGCATGCCCCAAGTTTAGGTGTTGGAGATTTTGTGTGGCTCTCTTTGGCTGCCCAAAAGCTCCACATCCATCATAAAAATGATGAGCCAATGGATGAAGGGCCATTCAAAGTCGTGAAGCAATTAGGGTATGATACGTATAAGGTGTTGTTGGGACATGGCATTTGCGCAACATTGCAAACGAGTAATTTGATTCCATGCTTCGACACAACTTGAGACAAGTTGGATTTACGGAGGGGAGGATGATGCATGTGTGAAGGCATCATTTCATAAGTCCTAGTTCTGTTAGGACACTCTATGTAGTTCCCTAGTTCTGTTAGGAAACTATGTACTTTATTTACTTTATAACTAGTTCTTTCATTTCTTATTTTAGGAGTTTGAATGTTAGTAGGAGTGTTGTGGCCGTGTGCTGCTATAGTTAGGCGTGTGATTATACCTATCCTAGCTTAGATAGGATTCTTCATACTTATCGTATTAGGCGTGTGATGATTATCTAAGTTTAGTTAGGAGTCTTTTAATGTTTATCTTGTTGGCTAGTTGAGTGTGCTTAGTATTTCTTGAGGTTAATTTATATAACTTCGAACAACATCAATAAAACTTATGACTGATTTTGAGTTGAAGAATTTTTGAGTGCTTTGAGCATTGATTCGGTTGAGATTTGTGTGCATCTTCTAATTAAGGTTAGAGAGATATCCTCTAGTTCTTGAGGGAACAAATAGAGACTATCCTACATAAAGATCTAATCTTCATACCTTATTTCATAAAAGGTTCGAACCTTTAAATAATTAAACGTGAGTTTACACTAGGGGAAAAAAAAGGAAGGGCTGCGCTGGAAGGGCTGCGTTTTTTTAAAAACGCATCCCTTCTTGTATGAAGGGCTGCGGTTTTAAAGAAAAACGCAGCCCTTTTAGTGAAGGGCTGCGGTTAACAAGAAATCGCAGCCCTTCATACTGTATGAAGGGCTGCGGTTTTGAGGCTAACCGCAGCCCTATTAGTAAAGGGCTGCGTTTTTTAAAAAACCGCAGCCCTTCTTTAAAGAAGTGCTGCGGTTTTTTAAAAAACGCAGCCCTTTATGGGCTTTTTTTAAACAAATTTTGAAACGAATTCGCGGGCTTAAAATGTTAAGCGGGCTAGGGTTCTCACAATTTCCTCTCCCTCATTCTCTCTCCTCTCTCACGTCCTCTCTCACCCTCCTCCCTTCTCCTCCTTCTCTCTCACGTCCACAACAATAATCTCCTCCTTCCCTCCTTCTCTTTCACCCTCCGGCGGCAGCAACACCACGCAGCAACACCACCACAAGATCGTTCGTCCTCCTCGTTCGTCCTCTTGGTTCGTCGTGCGTTCGTCCTCCTCGTTCGTTCAAGAATAACTTGGTTCGTTCGTTCGTTCAACGAGGGTTCCCAACGAGGCGACAGACGAAATCTTCGCCGCCTTGCCGTGCCTTGCCGCGCCGTGCTGTTCTTCCTCGTCGTCGAACTCCGATAGCAATTCAACAAGTGATAAATTTTTCGTTTTTCAAATCAATAATTTCTTGATTTTTGTTTTGATTAATGTTTATGTAATTTCAGATCTATAATTTCTTGATCTTTGTTTTGATTAATGTTTATGTAATTTCAGATCTATAATTTTTTCTCTTTTGTATTTTCGTTTGCTTTTTTTTCATTTTTGTTCCTTTTTTTTCATTTTCTTTCCGTTTTTTTTTTCATTTCGTTCTTTTTTTTCATTTTCGTTCTTTTTTTTAATTTTCGTTCTTTTTTTTAATTTTCAGATCTATAAATTTCTACTGTTCATGTTGATTTTCCCTGTTGTAAATTTCTTGATATATTAAGAAGTAAAAAAATGACAAAAAAAATTAAAAATTTTTTTGGGTCAAAAGGGCTGCAGTTTTGGTAAAAACCGCAGCCCTTTGTACAAAGAAGGGCTGCGTTTTAGGCCCAAAACCGCAGCCCTTCCAATATGGAAGGACTGCGTTTTAGGCCCACAACCGCAGCCCTTCCAATATGGAAGGACTGCGTTTTTGGGCCTCAACCGCAGCCCGTCGTTGTGAAGGGCTGCGGTTAAAAAACGCAGCCCTTCACTTTTAGTGAAGGGCTGCTACGGAAAGGGCTGCAGGCCAAAAACGCAGCCCTTAGGGCTGTTTTGACCGCAGCCCTTCCGTTTTTTTCCACTAGTGTTAGAGAAAATAGTGTGTTCTTATTAATTTTACTAGGCGCACATACATCAACAAGAGGGAACCAATCATACCTCTATACAGTGTAACTTCCACATCCTTCCCCTTTGAATCAGCATCAAGCTTTATAGAAGTGGGAACAGGAGTGTCATAAGCTTTATTGTTCTCCAGACCATACTTCTTTATAAGCTCTCTAAGGTGCCTTTGCTGGTGAATCATGATTCCATCAACTGTTTGCCTAATATGTATGCCTAGGAAGAAGCCAAGTTCTCCCATCAAACTCATTTCAAACTCACTCTGCATAAGATTAGCAAACTCATCACATAAGAACTGATTAGTAGCTCTAAAAGTGATATCATCAACATAAAATTGAACTACTAGCAAGTGTTTCCCCCTTGGTTTTGATAAACAAAGTTTTGTCAATTGTTCCCCTTTTATATTCATTTTGCATCAAAAACTTTGACAATCTCTCAGACCAAGCTCTTGGTGCTTGTTTGAGACCGTACAAAGCTTTATCAAGTTTGAATACATAGTGGGGAAACAGTTAATCAGCAAAACCATGTGGTTGTTCTACATATACCTCCTCCTTCAAATAGCCATTCAAGAATGTTGTCTTCACGTCTATCTGAAATAATTTCATATTCATGTGAGCAGCAAAGGCAATAAGAATTCTAATGGCCTCAAACTAGCAACAGGTTCAAAGGTCTCATCATAATCGATGCCTTCTTGTTGATTGTAGCCTTGCACCACAAGCCTTGCTTTGTTTCGAACTATTGTACCAAGATCATCCAACTTGTTTCTGAACACCCATCTAGTGCCAATGACTGGCCTATCTCTTGGTCTTGGCTCAAGGTGCCATACCTGGTTTCTTTCAAATTAATTCAATTCATCTTGCATGGTCAACACCTAATCTGGACCATCCAATGCCATCTTGTAATCAGTTGGTTCTATGCTAGACAAGAAAGAAAAGAAGGCACAAAAGTTTTCATTATATAAATATCAGCCTGAATAGAACCAGCTTGCATTCCAGCATCATCTAAGTTAGATCTCTCAGATATGCTGGGATGTAAACTGGTTCCCTGCTCATTCCTTACCTATCCCTCATTAGGGTTACCACCAGCTGCGTAGTGGTTCCCCCTGAGGTGTTTACCTGTTTATCTCCATGGGAACCATCAGTGTCTAGTTCCCCCATAGAAAAATCCTCATTATTCTCATTTCTTTCTAGATCAGGTCCTCCACCATCAATATTTGGTGGATCAGTAGGTAAACCTGTTTCCAAATCTGGATCCTGAGCGGAACCATTGGTTGTTCCCCTGTAAATTCAAGCATTCCAATAATATCTCCTTGTTCAACCTGTGCAATTTCAGAAGACATATTGAACTCATCAAAAATCACATGAACGCTTTTCTCAACACAAAAGGTCCTCTTATTGAACACTTGTATGCTTTACTATGAGGAGTGTATCCAGGAAAGATTGCCTCATCACTCCTAGGGTCGAACTTATTAAGCTGGTTCTTCCCATTATTGTGCACAAAACACTTGCATCCAAAGATACGAAAGTGTGCAATATTGGGCTTTCTACCCTTTAGGAATTCATATGGGGTCATATTCAATTTAGGTCTAATGAGAGCACGATTCAAGATATAGCATGCAGTGTTCACAGCTTCTCCCCAAAAACTCTTAGGGAGACCACTTTCAATAAGCATCGTCCTCGCCATCTCCTCTAATGTTCTATTCTTTCTTTCCACAACACCATTTTGTTGAGGTGTTCTAGGGGCAAAGAGGTTGTGACTCACTCCATGCTCTCTACAAAAGTCAATGAAACACGAATTATCAAACTCAAAATCATAGTCAGATCTTACCGCAACTAGCTGATGATTTAGCTGGTTCTATACCTGTTTCACTAATGCAACAAACTCATTAAGTGTTTCATCATTTGAGTGCTAAAAGATAACCCATGTAAACCTTGAAAAATCATCAATCATAACACAAACAAACCTATGACCATTTCGACTTTGTACACGCATGGGACCACATAAATCAATATGTACAAGTTCAAGGTATGCTGGTACTTATAACACTTTTTGGTTTGAAAGAGGATTTTACATGTTTTCCTTTGGAACATTCTGAACAAACTTTGTCAATCTCGTACTTAATGTTTGGAAGTCCAATCACTATGTCGCGAGACTTAAGTTTATTCAAAAGTGTCAAGCTAGCATGTCCAAACCTCTTATGACAATCCCATTGATTTGACTCGGAAACAGCTCTCAAACACATGGACTTGTTCTCCGGAATTTCATCTAGTAAATTGATGTAGATATCATCTTTCATGGTTCCCTCACAAACAAGTTCACCTGTTTGTGAACTAACTATGTGACAAAGGTCAGCTTGAAACTCAACTCGATTGCCTTTATCACATAATTGAGATATGCTCAAAACATTTTGTTGCAAGCCACATTAATGAAAAAAAACGCTAAATGACACAACCTAACATATTCGGTTCTCTAAAAACCGGATCCAATAATCAGACATTTTTTGCGCAGTTGGGTGAGACAATAAACTGATCCGGTTGGTGTATGTGGACCGGATCAGTTGGTTTAGTTGGCCCAACTTGCATTTAAAAAGTGGCCCAAATCCCCTTTCCCCCACCATCTCTCTTTTCCTCTCACACTCTACGCTCTCCTCACTCGGTCTCTTTAGGGTTTCTTCCCTCACCTGCCATCTTCCTCCCTCTCTCAACCCTAGTTCTCCCCACCACCATCGTTGTTCCCTCTCTACCCTCAACTGCTTCTCACCCATCCTCATCTCTCATCCCCAACCTTCTCACCCCGCCTCTCTCCTCACCACCACCACCACCACCACGAACAATGAATTTTCTCCTCTCCTCAGTCACGTAGATCAACGCCACCACCCTCAACAACAAAAATAAAAAATGTGATGAATAAATCAGAGTCCAAGCTCAAACCTAGAACAGCCGAAATGACGAGAGAGGAAGAATGGTGTTCGATTTTCTCTCGCATCTCACTCGCCGTTGCTGCGTTTTCTCACTCGCTGTTGCTGGCGTCTCACTCACCGTCCCTCATCGTCTTCTCACTCGCCATCAACGAACATCAGCCACCATATAGGCTTTTAGTTTTTGGGGGTTTTTTTTATCTAAATTGTAATTTTTGAGTTTTTTAGATCTAGAGTTTTAAGTTTCGTATTTTATTTTTCATTTTTGTTTTATTTTTGGTTTTTAAATTCTGTGTATAAGTTTCATTTTGTAATTTTTTTATTTTTTGTATATGTTTGTCAATTTTTTTATTTTCTAGATATGTAAAATTGTTGAATAAAATTCTGTTTTTCAAATTTGTGTATATAAACTAAAATGTTGCCTACTTGCCTGTATTAATTTTGTGTATAGACTGAAATCACTGAATTGTTGTCAGGCGGCTGGCTGCTGGACCCTTTTTTTTTACTCACATGAAGCAAAAATGATCTGGTTATGCGTTGAAATCGGACCAGTTAATCAACTTAACTGGTCCGGTTTCAACGCATAACCGGATCAGTTAGTCCTCAACTGATCTAGTTTTGAACCGGATCAGTTGAGTTTTTCTAACTACTCCTAGCCCATCTATTCCGGCCCAAAAAAGGATCAGTAACCCTTGTTTTGACCGGATCCGATGATGTTTTTTCAACTAGTGCCATCAACATAATACACATCATCAATAGCTTGTGAAAGTGACTTACCAACTTTACCTATGCCAAAAATAGAACCTATACTATTGTCACTAAAGGTAACACTTCCACCATCATAGGCTGTGACTGAGAGAAATTGCTTCTTATCCCCAGTCATGTGTCTTGATCAACCACTGTCCAAATACCAAAAGGTACTACATCTCACTTTAGCCTACAAGAAACAATCAAACATTAGATTTAGGAACCCAACCTTTCTTAAGTCCCTTCCACAAACAGTTGACTCTAGTTGGTCCTTCCTCACCCAAACCTGCTTAACATGTTTGTTCTTTCTTTCAACACTTTTCTTCCTAGCTGGACAATTAAAAATCTTATGTCCATTCATACCACAATGATAATACACATGCATGTCCTTCGCAAGAACATACTTACCTCTTTTGAATTCCTCTATCCAAGTGGTTCCCCTGGGGTGCTAGTTGGTCCTGGTTCTCGTTCTAGAATAACCAAGACCAGTTGTACCACTGTTATCTTCCATGGAAGTAAGATGGTTCAAGGTATTCTTTGTAGATAAGAATTTGTCTACGTGCCTTTGATTGTTTTGAAGCTCTTTATCCTTGGTTTTAAGAACTCTTATTAGAAAAACATTTTTCTCATCCATAGCTTTCAAATCTCTTTTGATTTTCTCAAGATCAAACTCGAGTTTTGAAATTAGTGAGTCATTTGGCACGTTTACAACCACTTTCTGCTTAATACCCTTATTCAATTGATTGATTTTATCATACAAATAACATATTTTACCTTCATACTCATGAATCATCTTACTAACTTCACCACAAGTACATGCGGGGGCAACAGTTAGCTGGCTAGTCTTGAGTGTGACAAACTCTCTATGCAATTCTTCCGCATCATCAACCAAAAGATTAAAAGCATGCAATAAATTAGAATTGCTTAGAGTGTTTGCCTTACTCTTAATAGCAACAAGATTTGGGGGATCATCTAAGTTGAACAAATCATATGCAGGGGGATATTTAAGATTTCTTCACTATCAATAGGATCATCCTCATCCTTTTCTAGCAAAGAAGACTTAGCTGTTTCCAACTCGACCTTTCACTTGTCAAGTGCAACTTCAAGCTCAGCCACTTGATCCTTTAACTCAATACACACTTGCTCTTAGTGATCACAACTAGCAATAGCAATATCACATTCATTTTTCTTTTCCTTTAACTCACGTTTGCCAGTTATGTAAGCCTCACTTAGTTTCAGACATTCATCTAACAAAGAATCAATACATTCAAGCATATTATCTCTATCATATAGATACATGTCTTTACAACTTTGTTCCAAATTTACCTTGTGTTCACTAACTACATCTTTCTTTTCTATAAGACATAAATTTGAAGTATCGTTACCCTTTCTAGTTCCATCAGCCAAGTTGTTTCCTCCTTGATCCATAATAGCAGGCATGCAAGTTTCATGATTAGGTGACTCTTCATCCTCTTCTGATCCATAATCAGAGTCACCCCACATGGCTGCTATCATAGCCTTCTTGTACGCTCTCTTATCATTGCTCTTGGATAGCTTGTCCTTCCATTTTGAACAGTCACAAATGATTTGATCAAAATCTCCACACTTGAAATAATTAACCTACACTTGAAGGGTTAGTTTTCTTAAAATTCTTACCATTGAAATTCTTTCGTTGACCTCTGAAATGCCTCTCAGAACTCTTAGCCATCATAGTTATATCAACCTCTTCTTCTTCAACTATTCCCTTCAAGACAACACCTTTGACTGGTCCCTTGTCACTCTTACACTCAACCAGCATTTCATGAGTCATAAGGGAACCAATCAGCTGTTCCAGACTCAACGCTGTGAGATTTTTTGCTTCATAGATAGCTGTTACCTTAGCCGTCCATACATCTGTCAAACTTCTCAACATTTTTCTAAACAAATCTTCGTCAGAAAAAACTTTTGCCAAGAGATTTTAAATCATTTACTATTGTCATAAATCTACCAAAGCAATCATTTATCTTTTTATCTTTATTCATGTTAAAAGCTTCGTATTTAGACATAGGTAAATCAATTTTAGACCTCTTTACCTCACCGGTTCTCTCTTAGGCAAGTTCGAGGGTATTCCATATCTCATTGGCGGAGACACAAGTAGAGATTATGTTTGTCTCATTCTCTCCAATGGCATGTTGCAATATGGACATGGCTTTGGCATTCTTCTCCAACTTCTTGTTGTCAGTAGAGGTATATTCGCTTTCCTTCTTCGTTACTGAGCAACCATTAACCTCCTTAGTAATCTCTAATGGTCCGTTCTTAACAACTAACCAACACTCGTAGTTAATACCAATGATGATGTTCTTCAATCTATTCTTCCACCAAGCATAGTTTTTTCCCATTGAATTTAGGAGTCTTGTTGTCGTATCCCATATCATTCATTTCTTGAGTACTCATGATCTACTTCTCTAGGTGTTACCCTATTAAGAAAAACCTTCTTTTGACACCAATTGAAGTTTTGCAATGTACTCAAGAGGGGGGGTGATTTAAGTACTTAGACGATCTGGTGCCAAATTCATATTCTTTCGATTTAACGGGGAACTAGTACTAGTGGAAAAAACCTTATTTGTCACTTAGTAACAGATTTGGTTTTTTCCAAAACCGCATCCGAAAATCATTGAAAAAAATGGGAGGGAAAGCTGAGCGGAAAATCTGATCCGATCCTTAGGAGAACCTGATCAGTTGACAAATTGGATCCAGTTTTTTTGTCACCTGATACGGTCCAACAGCCCGAATCAGATTATCAAATAATGGGGAATGCTCAGCGCTGGCCCAAATTTCATGCTCCAAGAAATAGCCGGCCCAAGCCCACTCATTTATGTCCCTCTATATTTCAGCCCCCAATAACCTTCTCTCTCCTGCTCTCTACCCTAAACCATCCGGCCCCCAATCTTCTTCTCTCTCTTGCGCTGCCTCTCAAGCCTAATTCTCAAACGCCGCTTTACCCTAGCTTCCATCTCTCAAATGCCACTTTACCCCCTTCCCTCTCTCAAACGCATCCTCCTTTTTCCATCTCCTACTCCTCTTACCTCTCTCATCCTCCCCTCTTCTTTCATCGAATTCAATGTGAAAGATTTGACGAAAACAATCGATTCCCGCACCATGTTCGTCGTTCTCCGTCGATCTCCGACTATTCCCGCACTATCTTCGACGATTCCCGCACCAAATAACAACAAATCCACATGATCTGAATTTTGTAAGCTTGATTGCAAGAAATGGAGATAATTTTGGTGGAAATTTTAACATTGTAACCTTAATTTTGGTGGGTTTTACTCCAATTTTTGAGGGTGTCGATTATTTTGAACTTGACTGCAAGAAATGGAGATGATTTAGTGGGAAATAAAACATTGTAATCTTAATTTTTATGGGTTTTGTTTCAATGATTGTGGGTTAGATTTATATAAAATTAATTTGTTTTTAGTGCTGATTTGATGGAATAGATTGAGCCATTGGTGCATCGTCATCTAAACATGCTAAACGTGAGTTATTATTTTAGATGCTTGCTAAAAATTTTTGTTGTAAATTAATTTATTTCACTTTCAGTGTACTGTTTGAAAGTAGGCATCAATGTTTAGTTGTTGTACTATGTGACAGATAGAAACAATTGAACCTGAAAACAAAGGATATCAAGCACAGGTAGCTGTCGTTACTTACTACAGGGATAGAAAGGAAGATGACAAGTCAAAGTTTAGAATTCTTCTCCATTTCTTGCAAATTTTGTTTTTTTTCGTTGAATTTCGTTCATAATAATTTTAGGGTTCTGAATTTTAGGGTTTATTTCCTTAGTTTCTGTATTTTTAGTTCCTTAATTTTGTTTCTAATTTTTGTTTCGTTCAAATTTTAGGGTTTATTTCCTCATATTGTTTCGTTCATATTTTTAGAATCTGTACTTAATTCATTCAATTGAAGCAAAATTTATTTTAATTCTTGTACTTAATGCGTTCAATTGAAGCAAATTTGTTTTTATTTCCTGTACTTAATTCGTTAATTTGGTTTCATTATTTGCAAGTTGGCGGGTTCCTATTTGGCTGAATCAGTGAGGTCCCAAAACTTTTGAGGCTTCACCGAATCAGCCTCCTTTTTTTTAATGGTGTTGGACTTTTACTGATCCGGTTCTGCAAGAAAACCAGATCAGTTAATCATATTAACTGATCCGGTTTTCTTTCAAAACCGGATCAGTAAATGATTTACTGATCCGGTTTATGACCGCATCGGATGAGCTTTTGGATCTGCTGCGATGCGGACCAAAATCGATCAATAAGTCTGGTTTTGACCGCATCGGATGAGCTTTTTTCCACTTGTGTAGTTGGGCTGGTTCCTACCAGCGGAAACACTAAAATATGAAAGCAGTAATGACCACACCAAATTTAACGATGTTCAGCCAAACAAGGGCCTACGTCCTACTACACTAGTTTTATTATTAATCAACTCTGAAAAACAAGAATACTCTCACACTCTCTAATTTCCCTAACTCCCGAGAAACCGCACACCCCACACTAACTCTAGTGTGCTACTCCGCACTTGAACTCACAAGCTGATAAATCATATTGATATATAGTTTTTAGGTGCATTTAGGTTGCATTTCAGAGCATTTAGATTCATATTTAGGTTCATTATTGCATCATGTTCTTAAGTTATGTTATTATACTCCTATTCGGTATGTTTTCTTGTTTGTGATGAATTTCAGGCAATGAGAACGTATTTGGAATATAATTAACTAAGCTTGAGGATTAGGAGCACTTGGAAAGAAGCTACAATGCATAAGGATAGTATGGATATGTCATAGTACGAGTTTGATCGAAAACGAAGTGGAAAATCATTAGAAGAAATGTGAAGAAGGAGTCACGTGTACTCTTCGAATCATAACTTCTTATGTGCTTCTTATAATCTAGTATTTCCATTAGATTTGGAAACTAGACTTGAAGAGCTTTCCAACGATAGGTGGCAAGCCCCAAGGAGACTTCTAGTCAAGGAGTTATACTTTTCCGAAGTTGGGATTGTTTCTGGTGGTTTCTGTTTTTGTACGCGCGGATCACTAATTCTGCCCATTTAATGATATTTCGACTTTCCTTATTTTTGTAACTTACTTTCCTAGTCATATTAGGTTACCTAGTATTTAATTTTAGGGAAATTCTCACTAGTACCATCCAACTATCGACTTTTCTCAATGGTAGACATTTTTTTATTATCTTCCCAATAATACCACTATATTTATGACTTTTTATTTAAAGTGTTTTATTGTTAACAGAAATTAGGCTAAACTTTAAATGTAACTAATAAATATTTAAAAAAAAAAGAATATTTACCCTAATCTAATACTTGGCTGCTATACGCACTACCTCAGTCACAACCACATTCTCAACAATAGTAGCAACAATCTTATGTAACTTTTTTGTGATGTTTTTAATGGGTTTGAAATTATAAATTAGCCATTCTTTATAAAATTATTTTTAGAACATTTAGATACATGGAGTACTGCTTGTGATGTTTTCATTATGGATTTGAAGAGTTACTGTGATGGCAACATTAGGCTGTTGTTAAGTAAGCTCTATGTTGATTTATTCAATAATGTTAAAAAGTCAATGTATCGTTTGATTGCAACAATCTAATCATATATAGTCATTATTAATTGTGATATTAGAGAAATGTGCAAATATCCAATCTACGGGAAGGTGATTGTATATGTCGGGCACTTGTGCATCTAAGTTATTAATGAGGTGTTAGAACTTTTATCCAAAAAGAAAAAAAAAGGGTAATTGGAATGTGATGAATCGTTGGGATGTTGAATTATAGGAAGGAAAGTTAAGATAATGGGTAGGATTGTATTTCTACTTTATAGCCATTAATAGTTTTAACTTATTTTTAATAAAAGAATCAATTTAATTAAGAAGTCATAAACATAGTGGTACCATTGGGAAGGTAAAAGAATAATGCCTACCATTGAGAAAAGTCAATAGTTGGATGGTACCAGTGAGAATTTCCCTTAATTATATTAGGTTTTCACGCTTTTCTCTCTCCTCTCCCTTTATCACGTTATTTTTATATTCTTAGGTTTATTTTTAGTTTTTTTTTCTTTTTCTCTCTAGTTTAGGAGTAAACCCTAGTTTTTCATGCTCTTCATTATTTCATAAGGTTATTATTTTCATCTCTTTTCATTCATCGATTTATTTTATTATGTTCTTCTTTGTAGATTTAGATTTTGTTATTTATTTCATGATTGAGTAGTTTTTATTTCTAGGGTTTGGGAATCCATGTTTATATCTCTTTGATTGTGATTTAAAGTTCTTCAATGATTGGATTGGATGAGAGTAATTCCTATTGATTTGTTATAATTGTTTAATTCATGTAATTGCGCAATATCATGGGTTATGTTTAGCTAATAGGAGTTAGAATCGAAAGATCGTACTCATTAGAGGCTTGTTACAATTGGTAAATCTGATTATGTTGAGCGACCGTACTAGCATATGTTGATCTAAGAGTGTTAAGACCCGACTGTAGGATTAACAAAAGACTCTAATTACTCGACCCTCAATCCAAGTATTGTTAAATTATATTGTATTGATTGAATTGGTATAAACATGGTGAACCATTGCCCTAGATCTTTTTAGTCTGATTTTCTTTATTTATTAGTTTAGAATCTTAATTCACATATTTCTTATCTTGTTTAGTTTCTCCATACCTTAGAAGCTAGATTAGATTAACCATCTCTCTGTGGATTCGACCCTACTTACTCTACTACATTGTTAGAAGGTTTGTTAGGAATTATTTTTGACAGGTGTACGACAACCTATCAAATTTTGGCGCCGTTGCTTGGGAGACGGTATTGTTTTATTTAGTTTTTATTGTTGGTGAGACTAAACTGTATATTTTTGTTCTTCCATTTTGTGAATAGTATTTTTTTTCTTCTCTATAGCGTGTTGTCATGGAGTCGTATAATTATAGTTCAGAGGGGGATATTTTTTCTAATTATCAAGGGCAGTATGATTATTCTGGGTATTATAATGCGAATGATTATGATGCATCATATGATTGTCAAAATTCACAAAATCTATGCATGAATTCCTATGAATATTCTCATTACCCTAATGAGCCTTATGTGCCTGATTATACCCAATGTTATCAACCTGAAGTGAATAATTATTTTCAACCTGAAACAGCAGAGTGTCAGGAACTTTTTAACATGATGAAAGAGTATATTGTTAAACAACATGAAGATTTACATGAATTGGCTCATGATTACCAAAACATGGCGAAATCTATTGAATTACTTATTGTGCAGCAATCTACTAACCAATAGGTTATACTTGATGATACTGATAATGGTGTTGAGAATTATACTTCAGAGGAGAAAGGCGTTGATTTGACTCATGATAATTTGGTAGAAGGTAAGGGTGTAATTGGTGAAGTCGGTAGTAAGTGTCTCTATGTCGAAGAATCTATAGTTGAGAGTGAAGTGTCTCACACTTCTTCGATAAACTTTTCTTCTGCATATGAGTCTAAAGTTAAGAGTGAGATAATGCATGAGTCTTTGTCGGTTTCATCTGATACTGTTTTTGATTCTCATGTTCCATTCTCTCAAAAACTTGATATTATTATTTCTTCACCTATTTTATATCCTCCATTGTTCCTTCATTCTCCCCTTTTGAATGACTCTCATGATAATGTAAATAATGTAAAATTAGTTTCTTTTCCTTCTTTTGAGTCATGTAAAAATACTAACGTTTTTTCTTTTTCTAATAAATTTTCCTTTGATTTTTGTTTTTGTAGTTTTAGTAATTTTTTAGGACTATTTTTTTTTTTCCTTTTCACTCTTATATAATTTGCTCTGAGATGTTTGCAGTAACATATGATAAGCTTTTTAGAGCATTGAACTGTTATGACTAGTCTACTAATCTCAAACGGCCATGCAAGACCTTAAATTTGCGCTTCTCGAGAGGCAACTCGAGTTTTGACTTATTTTCTCTTTAATTTCTTTACTTTTTATTTTGATTCTTATCTTTGTTTCATCATTTTTGAGTGATTTTACTCACTTTGTTTTTCTTTTGGTGTTTGTTATTGTAGGTGGAATGCGATTTTTAAAAAAAAAAAATACAAAATTTCGAAGTGTTGGTCAAGTCGCCTGACCAGGCGGATTTTGCCCTACCGGGAGCGTAGACATTTTGGAGCAAAAGTCAGGAAAATAAAAAAATATTTGAAAAGAATTTATTGCCCGGTCAACCGGGCGAGGTCGCCTGACCGGGCGGAATTCTTCGCCTGACCAGGCGGAATTCTTCCCTGACCGGGCGGAATTCTTCGCTTGACCGGGCGAGCTATGAGAGACAACGCAGACACACAAGTACTTCTCTCCCTCCCTAATCAACGTTCCAGCCCTTCCCCTGCCATCTACAATCACCAATCACCATCACAGTCTCACAGATCACAGCACAACCAACACCGTCGGCGCATCCGACGCCCACCACTTCCACCCTGTCCAGCCGCCGGCCTCCTGCTCTCCACCCAGCACTGCGCAGCATCGCGCCTCACCCAGCTCCTACCACCAGCGCTCACGCACCATCCCTTGCACCCCACCACATCACCGGTGCGCATCACCGGATTCCGTTCTCACCCACATCATAACCTGCACCCCGCTCGACACCTCCTTCAACCACCTACATCACCCGTCAGCCCCGAGTCCTGCTCCTGCCATATCCTGTTTACGCACCTTTTCCCTCATCTTTTCTTTCGTTTCTTTCTTTCTCCTTTTTCTTTTATTTCTTCTTTTTCCTTTCTTTTTTTATCTTTCTTTTATTATTACTTCTTTTCCAATGAACTTTTAATAATTTTTTTTTTGTCAATTGTTGTTATAGGACTCTCTCAAATAGGCACCAAGTTGGTTCAAGTTCGCCTTCATGAAGCATTATGACATGATTTTTGAGCATATTTGACTCTTCTCCCCAATTAATTGGGTAGTAAGCATCTTTTCTCACTTATACCTGTTGTTAATGTTCATTTCGAATTTTTGCTTGGATTTTTATTTTGATGCCATCTTGTTAAGAATCTTTGGCACATTGATTGAATTATTTGTTCATTGGATTGTTGGGGTTTTTGTGCCGTGTATGAGTGGTGGATTGTGGTGTTTGTAGGAGTGCTCAGTGTTGGATGATTGTTGAGGTTCGATTTTGTTCTTTCTCTAAACTGGTTTCTGCAGTGAGGACACTGCAGATTCTAGCTTGGGGGAGGAATATTATATCTTTTATTGCTTTCTAGTGTAGATTTCATTGCTTTCGTAGGATGTTGCACGGTTTGTACCGCTCACTAGGAATGGGAGTTTACGTGTAACCAAAAAAAATTGTACTGCTTTCTTAGTTGCATTAGCATATTTCATCTAATATTAGACTTCATCTCATGTTAGTTGCATCTATGGGACTATTGCTGACACTATTTGAAAACTTTGTGGATATTTTACTACAGTTCATAAGCGTCATTCATCTCGTTCATGATTCTTCATAGCACGATTGTTTTTGCAAATTGATTGTTTGTGGTAGGATTATTTGATCTCTCTCTAGCTCGATTTAACTTTATTGTGCCAACACCTAACCAAGTGAGCTTTTGTGCCTATAAACTGACGTATATGTGTCAAATCTGTTCTTTATGTGTGATTAGTTCCTGAGTTGTCCCATTGATCTTGACTTTGACTTGGTACTCCTTGATATTTGATAGTGCATACATTTTGATATGATTGAGGCGTTTTATTTCATGATCTTAGCTTCAGAGTTATTCTTGTTTTCATATTATCCTTCCTCTATCCCCGCTGAGCCTTTTCTGACTATGTTTGATTGCTACCTACATTCCAAGCCCTTGACCTCATTTGATTCTTGTCCCAAGCCTAGCTTGGGGGAGCGAGTATTAGTTTTTGCTTCGGTTTGTATTGAATTGAAGTGCTCTATTTGTGGTTTAATGGATGGAAAAGTATGTTTAGTGAGCTTTGAAATTGAATTGAAAGTTCGAAATAAAAGAAATAAAAAAAGTGAAAAAACGAGTTTTGAATAAAGTGAAGAAAAAGGGTTATTCTTGAATTTCTTGAATAAAAAGTGTTGCTGATTACATTTGCAGATTGTTGGTTGTTGCATGGAGTTGTTATGACCTTTCATGGTCATGTTTTCAGTTATATGATGCTCCCCCTTATTGGTTTTTCCATCACAATTCCGAAATTATTTTCCATACCTTTAACCTCAGCCCCATCACAACCCTTAAAAGTCCTCTTGATCATTGTGTATTGTATTGTTTAGTATTAAGTGAGTCAAAAAGTCAAAGTTAAAGAGTATTTGCTTCATCTGAGTTGACGTGTTTAGGTTGAGAGTCATTATTTAACCCTTAAACACATGAGAAATTTGAGTGCACATAACTATAGTGAGGTCTGTCAGGTTTGGTTAAATCCAGCTTGGGAGAGATGGTATGCGGTATGATTGGAGAGTCGATTGCGATACATGACATGCTATGCGGCTTTGTTCGAGATTGTTTCGATGCTTGGTTTGTGTAGTGACTATATCTCTTGTGTTTTCAGTTGAGTGTTTAGCCCTGTTCTAGTCCTATATTATAGGTTGTCTTACTTAATCCGTGTTTATGTCTTATTGCTTGGGGACAAGCAATGGTTTAGCTTGGGGGAGTTTGGTAAATCATATTTATATATAGTTTTTAGGTGCATTTAGGTTGCATTTTAGAGCATTTAGATTCATATTTAGGTTCATTATTGCATCACATTCTTAAGTTATGTTATTCTACTCCTATTCGGTATGTTTTCTTGTTTTTGATGAATTTCAGGTAATGAGAACGTATTTGGAGTATAATTAGCTAAGCTTGAGGATTAGGAGCACTTGGAAAGAAGCTATAATGCATAAGGATCGTATGGATATGTCATAGTACGAGTTTGAGCGAAAACGAAGCAGAAAATCATTAGAAGAAATGTTTAAAAGGAGTCACGTCTACTCTTCTGATCATAACTTTTGATGTGCTTCTTATAATCGAGTAATTCCAATAGATTTGGAAACTTGATTTGAACACTAGTGGAAAAAAGCCCATCTGATACGGTCAAAACCGGGCTTACTGCTGCGGTTTTGGGCCGCATCAGGTGGGCTCGCAACCGATATCAATTATTTACTGATCCGGTCCTAAATCGGATCAGTAAATGATTTTCTGATCCGGTTTTTTAGGAAAACCGGATCAGATAGTAATATTAAATATTATATTGAGGAAAACCGGATCAGATAATTGGCGCCAAATTGGTGTATGCAAAGCACACAATCTGATCCGGTTATTTAGGAAAACCGGATCAGATTGTTATATATATATTTAAATATTATATATATATTTATATATATATATATATATATATATATTATTATATTTATATGAAGCTTATATTTAAACCTGTTATAATTGGAAAAAAGTGTCACGCACGCGTCGTATACAAGTCAAAATGATATTATATATATATAATATTTTGATAATGTACTACAAATAAAGTTGAAATAAGTACTAAAATCAAAAATAAATATTTGGACCTATATAAGTAGCTAGTAACATAATAAGAACATAAAAACTCAAAGTCGCGACATCATCTTCACATGCAAAAGTCGGTAAGGTAGCGTGCTAGCAAATCCCGAACATCGTCTATCTCGGCCGTGGTGAAACAACCATCCCTTGGTTTGCCATCGAGGAATGCCTTATAAAACAAACATAAGGAAACACACATATATGACTTTAGTTGACTCTAAAGAGATTGAGGAAATAATATAATGTAAGAAATTAAGGAAATCGAGCTTAAAATGTAAAAATCGGCAAAAAATGACAATTATTTACCCATAATGGGTTTCACAGCATGTGAGTGGACTTTAGTTGACTTTAATACTTACATATATACTTATTAGAACTATATATGAGCTTAAAATGAGAGTAAGTGCGGGAGATTAAGGAAAGTTGAGCTAAGAAGGCCAAAATCGGGCCAAAATGACATTCATTTACCCAAAATGGGTTTCAAAAGCATATGAGTGGAATTTACTTGAATCTAATGGTTATACATGTTGTTATTAGAACTATACATAACATGTAAGAAAATAAGTAAAATGAGCTTAAAATGCCAAAATCGTCTCATACTTGGCATTCATTTACCCAAATTGGGTTTCAAACATGAAAAATGATTTTGCTTGACTCTAATGGTTATATATGCTGCTATTAGAACTATATATGTCCTAACATGTGGCTAAATGTAAGAAAATAAGTACAATGAGCTTGAAAGGCCAAAATCGGCTCGAAATGATCTTCATTTACCCAAAATGGATTTCAAAGCATGTGAATGGATTTTACTTGACTCTAATGGTTGTATATGTTGTTATTAGAACTATACATGTCCTAACATGTGGCTAAATGTAAGGAAATAAGCAAAATGAGCTTAAAAGGCCAAAATCGTCCCGAAATGGCATTCATTTACCCAAATTGGGTTTCGAAGCATGAAAAATGATTTTGCTTGACTCTAATGGTTATATATGTTGCTATTAGAACTATATATGTCCTAACATGTGGCTAAATGTAAGAAAATAAGTACAATGAGCTTGAAAGGCTAAAATAGGCCCGAAATGGCCTTCATTTACCCAAAATGGGTTTCAAAGCATGTGAATGGATTTTACTTGACTCTAATAGTTGTATATGTTGTTATTAGAGCTATACATGTCCTAACAAGTGGCTAAATGTAAGAAAATAAGTACAATGAGCTTGAAAAGCCAAAATAGGCCCGAAATGGCCTTCATTTACCCAAAATGGGTTTCAAAGGATGTGAATGGATTTACTTGACTCTAATGGTTATACATGTTGTTATTAGAATTATACATGTCCTAACATGTGGCTAAATGCGAGAAACTAAGTACATTGAACATGAAAAGCAAAATCGGCCCGAAATGGCCTTCATTTACACAAAATCGGTTTCATCTACCCAAAATGGGTTTGAAAGCATGTCAATGGATTTTAGTTAACTCTAATGGTTGTATATGTTGTTATTAGAGCTATATATGTCCTAACATGTGGCTAAATGCGAGAAACTAAGTACATTGAACATGAAAAGCAAAAACCGACCCGAAATAGCCTTCATTTACCCAAAATGGGTTTCAAAGCATAAGAAGTGGTTTTTCTTGACTCTAATGGTTGTATATGTTGTTATTACAACTATATATGTCCTAACATGTGGCTAAATACGAGAACTTAAACTAATTTAGTTGAAAAATAAACTTGCACAAGTGTCTTCCCATAATGATTTCTTCATTCGCTCGGGCACATCTTTCCATTTGACCAAAATGTTGAGTTTGTGCATACAAAACCCAATATGCTGCCCATACTTTGCACGCCACTTACCACAAGGTTGACCCAAATCATCATACTCGAGGGTCATATGGATATTTCTATCGACATTCAAACCCTTAGCCGCACCCCTTCCTTTTCGCTTCTTTGTTGCAACGATGCTTGGAGTTTTGGTGGTCCTATGCAATTCTTTCCCCGCATTATTGTGTGGCACAACGATGGATGAAATAAATGGATAATCTTCCCTAGCATTGTCGTCAATAGGGGGAGCATTATCGGCTAGCACCTCATTTATTTCCACCAAGCGAATTTCCCTTTCACGCAAGCGCTTCTCCTCATCATCCGCTATGTCTTCCGGTTCACCTTTATCCTCCTCCTTGTCCGCATCATACTCATCATCATCATCCAATGACTTATCATAATCATCATCGGTTTCTTCCTCCACAATCACATCATCTCGGTCCATGTTTGAAAGTCCTGAAATAATGTAAAAAAATAAATTAGAGACGCGCAAGAGTTAACAAAAAAACAATGGTATCAAACAAACATCAAACAAATATATAACCCCCTGCTGCCCCCCCCCACCCCGCCTGCCCCCGTTGCTCCCCCCCCCCGCTGCCCCCACTCCTGCTGCCCCCTGCTCCCCCGCCTGTTGTCCCCACCCCGCGCTGCTCGCCCCGGCCCGTTGCCCCCACTCCTGCTGCCCCCACCCCTGCTGCCCCCCCCCCTACCCCCACCCCCGCCCCCCCCCCGCCCCCCCCGCTTCTCCCCACCCTACTTGTCCCCTACCTCTGCTGCTCCCCCCCCCCTGCTTGCTCCCCCCACCCCGCTGCCCCCACCGTTGCTCCCCCACCCCCTGCCGCCCCCTTGCTGCTCCCCCACCCACCTGCCCCCACCCCCGCTCCCCCGGCTCCCCGCCGCCGCCCCCACCCCCGCCCCTCCTCACCCCCGCTCCCCACTCCCCGTTGCCCCCACCCTTGCCGCCCCCGCCGCCACCCCCCCCCCCACGACCCCGCTTCCCACCCCGCTATCCCCCCCTGCGACCCCTCCACCCCGCTTCCCACCCCCGCTGCTCCCCCACTTGCACCCCCAGGCCTGCTGCCCCCACGCACGCCCCCACCCCCTACCGCGCCCCCCCCCTTGCCGCGCCCCCCCCCCCCCCCGCCCACCCCCGCAGAACCCACCTCTGCTTCCCACCTCCCTTGCACTGCCCCCCCCCCCGCTTCCCCCCTTGCGGACCCCCGGCCTGCCGGCCCCCGTGCAAACCCTCCACCCTTGCTGCCCCCCTATAGACCCTCCCGCACAAGCCATAATTCGATCGGAAACATCTTAAAAATCATGCGACCCAACTTTAAGTGACTCTAATGGTGATACATATACCAATAAGAACTATACATGACCTAAAATGAGGCTAAAAGCGATAAATTAAAGAAATTGAGCTCGAAAAGCCGAAATCGGCCCGAAATGACATTCACTTACCCAAAATGGGTTTCAAAACATGTGAAGCGAGTTTAGTTGATTATAATACATATATACATACCAATAAGAACTATACATGACCTAAAATGAGGCTAAAAGCGATAAATTAAAGAAATTGAGCTCGAAAAGCCGAAATCGGCCCGAAATGACATTCACTTACCCAAAATGGGTTTCAAAACATGTGAAGCGAGTTTAGTTGATTGTAATACATATATACATACCAATAAGAACTATACATGACCTAAAATGAGGCTAAAAGCGATAAATTAAAGAAATTAAGCTCGAAAAGCCGAAATCGGCCCGAAATGACATTCACTTACCCAAAATGGGTTTTAAAACATGTGAAGCGAGTTTAGTTGATTGTAATACATATATACATACCAATAAGAACTATACATGACCTAAAATGAGGCTAAAAGCGATAAATTAAAGAAATTGAGCTCGAAAAGCCGAAATCGGTCCAAAATGACATTCACTTACCCAAAATGGGTTTCAAAACATGTGAAGCGAGTTTAGTTGATTGTAATACATATATACATACCAATTAGAGCTATACATGACCTAAAATGAGGCTAAAAGCGATAAATTAAAGAAATTGAGCTCGAAAAGCCGAAATCGGCCCGAAATGACATTCACTTACCCAAAATGGGTTTCAAAACATGTGAAGCGAGTTTAGTTGATTGTAATACATATATACATACCAAATTAAACTATTCATGACATTACAAACGACAAAAAGTGAGAAATTCAGTCAAATGACCTTGAAAAGCCGAAAGCCGGAATTTGAACTTGAGAAGTCGAGCCTATTGTTTACTTTTGCCACCTTCCTATGAAGTTTCAACCATTATCCCTTCCCCGTGATCTGCACGCATGTAATTTGTCGCTAACTCGACATCAGTGACATCGGACTTGGGAATGGTAAAAGGCGGGGTGTCTTCAAACGCATCATACTCCTCCTCATCCTCAACATCACCAACTCCAAGTATACTTCTTTTTCCAGGGACAACAATTGACCACTTTTTATCAGAAGGGTCAGTTACGTAGAATACTTGCTTAACTTGTGATGCAAGCACGAATGGCTCTTCACTATAACGCAACTGACCCAAGTCTACAAGAGTAAATCCACAAGGGTCATCTTTTCTTATGTAGTGCCGGTTATAATCAACCCACTTGCATCGAAATAAGCAGACCGTGAAACCAGAGTAGTCAAGCTCCCATATATCTTGAACCCGCCCATAGTATAACAATTTAGCATCAATAGGAGACTTGTCTTTGGCACTTGCATACTGTGTAGATGATGCCTCTACTGAAACGCCACTATTCTGCAGAGATCTCGACTTTTAATCTTGACGATCTGTCCAAAATGTAAATCCGTTAACATCATAACCCTCATAGGAGTGCACAGCTTCTCGAGGACCAAATGCTAGCCACTTCAGAGTTTCAGAAACATTGGAATCTACTTCACGCATTAATCGGTTATGGAACCAATCAATAAACATCTTATTATGCAACTGCATCAATGCTCTAGTCCCTTTACCTGGATTCTGATCGCGTAACTCCTCCATATGCTCATCCAAGTAAGGATGGACATGTACCATATGCTGCAATACAAATAAGTGTGCTTGTATGCGCCTTTCAACAGGAGGTACGATCATTTTGGAGCCAAGTGTACCTTTACCCTCGAGTCTGCCCTCGTGTCGAGATGTAGGAACTCCAATAGGATCAACATTAGGTAAGAACTCACAAAATTACTGACCTCTTCACTCACAATCCCCTGAATTATACTTCCTTCTGGTTGAGCAGGATTCCTTACCTTATCTTTCAAAGAGCCCATATGTCTCTCAAAGGGATAGCACCACCTCAAAAACACCGGACCACATAGCTTAATTTCTCGAACTAGATGTACAACCAAATGGACCATAATGTCGAAGAAAGCAGGTGGGAAATACATCTCAAACTTGCACAAAGTCTCTATCACACCATCCTGGAGAGCATCAAGCTTCGACGGTTGTAACTTTTTGCTACATATAGTATTGAAAAACGAACATAGCTCTGTTATGGTGTGTCTCACGTGTTTCGGCAATATCCCTCGAATTGCAATCGGTATGAATACTTGCATCATTAAATGACAATCGTGAGACTTCATACTCGATAATTTCAACTCACCGTCTAAGGTAACAAATCTTTTCATGTTCGATGAGTACCCTGATGGAACCTTAATGCCGTACAAAGACTCGCAAAAAAGTCGCTTCTCAGCTCTAGATACAGTGTAGCAAGCCGGAGCCAAATAGTTCATATCATCATCCTTCACCGTTTTCTTTCCTTTTCCTTCAATTCCTGCAGGCGACTCGTCTTCTTTTCCCTTTTCTTTTCCCTTTTCTTTTCCTTTACTAGGCACTTTTTTTTTTCTTTCTTTTCTTAGTGTCCCTCTTTTGAGCCCATAGCTCTGGTCGAAGTCCCTCACTTACCAGATACAGTCGCACCCCTTTGCTATCCTTTGTCTTATGTGGAATATTCATAAGTGTCCCCAGAATGGCGTCACATACATTTTTCTCTATGTGCATGACGTCGAGACAATGTCTAACCTCTATATCTCTCTAATATGGAAATTTCCACAGAATAGACTCATTTTTCCAAAGTCCCTTATCACCAACACTCGCTCCTTTGCCGAATATCGTTTCAATACCCTTGACTTGATCATAAACGTCAATACCAGTCAATAGTCTACGAGCAACCCCTTCCTCAACTGTTTCATCGAATGCCTTCTTCTTATTACGATAAGGATGGTCGCGTCGAAGGAACCTTCGGGTGCACATATAAACATCTTTGTGACAAGTACAAATGTATTTAGATGTTGTGTCGTCCAGGTAAATCGGGCATGTTTTCTTCCCTTTGTTCTTGTACCCGGATAAGTTCCCATAAGCAGGATAGTCATTAAGAGTGAATAAAAGTATGGCACGCAATGTGAATACCTCAAGTTTGATGTTTGATAAAACCGTCCTTCTTCCTTCGTTCTGCATGCCACCTCAAGTTCTTAGCATCTGTTTTAATTGAAAACATGCGCTTGAATCGTGGTATAATCGGAAGATACCACATCACCTTTGCTGGAGGCCCTTTCTTATCACTAACCCCTGCGCGCCTGTAACGCGACTTCCCATATCGAGGACACTCATTCATATTTTCATATTCATTTCGATATAGCACACAATCGTTTGGACAAGCATGTATCCTCTGGTACTCTAAACCGAAGGGACACATCAGTTTCTTAGCATAGTAGTTCGACTTGGGTAGTTCATGGTCGTCCGGCAACATATCACCAAAGGCTTGCAACAAGGAAGTGAAACAAGAGTCACTTATACCGGCTTTCATCTTGATATTAAAGAGTGTTATCACGGCCGTCAGCTTCGTGTACCTCGTACAACCGGGATACAACGGTTTCCGAGATGCCTCGGTCATGCACTCAAAGACACGAGGTCGTTTGCCAGCATAATCATCCACCCCCTCCATCATCTCCTCTATATAGTCCCCTTCATCATCATCATCCTCTACTTCATGATCCTCATATTCGTCCTCGATGTTCTTGTCATTCTCAATGACATTAAACTCATCTCCTTCACGCACATCGTTAACAATGGCATTCCCACCATCATATATACCCTCCTCACCGTGCCAAACCCATACATGGTAGTCTTGGCTAAACCCGCGACGAAAGATATGCTCCCTAAGCGACCCAATGCTACTAACCATGCCCACATTACTACAATCAACACAAGGACAATAAAACCCCTCGGTTCTCGTTGCAGCCTGATGACTTAATGCAGCATCACAAAATTCATAGACACCATCCACGAATTCACACGTGTCGCGACTACCGTACATCCATGCACGATTCATTTCAATCAGACCTCTAATTAAACACAACCAACAAGTACCTCATGTCAATGACGAACTTCATTACATGATTAGAGTTTATGAACCATATATATTTAATGAAATTAGGCATGCTTTCCAAGGGTCCTTATCACTCCAACCTAACCCATCCTTAGATGTCTAATCTCACTAGTGAATGTATGCCTTCTTTTCGATTCTACGGAAAATCCGGCAGCATTTCCCTACAGTTCTCCAAGTACACGATGTAGATATATAGTTACTTATATCTACATATGTACCCAAAGAACAAAAGTAGGGAAACGACGAGCCAAGATTTTCCTCTAGAATCGAAATAAAGGCATACATTCACCACCTAAGTGAGATTAAACATCTAAGAACAGTCCTAAACCGGGGACTATTCAAGACTTACTCCTAATGAGTAAGTCTCAAACGGGTATCTAGGCATATGATATGATGATGCATACATAGGTTTTTAAACAACAAAACATTTTACATCTAATCTCAATTCAACGAAAAATTTATACATTTTTTCACGTATAAACCAATTTACTATATATGAAAGCAAGAAAGTTAAATATGAATGATAACATACCAATATCAAGGTTGTAAATAGGAAAATCGAACTCAACACTCCGTCACTAGCTAGCTTCAATCAACAACAAAGTTAAAGTTAACATTAGTATAAATTAGCAAATCAAACAAAACAAAACTAAACTAAACCAGACTAAACTAAACTAAACTAAACTAAACTAATTAAGTACAACAACAACACAACAACCACTACAACAACCACAACAACAATAACCCCACCAAAGCCCTAGTTTTTTAACCTAAAAAGCACACTAACTACTTAAACTAAAATCAAATTAACTCAAATCAATCAACTTTGAACCACCCTTTAACTATTATACAACCTAATTTCACTAACAATTATTCATAAAACTACAATGAATTATAAACTTGAAGTTTCAAATATGAGATTAAAATAAAAGTTATGAACTTTTAGTTACCTAGGAAGAGGTGGAGGAGGAATGTAGTTGTTTAGGGTGGGGTAGAGGACGAATGTAGTTGTTTAGGAGGAGGAAGGTGGAGGTGCGCAAGCTAGGGCGGTGCGCAAGCTAGGGCAGTGCGCAACCTAGGGCGCCCAGCTTCGGGTGGAAATGAGTCACACGATTGGTGGAAGCTTCGGGTGGCGCGGAATCAGGTGGTGGCGGCGGTTTGGTGGCGCGTCGTCGTACCCACTGTGGTGGCGCTCAGGTGTGAACTCGCTGAAGGAGGAATGAATTGAAAATGGATTGAGGGAACTGAAATTGGGTGAATTAAGCGTGGGAAAAAAACACGGGATTGTGTGGCAGGAAAAAAACCCGAAAATCTGATGCGGTCCTAAGAACCGGATCAGATTTTTGAAAACCGCAGTAGATTATATAATCTGATCCAGTTCTCTAAAAGACCGCATCAGATTCTTTGCCCAGACTTCCCTCCCATTTTTTCATTGATTTTCGGATGCGGTTTTCTAAAAACCGAATCTGTTACTAAGTGTCAGATAAGGTTTTTTCCACTAGTGGAAGAGCTTTTCAACGATAGGTGGCACGCCCCGAGGAGACTTCTAGTCAAGGAGTTATGCCTTTCCGAAGTTGGGATTGTTTCTGCTGGAATCTGTTTTTGTACGCTCGGATCACTAATTCCGCCCATTTAATGATATTTCGACTTTACTTATTTTTGTAACTTACTTTCCTAGTCATATTAGGTTACCTAGTATTTAATTATATTAGGTTTTCACTCTTTTCTCTCTCCTCTCCCTTTATCACGTTATTTTTATATTCTTAGGTTTAGTTCTAGTTTTCTTTCTTTTTCTCTCTAGTTTAGGAGTAAATCCTAGTTTTTCATGCTCTTCATTAATTCATAAGGTTATTATTTTCATCTCTTTTCTTTCATTGATTTCTTTTATTATGTTCTTCTTTGTAGATTTCGATTTTGTTATTTATTTCATGATTGAGTAGTTTTTATTTCTAGGGTTTGGGAATCTATGTTTATATCTCTTTGATTGTGATTTAAAGTTCTTCAATGATTGGATTGGATGAGAGTAATTCCTATTGATTTGTTATAATTGTTTAATTCATGTAATTGCGCAATATCATGGGTTATGTTTAGCTAATAGGAGTTAGAATCGAAAGATCATACTCATTAGAGACTTGTTACAATTGGTAGATCTGATTATGTTGAGCGACCGTACTAGCATATGTTGATCTAAGAGTGTTAAGACCCGACTGTAGGATTAACAAAAGACTCTAATTACTCGACCCTCAATCCAAGTATTATTGAATTATATTGTATTGATTGAATTGGTATAAACATGGTGAACCGTTGCCCTAGATCTTTTTAGTCTGATTTTCTTTATTTATTAGTTTAGAATCTTAATTCACATATTTCTTGTCTTGTTTAGTTTCTCCATACCTTAGAAGCTAGATTAGAACAACCATCTCTCTGTGGATTCGACCCTACTTACTCTACTACATTGTTAGAAGGTTTGTTAGGAATTATTTTTGACAGGTGTACGATAGCCTATCACAAGCACTCGCGGATGAACTCACAAACGCTACTTGATCTCTAACCCCTTTGTTAGAGATTCAATACAATTAGCTTCTCTTGACTCACGCTTTCTTACCAAGCAAACAAAGAGTAATGTAAAGCTCTATGAGATGTGTACTCTATTTTATGAAATTGTTTAGTTGTTCTCTTTGTGAAGGCTCTCGAAAATACTCAATAAAATCCGGGAGAGCATCAAAGGTGAAGGAGAATCATACTTCAGTATTTATAGACCTAAGTCAAAATTTTGAGCGTGCCCTAACTCAAGATATCAAAGATATCATAATCCTAAGTTATGGAAAGTATATCTTCAACAATATGTTTCTCCGAGGAAAGATATTATCCAAGATATACACATGCTTTAAGGCAAGTAAATACTGAATTATAATTCTATAGGCTGGCAAACATTTCTTATGGAAAGTATTTGAGAAAAATATTTTTTCGAAAATCTTTTCTAAAACCGCCAGCTCGATCACCCAGCAGAGTGACTGATACCCAGACCTATTACCCTACTTAGTAGTATTCTGAATATGTAACCAACTGGTTCCCATATTCAAAACCATATTGTTTCACACTTAAGAACAACACAAACAATTCCACTAAGAATATCACGCGTAAATACTACATGAAGACCTAAACTATGTTCATGCACTTCAATCCTTGAAGCTTCCCTTGAATCAACAATGCAACGCTTTGTCATTTGCTCGAACATCTTCGAGAGACCATTCTAGCTTCAAGTCTTAGAATCACCTATTTGCTACACAAGAACATATCATAGCATAGCAAATATTCTTTTGACAGTTTCAGTATACAGTCATAAACATTTAGTTTCTCAATTGTTTCCTAACAGCTTAGAACCACCTCTAATATCAAATGTTCCATGCAGCTGTTTGTCATCACTCAAAACCTAGGGGGCATCATACTTCCTCTGGTCTTCTTAATTGCGCCTTGATACCAACTGTAATATTAATCGTCCCTGCACCTTGATTTGCGGCGGCGCAAAATCCGCAGCAATAGGTCATTTAAAACCACAGCAATATAAAATTATTCTACTAGTGTAAATACTCACTTTTGGGATCTTGTCTTTTAGTGATTCAAGCCTCATACTTCCTCTGGTTCTTCTTAATTGCGCCGTTTGCTTTTTGGCACTATTAATCAACCAACTTTATTAAACTATTTCGCATCATCACGTAAGAAAAAACATAGTCAAGTGGAGTCTTGTTAGATTTGTCTCAATGCAAGAATTCCAAATATCAAATTTTATAATGTTTACTTATACGCATTTAGAGATAATATGGTTCAAAAAAGTGTCTCGGCAAACATGAAAAAGCAAACAGTGCAATTAAAAAACTGAGGAAATCTTTTGAGTATAGGGGTGCAAGAAAATAGAAATGGGATTTTTTATCTTTAAAATTAGACTGTATTTAGCAACTTAGTCAGAATTTTAGAAAATGTGGATGCAGTTGCTCCCTATGAGGGCCGAATAGAGGCTCCCTTGCTAATAATGATGATATATACAAGGGGTACAGCATGTCAAAGAAGCTAAAGCTAAACAGAAAATAAAAATTCTAATAGAATATACAACCAAATATCCTGAAGCTTCTATGGAAGTGTATTGAGGGGGATTAATATATCAGTTTTGACTTTATTAGACTAATTTTAACTATGTTACAAATGAATTTCTTGATGAATTGTTCAAGCTAGTTCTACTGGTACAAACTTATAAATTCAACACACAGAAAGAGCAAAACACAAAATAAAGTTTCACAACATGATATTCTAAAAAAAAAATCACAGCACACATACAGTATTAGGGGTGATAATGAGCCTGACCTGTTCGTGAACAGTTGAAGCTCGGCTCGGTCAAACCTCGGTTCATTATGGCTCGACTCGAGTTCGAGTTCGTTTCGAGACCTTAATGAGCAGAGCTGAGTTATGACAAGCTCGGCTCGAAAAGCTCGTGAACAGACTCGATTACTTTTTCATATATGGAAATAATGTAATATGTATGTATACATAAATATATTTATTCTACATATTACACAATAATAAGTTAATAGTTTTCTTGTCATAAAATAAACTCAAAAAACAAAAATATTGAAAAAAGAAATATAAATAAGACGAGTAAACTAAACTAAAGATAATAATAGGTCAAGCTTGTTCGTGAATAGCTCGGTCAACGCTTGGTCAAAGCTCGGCTCGGTCACAGCTTGATTCGTCAAGTTTCGAGCTCGGCTCGAGTTCGAATAAATATAAATAAACACAAGCCGAACAAACAGTTCGGGATCGGCTCGACCGATAAGCACCCCTACATACACCTATGAAGAAATTACTACCTTGATATGTTTATGAGATAGCAGCTACACCTCTCAAATCCTGTAGCCCGATCTAAATATACCACCACAGGAAAGCACATAACCTCAAAATCATACCAATACAAAGTCAAAGAACCAGCCTTAAACCACAACCTTCCCTGTAGCTCTAGGACAAGGTCAACTTCCCCTAGGGGTTCAAAAAGTGGCAAATCAATGGCTGAACCACCAAAATTCAATAAGGTCAAATTATCACGAGTTTGTGAAAATGGCTCCACCCCATCAAATGCCACCGTTTGACCACCATGGTATGCCTTAAATTCGACGTGTTCGTAGTATAAAGAAAGCTTAGTGTTAGGGTTGTGCACTCGTACCGCGAATTTGAAGGCCGCGTTGAGGTGGTTGTGCCCGGTCAAGGTGTAGTTGTCGATCAATTAATGCGTCCTTCACAGTGATGATTGGCCACCTTGGTAGGAAAATAACCCAAAAGAGGGTCATGCTCAAAGCAATGAAGGAAAGAAAGACCAAAGTTGTGTTCATACATGAATACTCATTTTTAGTTTCATTTTGTTTGCGCAGTTTGTTAATAAGTGGTAGTTTGGCAGAATTCATGTGGACGAGTTGTATGTGGACTGCAAAACTTGGGTTCACTTTATATTTTGAGTTGATTTAGGAATTTGGGATATATAAATGATAGAGATTAGAGGGTATAGACGTATATTTATTTTCAAGCAATGGTGAGATAGTTAGTGGCATTACCATTTCGGCCAACTAAGATTCTAAGTTAGTTGATACCCATGACTATCTTCGAAATGTTGTTTAACCCTTCAATTTGCCAAGTCAGAACTCAGAAGCCTTCTTCCAAAGAGAGAAAAGACACTATGGGAATGACTTGGGAAGTCTTAAATAGTATTTTTTTTTCAATATCAAGTATAGTGCTTTTGGTGCATTCTCTTCACCTATCGGAATTGAACAGATTTGCTTGGTACTGATCAGGTTTGATTTCACCTTATGTTTACACCTAATTGGACCTTTTCAATTTCAATACTTTTTTGGGAAATCTCTTGAGGTACCCCTCAGGTTTGGTGTAATTGTCAAAATACCCCTCATTTGGAAATTCCTAAGATACCCCTAAGGTTTGACACATTGCTCAAAATACCTTTAGTATAGACGAAAATTCAAGTGCATTATTTTCATGAGGCATATACCCTTGAAACTTAATCTTAGAACTTCAAAGTTCAATAAGGGTATTTAGAGAATTATGTCAAACCTCAAGAGTTCCTCGGGGAATTTCCCTACCTTTTTTTAAAAGGTGAAGAGAACACACGCTTAATCAAACGGCAAGATGGAAGTGGAAGTTGAGAGAATATGAAAATGGGTTCGGGCAACCCAATATGGAGGAGGAGATAAGTGCGTTCCGACCACACTTAGAAGCTAATCGAAATTAGGTTTCATCCTGAAACCTAACAAACGGAGTAGCTCTTTAAGCACACAAAAAACGATACTCGTTACGAAAGAAAAATCCAACAATCCCAAGGGAGGTTTCACCCTAAAACTACTAAAATCAATTGCCAATATGAGTAATAACTTCTCAAACTTATAAGATTATCTATTTTGTCCTCATGTTTAATGTGAGACAACGGTTTGACTTACATGTGAGTTACTCATGGGATCTCATATAGCATAAGAGGGAAATACTAAAAGAACAATGAAATGCGGTTATGCAAATTTTGGCTATTAGTTCAATAGTGTTAAAGTTGACAACTTTAAGCAATTTAAAAGTTAAAAAAATAAAGCAAGAAGCATATAAATAATACAATTATTATCTAATAACAATAACAATGACAATAACGATAATAGTAATAGTAATAGTAATTGTAATTGTAATAGTAACAGTAATAATCGCAGTAACAGTAACAGTAACAGTAACAATAGTAGTAGTAATGATGATGATGATGATAATAATGATATCGGAACTGATCCTCAACGTGGCCAGTGGCCATTATTCATTGCAGATAGTGCAGTGTGGGCTGTGGGCAATTATATTTTTTGTGACCGGTCTTCTGTAACTATCCCATCATTACGACCATCAGTAACTATCCCATCATTAAGAGCATGCACGTTAAAGGGCCGACACCTTCCCCAACTCATTCTTTCTCATCTTTTTGGGTAAACCTATAAAAGTTAATGGAATAGGTGTAGAAAGGAGGAAAGGAGAAATTTTTTTTAGGTTTGCTCAATAATGTGGATGGTCTAAGGATTGCAAAATTTCCAACTTTAATATACATTTTTCCTAAAAAGTCAACAGTTTGTCTTCGTATTTGACAAAATAACACTTTGATCACTAATATCTCTAACTATAGATTAAAAAAGGAAATTTTGACAAGGGCAGTCCCAACTATTGTCCCCCTTCTATAAAAGTTCCCAACTTTCAGTTATCCCACAGTTTCCGAATAACTTTGGGGGGTGGTTTACAAAAATGAACCAAGTGGATGGGTTACCGATTTGAGCGGTAAACTTTTTTATTTCTTTTACAGGATTCAAGAGGGGTTTTAGGGGAGGGGAAAGGGTTTTCCACTTTTCTAGGACAGGCCGGGGAGGGGTGGCAGGGTAGGGGAAGGGGGTTTCAGGGTTGGGGAGAAGGTGGCGACAAAGGGCACGGACGGGGGAGGGGTTTTCTGGGACGGGGGAGAGTTTTTATGGGGCGGGGAAGGGGGTGACGAGGGAAGGAGGGTTTTTCTAGGGCGGGGAGGGGGCGGGAGGTAGAAGCGTGGGGCAGCAGTGGTTGCGTGGTGGTTGTGCAGCAGTGGACCAGGGGGAGGGGAAGAGAGAGAGCTGCATGGGGAAAGAGGGAAAGAGGGACACGAGATAAGGAGGAGGTCGGGGGTCGGTGCTGCACTGGCCGGTGAGAGGATAGTAGGGCGCCGACGAGCCGGCGGCAGGGAGACAGAGAATGGCGGTTTCAGGACAGGGGAGGGGTGGCAAGGTAGGGGAGGAGATTTCGAGGGCGGGGGAAGGGGGTGGCAGTGCAGGGAAAGGGTGGTGGTTTCAGAGGTTTACTTGTTGTAGTAGGTTAGATGACCTGCTAGGACCATTTTTGTAAAACACACCCCAAAGATGGGACTAGTGTGGGATAATCGAAAGTTGAGACCTTTTGTGGAAGGGGGGCTAAAATTGGGACTGCCTTTTGTCAATTTTTCCACTAAAAAATTACATAAAGTTTGTATTTTCCAAATATATATTAAGACCAATGCAATAATGTTATACATAGTAACATAAGTTAATATATAGTTTTTAAAAGATATGGTCAAAATAGAGTAGAGAATAGCCACAAAGTAAAATAAAACATCTCTTTTCTACCTCATTGCAACTGTGATGCGTATGAGGAGCATCAAGTTTGACAATCCTAGTTCTGTTAGGATTATTATGTAGTGTCCTAGTTCTGATAGGAGACTATGTATTTTATTTGCTTAATAACTCTTTGTTTTAGGTGTTGGCATGATAAAGGGATCGTATAATGTTTAGGAGTCTAATGCCCTTTAATCATTGGAGTCTTGTTAGTGTTTGAGTTTGCCTAGAAGTCTTTAAACTTCTATCTTAGAATAGGCGTGTGATATGATTATTCACCAAAGCTGGTTGGCGTGTGGATAATTATCACAAGGACTGATTTGTTGAGTTGTTTAGCTTGGTTAGGAGTCCTAACTTGGATAAGTTTATGCATTCCTATCTGATTTAGGCGTGGCTAAGTGTTTTAGCTTAATTAGGACTTTGTTTAGGCGTGTATTATATAATTACACGTTCTTCCTTAATAAAATTCAGATTGTTTTTGCTTAAAGAAATTTGAGTGCTTGTTTGCATTGAATGTTGGTCGTCGTACCACAAACATACAAATCGAGGTTTGTGTGCATCTCCTAATCGAGGTTAGTGAGAGATCCTCTAGTTCTCGAGGGAACGTATAGAGCCTATCCAATTTAAAGTTTCAATCTTTACAATTTAATTCACAAAAGTTCGAGTCTTTGACCATTACAAGTGAGTTTCGAGTGATTTCAGTTGTGTTCCTAAAATTCCTAAGCGCAAACACATCAAGTGGTATCAGATTTCCAGACACGAGGTTGTTCTCACAATCTCTCGATCCTATTAGTGTTTTTGGATACGTTGTGCATCATGGCTTCGGACGAACAAGTCGCCAAGATCTTCGCTGCCATCACCAATCTTTCGATGCAACAAACTACCAATGAGAAAAGGCACGAAGCACAGGACTTGCGCCACCAAGCCATGGTCGAACAAATGGCTGCTTTGGCCGACAAGGTTGACGATGTACACAATGATGTTGCTCGCCGTTCTCCAACAACCCCACGCAAGGACGATGATATGAAACTCAATGAACTCCCGGAGTTTAATGGGTTGAAGGGCCCCGATGTCTTCTTGACTTGGGAGAGGAGGATGGATCGCCTATTTACGTACAAAGGGCTGCATGATCGCAAAAGGTATGATCTTGCTATTTTACGTTTGACGGATTATGCTTCTGATTGGCTTGATTCGTACCAAAATCGACGTAGAAGGGAAGGGAAGGAGGAAATTAGTACTTGGACTGATTTACGCACAAAGATGAAAAAACGTTTTGTGCCTAAAACCTATAGGCATGAATTGTTTTTAAAGTTGAATTCTTTTCATCAAGAGGGTTTAAGTGTTAAAAGCTACATCAAGGAGTTCGAAAGACTTTGGCTTGCGTGTGATTGCAAGGACGATGATGAACAACAATCCGCTAAGTTCCTTCTTGGCTTGAAGCGGAAGATCGCCAACTTGGTTGAACTACATCCTTATGACTCTTTTGATGAAGTGTGTTTGCTGGCTAAGAAGGTAGAGCGCCAACAAGAGTCTAAATCTTGGGGCTTTGGGGGAAGCAACACTCCAGCAACCGAGGTCACCAAGGGGAGTGACGATCTTTCCAAGACCAGTCCTACTACTCCCTCGTCTTCCGGGACTGTGTCTAAGGCCAAGTCTCCACCTTTGACGCCAGGCCAACAAAGTATGAAGGATAGGATGTGTTTTAAATGTCGGGGTTTTGGTCATCTTCAAAGGGAATGCCCAAACAAGCTGCTGCTTTCCCATGAAGACCACCAAGTGCTGCTTGCTTCGGTGAACAGTGACAACTACACCACTGCTTTGGACCCCTTGGCTATGACTTCCTTGTGGGATTCTACCCCCATGTATGGTCCTGAACAAGAGCGTCCCAACCTGATTTTGTGCAAGACCTTAATGACTACACCACACCCTTCACACGAGCAAGAACAACGAGAGAATCTCTTTCAAACACGCTGCCTTGTTAATGGTAAGACCTTCTCCGTTATTATTGATAGTGGATCTTGTGCTAATGTGTGTGCTCTTGCCATGGTCAACGAGGTCAATTTGCCTACTCAACCTCACCCTAGACCCTACAAGTTAAGCTGGCTCGATGTTGCTAGTAGTGTTTGGGTGAATAAGCAATCACTAGTCTCTTTTCGGATTGGTGGTTACATGGACCAGATTTGGTGTGATGTGGTTCCCATAACTGCTTGCTCTTTACTCCTTGGTCGTCCATGGCAATGGGATAGAAGTGTCATTCACCATGGGAGAGATAATATTTGTTCGGTGCTTGTGAATGGTGAACGCATTGGGTTGAAGCCCTTGGCGTCAAAGTGTACTCCAACGCTACCTAAGGCTACTGTTGAGGACGAGCATGCTACGGATTTAGGTGCTGCTGCCATGGTCTCTCACACGTGCTTGAATTCTTGTCGAGATGAAATTCTTCAAGTCTCTACCACTAAGAAGGAAACACGTGCAAATTTGTTGCATACACGCCATGCCCCTAGTTTGGATGTTGGTGATTTTGTTTGGCTCTCTTTGGCTGCACAAAAGCTCCACGTCAATCACAAAAACGACGAGCCTATGGATGAAGGTCCATTCAAAGTGGTGAAGAAGTTAGGGTATGATACGTACAAAGTGTTGTTGGGACATGGAATTTGCGCCACTATGCAGTCAAGTGACTTAGTGCCATGCTTTGACGCAACTTGAGACAAGTTGGATTCTAAGGGGGAGAGTATGATGCGTATGAGGAGCATTAAGTTTGACAATCCTAGTTATGTTAGGATTCTTATGTAGTGTCCTAGTTCTGATAGGAGACTATGTATTTTAATTGCTTAATAACTCTTTGTTTTAGGTGTTTGCATGATAAAGGGATCCTATAATGTTTAGGAGTCTAATGCCCTTTAATCATTGGAGTCTTGTTAGTGTTTGAGTTTGCTTAGAAGTCTTTAAACTTCTATCTTAGAATAGGCGTGTGATATGATTATTCACCAAAGCTGGTTGGCGTGTGGATAATTATCACAAGGACTGATTTGTTGAGTTGTTTAGCTTGGTTAGGAGTTCTAACTTGGATAAGTTTATGCATTCTTATCTGATTTAGGCGTGGCTAAGTGTTTTAGCTTAATTAGGACTTTGTTTAGGCGTGTACTATATAATTACACGTTCTTCCTTAATAAAATTCAGATTGTTTTTGCTTAAAGAAATTCGAGTGCTTGTTTGCATTGAATGTTGGTCGTCGTACCACAAACATACAAATCGAGGTTTGTGTGCATCTCCTAATCGAGGTTAGTGAGAGATCCTCTAGTTCTCGAGGGAACGTATAGAGCCTATCTAATTTAAAGTTTCAATCTTTACAATTTAATTCACAAAAGTTCGAGTCTTTGACCATTACAAGTGAGTTTCGAGTGATTTCAGTTGTGTTCCTAAAATTCCTAGGCGCAAACACATCAAACTGCTAGAGCCTAGGGGTGAGAAAAAAACCGCGCACTCGATTCAAGAACCAGAGAATATTTGCTGAGTCCTAAAGAAAAACTAGAAACAAAGGCTCGTTTTCAGGTCCTGTAAATGTAAATTGTACCTAGTTGTGACGAGGTATGTTTTTCGTTCTCAGTGTTTTCGGGACTGATACCTACTAGATAGCCTCTGGAAGCAGTCTGAAGTTGGGTACCTCGATGGCCTATAGATCCAATTCCGAAATTGGATACTTGGTCCCAAAAAATTAATACTTCATAATAAAAATATGTGACAAACTACTTCATAAAAGAAGTTTTTTGCGACAAATTGCCTAATAAAAAAATGAGGCACATAACTATTTTATTAATTTTTCTTATGGTAAAAAGGTACTAATAGTCGGATTCTGATGGGTTGAATTTATGTTCGGCGTTGACTTTTTATTTTCCCTCTTTTTGTTCCTTTTACCTTTCTCCTACACCATTTCTATCTCGTTTTAACAAAA
This sequence comes from Beta corolliflora, assembly GCA_947648045.1. NCBI lineage: Eukaryota > Viridiplantae > Streptophyta > Magnoliopsida > Caryophyllales > Amaranthaceae > Beta > Beta corolliflora. Next base: position 1,888,484 of record CANSZD010000928.1, on the reverse strand, counting down.
GCAGCTACTTAGTTGATTTGATTTAAGGTATCTCTTGATCGAAGGGTTCAAGTCCCCATCCCCTTCTTCATATCAGTCATAGCATCAGAAAAGATGATATTGCATCGAGTTATAAAAAAAAACAATTTTCTGCTTAATGTCTATCTCTGGTAGCAAAAACACACCAATTTTATACGATTTTATGCCCCATAAAGAAAAAGAAGGACTGAATTCAAGAAGAGAAGGGAACAATCACACTAAACAAAAAGAGAGAAAAGGAGCAAAAAGGGGTAAAATGAATATCAAAGTGCAAGACACGTGTGGGTCAAAGCCAGAAATAAATTCATCCCTTCGGAATCTAGCCACTAGTACCATTTTACCACAAAAAATACTATAAGTAGTTTTGTGCCTCTTTTTCTATTAGTTAACTAGCCTCATATGCACGTGATGCATGCGGCGACATGTTAACATCAATACTGACATTAAAAAGCACTAGAGGCACTAATATTATTTATTGTAATTTAATTTGATCATTCACAACTTTTTTTCTATGTGATAAATGAACATGTATCATAATGTACTATAGGTTGATATTATTGGATGATATATGCTAATCTCTTTAATATATGTGTAATTTATTGTGTAACATTACATTGAGAAATTGGATGGTATAAGCCTATTTCTTTAATATATTTGAATTACGAACATATTTTTAAATAATATATTTAGTAATCGTGACATATTTCTACATAAAATATAAAATAATGAGATGGATAATCCCAACTGACACAAACAACTACTACGAACCTTTAAATAAATAAAATGATAAATTATCCTAATCGACACATACGACAATTACAAAAGCCAAAAAATAAAAAGATGAGACTATCCTCTTATTTTTGTTGGTATATTTATGGATTGTTAATGTATGTTCTTTGGAATTGTAATTGCAATTGGAAGTTTAGGTAGAAAGAAACTTTGTAAGTTCTTACTTTGTAATTGTTTGGAATTGCTTTAGTTGTATCAGCTTAATTTTCAATCAAATTTTCTTCTTTTGGGAAAGGTTTTATGCATACATTACATCTTATTATTAGTTAGGCAATCTTAACTTTTCTTATTACACATAATTGTAGATCAAGAAGGAATTGAATACTTTAAAATAAGCATTTTTTTGATAAGAGAATAGCTGAAAAGTAATTTTACAAGGGGAAACCATAGCTTCCCTTTGCTTATATAATAGAGATTTCTAACAAAAAGTGTATTTTATAAGGTAATTTTTCTCAAATTGTCTACTTCATATTTATAGATATTTTTATAGGCACATAATACTCTTTACACTTTATATTTTCATACGTTTCAAAATATACTTTAGAGTTAGTCTTATGAGAGACTGCCTACTTTTAATTTAAAATTAGACAACTACCCAAACCCAATATTAAGAAGAGAATGGACAACCTTTTTGAATACAATAACTAGTTTAATATATTTAGTGACTAATTCAAATCCATTTAGTAATCACATTTATTGATTCATTTAGTGACTAGTTTACTCCATTCGACAAGACTGTCGGGTTATTTTTTAAAACTTTTGTAGTAGTTCGAGATTCAAAGGGGAACAAGGAAGGAGAAGTGAAAAGACGACTAGGTTGGTGTGATATGTCTAGGGTTAGTATTGGATCAAAATGAAACGTAATGAGTTTGTTAGGAGAATATAGACTTGTGTTTGTCTAATTTCATGTCAAAATTATACTGCTTATTCTATTAATTTTTGTACTCTTTATACTTTGATTTTTTGAAATGACCCAATGATATCTTAATACATCTTTTTTCCACTACTCTTTATACTTTGATTTTTTCCACTCTTTATACTCTCAGTTGCTCTCTCATTCAAATAAAATCGTACCCCACTATCTCCTAATTAGATCAACTTTATCAAGAAAAGGTACTCCACTAATTTATATCACATCAACGTTTTCAATTGAACAACAATTGATAAACAAAGTACAACTTACTTCCTAAAATTATAATATTATATGCCCTGATTGTTTCAGAAAATTATATAACCTAATAAGTGAAAAGAGTATTAATGTATTATTGAGACAGAGAAGGTAATATGCAAAATCGATAATAGTTCAGGGTTCCAACTTTTTTGTACTGAATCTGAAAATTCCTATTAAGGTCAGGTGCACTGTTCTACTTAATGTTCGAGAATTAATCATGTAATCACTTATCAAATCATTAGAAGTTTAGAACTTTGCATGTTGACCATAACAGAATTTGAGTACTACTAGCCCTCAGGCCACTAAAATTTGATTATATTGTAATTTCGCGCCACTGAATATGAAATAAGAAAGATTTAGCCAGTATACTTAAACTAGGCCAAACCTCATACTCTCATAGTACTAAAAGTTGAAATTTCTTTGAAACTTGCTAAGACTTGCTTGGAAATAAAATTTCGTGGGTAATGCAACTTCTTTGATAGTTATTTAACAAAACGATCACAATAAATTTTTATTTATTTATTTTCACACTCTCACTTTCCATCTAGGCCTTCTACACATGATACTGGGAGTGGGAACTGGGGAGGAATATTGGGGGCTAATTTTAGAATATCTTGGAGGCAAAGCTACTGACAGTTAGGAAAACCAAATCTTTTTCTCAAGCTTTTTCACGAGAATACTTTGGAATAACTAGTTAATCTCTTGTTTTAGTTTCTTTTTCATTTGGACAGATAATTTGATCGACCATCTTGTTGAAGAATAATTTGTAGGGACCTTTAAGATCACAATTTACAAGACAAGACTGCACTTTTTCTCTATGCTCTTAAATTGGTATGCCAGCTTAACTTAATACATTGTTTGAAGCAAAGCACATTCACTATGTTACTAATTCAAAATGATTTGAACCAAATTACTGTTCTCTGTAATCCCATGTCTCCTTCCAAATTAATGGGATAGAGTTCAAGTTAAGATGTCTTGAGTTACATACAAGAAATGAAAAAGTAAAAGCACAAACACTGGCCAATTAGATTATATAGAGAATCTCCAAAGTAGAACTAATTTTTTTATTCTAGCACCAAGAATGAAGCAAGCCCATCTTCTCATCCCATATAAAAAAACACAAACTTGCTTCTTTTAGCCCATAAATTCACTACAAACCATTTGAGAAAATTGTACATCCCCCACCTCCAAAATGGCACTTCCTAGAACATCACAAAATCCTACTGCTAAAAAAAGAAGTCCAATCACACTATGCGCCATCGTATGCCTTGCATTGATAGTCATTGTTGGGCTAGCCATCCTCATAACCTGGCTCGCGATCAAACCCAAGAAGATCCAGTACTCTGTCGATGAAGGGTGGATTCGAGACTACAACTTGACCAACGGTCATCTAACTTCAACCTTTAACTTTGTCCTTCGAACCTACAATCCGAACCATAAGGCTTCGATATACTATGACAGAATGGATGTCACAGTGTACTATCGTGGCCAAAATGTTGCGTATGATAAGGTTGAACCATTTCATCAGCCTAAACAGAATGTGACTAGGATTATGTTTCAGAATACAGCTAAAGATGTTACGCTTCAATCTGATTCGGTTAAGTACTTGAAGAACGAGAGGAACGGTGGACAGGTTGATCTAGACATCAAGATCAAGGCAAAGATAAGGTTTAAGGTTGGATTGTTGAAAACGCGACATTATAAAGTGAAGATTTTGTGCAGTCCTGTGGTGGTGAACTTCTCTGATGATAAGAGGTTTCAGAAGGTAGACTGTGATGTGGACTACTGATATTTATACTGGATTGATCATTTTGGTGCCATTGGGGTTTTATTTTCTCTGTTTTTTTATTGATTGCGTTGCTCAATTCATTGAAATTCATTGGTTTGTGTGTTCTTGTTGTTTCTCTTCTGTTTTGTAACATTTTGTTTTTCTTATTTTGATTTTTTGAAAGAAATGAGTGGGGGTTTGAACTTTGAATGGGTGGACATGGACCATCATTTTTCTGTAATGTATAAATATCATGTATAATGAAGTTGGTTGAAATGTTTGCCTGTTGAAGTATTTATGATGAATCTGCTTCTCTAAGGAGATTTGCTGTGAAAATATTTACAAGATGTACACTCGGTTCTTGAATAGTAATATTTCAAGGTTTGTCCCTCTTTTTTTGAGAAACTGCACAAAAGAAAGTGAAACTCAAAATCCTCACTCTTATAACTTGTAACACACTAATGTGCTCTACATTTCTTACCCCCTTTCAAAATCCCTCCTATTTTCCCTCAAGTTTCTTCTCATAACCCCCTGTTATAAGTTATAACAGATAGAAATATGTTACTGCTCCAAAAGAAAGTACAATTGTGAGCTGCAACCCAATTGTTATTACTTCCACTCAGAGATATAACCTCTAACCTCAACAAAAACAATAAAAAAACAGAATATTCATCAAAATAAGCTCATTAGTGTGCTTAAATGTTGTTTAACTATATTAATTGTTCTTTTAGAATTAACTAAATCTTTTTCTATGGAAACTACAACTATTATTAAATTAAACCAAAGATACCCTAGTTCAATTTTCCTTTTTAACTAATTTAAACAAAATGTACATTTAATATACACCAATTGTTCTTCCACATAATACTAATTATACTTGAATTATATCGTCCTTTCTTGAAAAATCGTATTGCACTTATAATATACACTAATTATTATTTAAACTGATACTAATTGTATTAAATCCTATCTTAAAACAATTGGCTAACCGGGGGAACCAATACCTGAATTGAATCTTTAGCAACCCGCCTTTCTGCTTTAAGATATCGTCAATAATTTAAAATTGACTTGTATCACAAGTGTATGTATATACTCTCTTTGTTTCATGTTGAAGCATAGCCTTCCCAAACAACACATTTGAGTGTCACATATTGATAAATAGATGAGACTTGAGAGAGTTAATCACTTTATAAGGCGAAGGGGTTACTCCCCTAATTGGCTAATTGCCACATATATGGTTTTAAGGTAGAATTTCTTTGGCATGTGAAGTGCACTATCTCTCCTTACGATGGGCGCGGCCCAAACCCATATAGTTATACGAAAAGGGACCTTGCGTGTGAGGAGGAGTGTTGAATCATAGCCTTTTCAAACAACACATGTGAGTGTCTCATATTGCTAAAAAAATGAGAGAAATAATCATTTTATTTTATAAGGCCAATCATTTTAAGGTGGAAACCCCTTGATATTGTGAAGTGGATAGCTAATCATTATTTACTCTTTTCTCACTCCATTTTTTCCATTTCTCTCTCTAACTACCGCCCCATCGCCTAAGTTATAATGAAAAACAAAGTGTACAAACCAAGATGAAACGGATAGAATATACTTTAATACTTCTATATCAAGAAAGAAATTACTAGAAAAATCAAAGGAGCTAAGAGGAAACGCAAAGGACCGGACACGGGTAACACATTACACACACCTAGTCACCAACAATAAAAACTGGAGGCGAAGGTTGTGGTCGCCGCATATCCCTTAGAAGATGCGGACCAATATATGCTACTACTTGTAACACTCACCTCATTTATCCTCTATATATATACTTTCTCGTGGCCATCACTAAACACCCACCAAACTAAAAAGCTAGCCAGTAGCCACCCATCAAACTCTTTGCAGCGCACCCAACTTCATAATAAGCAAGCTAGTGCTTGTGATCAAGCATATAGTATGGTTAACAATACACTATCTCCTTCCCATCTCCCTTCTAATCTTCTACTACGTAAGCGGCGACGGAAGCTAAGGTGGCCGAAATGATCAAACATTAATCAAGGAGTACAAGTATTTTAAAAAAAATTGGAGGAGAAGATAAACGATTTATGTATTGTTTTCTCTCACAGGGCAACCTCAACCTTTGGCAATTAGAAGAAAGGAACTTTTTTCTCAAAATCGTGGCGCTTCATCGAGTCATGGCCTCGGTGTGACGTGGGTGTAGCTTGATCTGTCTAAAATCTACATGAACAAGATATCATCCTTGTAGTTTCAGCAGCATTTTTTCCAATATTCCAAGTATTTTAGTGTATGAAGTTGTAGAATTCTAGCTTCGTTATGTTTCTTATTAGATCAATGATAATGTGAACTCTTGATTGTGTTGCATTATATTTTAGTTGTTCTAGACTTCTAGTTGTCTTTTTTTTATTTTTCGAGAGAAGTTGTTCTACGCTTTTAGTTGTCTTTTAAGTGTACCACGGATTAAAAATTGTGTCGCCGCATTGAAAATTCAAACACTTTATTTCTTAACATTGATGTGCACGGCTAGGGTTAATAGTTAGATGTTGGATCTAATTAGATTGCTAACTTGTCGTGTTTTTTTTTAAGGGCTACATATAAAGAGCTAAAGATAGAACTATAAAGCAATATATATGTATTGATTACATCTATTGATGCGTGATTATGTCATAAATTCCTTAATTGATACTATTCTAACAAATACATTTAATGCTTATTTGCAACCCTAAGGCTGCATATATCAACACCGCCCTTTTTAAAAAAATTTAAGTACTTTTATACACTATTCCCCAAAACCTTTGCTATCTTTTTCTTTCGGAAGGGCACAAGTATTACAGAATAGTTTATAACTATAGAGAAATATTAGATTTCATGTAATATATGTTATTTTCATTGTTGCAGTAAAACCTTGAATACTATATATGTTTTTTTTTTTTTTTTTTTTGACATCGAGAAAATTTGCATTAATTAAAAAACAGAATTACATCCTAAGGATAGTACATCCATTCTAAAACAAAGAAACTAAATTGAGCATTACATGCTCCTATATAACAAGTACAATAATATAAGTAACGAAAACATGGATAAATCTGCTCGATTTGGAGATTTCGGAAGTTGGATAACTGCAATGCGCTTCTACCGGTGGATGACGATCGCCAAACACCTGATGAAGGGAGTGGGAGGAGTGGACCGACTTCACAAACAGGGCAACAAAGAAACAGCGAGTTGAGGAACTCGCAACATGACCAAGTCACAATCCTTTGTGACATAATACCCTTTGGAATGGGTATTTTAGGCTTCTCCGCAAAGGAGAAGCTCAAATAAGTTGACGCGCTATAAACCCAATTAACAAATTGGGGAGCCGTCTTCAGAAATCGTTTTGTCAAGGCAATGAGCAATAAGATCATTACCAAGCGAGACTGAGAGCTAACCAAAGTTAGAACTCGAACAAACCACCGATTTACAAAATCGGAGAAAACAAACCCCAGCCATGAAACCACTTGCCACGCAAACCCGAACCAATCACACAAATCAAACCCAACAATTGGAATACAAATACTACCTCCAGCAAGAAACAAAACAATCGAGCAGAGTGAGGAAACCAACAGACTCATACCAACACAACCAATAACTGGAACAACGCGGAGGAAACACCAACTAATCTAATACTCGGCGGCAACAACTAAAAAACAAAAACAGGGACCAGGGAAGGGGAAACCCACAACTAACTCAAACGAACTAGGGATTCGACACAACACGAGAAAGGGGAGGGGGAGGGGAAGCCCAATTCGACACAACTAACACTAGATAGGGGAGGGGGATGGGGAAGCCCGAAAGATCACCAACTAACGCAACCAACTCAACGACAAACTACCGGAATAACACAAGATAGGGGAGGGGGAAGGGGATGCCAAACCGAAACCAGGGGAGGGGGGAGGGGAAGCCCAAAATACAACCAACTCAACAAACGAAAATAAACCAGGGGAGGGGGGAGACGACTCACCAGACTCGACAAGGAGGGGGAGACGCGACGCCGCCGGAGTTAACTTTGTCCACCGCGAAGAACGAACCTAGAGACCGAAAAACTAGGAGAAACACGAAGAAAACCGACTGAAATCTATGAGGGGGACGACGAACGGAGAAAAAAGACAGGAAAACGATGAAAGAACGAAAGAAAAAGGCGAAGAAAACAAGGGAACTCGCCGGAGAACCCGCCGGAAACTTCGCGGCGCGGAACTCCGGCGAGTTCCTAGGGTTAGGTTTTGTTGTTTAGAGAGAAGGCAGAGAAATACTATATAAGTGTTAAAACCATAGAATATCTATCATATGAACCCAAAGAGGATTTAACGATGTTTGCTAAAGATAGATTAACTTAAATGAATCAGGCACCAAAAGTATACATAAAACACAATAAAAAAGGAATATATAACAGGCGCATGTAAAGTTATATAAGAGGTACTCTTGATCATGGCGTCCAACTTTATCCCTTTACCCCGACAAAGTTAATAACCTATACTAATAATGATTGGGTGGGTGTCCTGACATGCACTTACCACTCTACTTCTGGCTATTGTGTTTTCTTAATGATAATTAGGTTTCTTAGTTGTAGGCGTGTTTTTATTGCCTACGCGGGATGAGCGCGTATTTGACTACCTCATTGTGAAGGTTTTATTGAAAACGTTTTGAAGTCGACAAAGTCTTTAAAGGAAGACTCATTAACCTAATTGGATATTGGGAAATCGTATGGACAATTTAGAGACTTATCCAATGTAGATTTCCCCATCATGACTCAATGAATAGTCATTGAACCAAAGATTGAGTTCGGGGGTGAGGGTACGAACAAGATCAAGAATCCAATTCGCGCATTGGTGGCCTCTACTTAACAACGATTCATGTCAAGATTTATGCAATTATATAACCACGTAATATTTTAATGCGACCTAATAATTAATATTTATCGGTTCATTAAACAAACAAAAGACTGATTTTTGTTGACCTGCATGTTATTAAAGCAATCAAATTAATGGGATCATAATCAGATTGTCCAATTATTTTATTAGGCATTAGAACATTTCTTTAGGTCTTGATTAGAAATAATAAGCATGTGCGGTGATGAAAGCATTATAACCTACAATCATGCATATGAATATTTAATACTATAGAAAATAAATAAAAGAAAGGGAGATTAGAGAAAAATGTACAGTAGAGTGTTAATTCTTTGAAGATCTACATCATGCCTGTAGCAACCCAAATTCCTAAGAGTATTTTAACTATCATTATTAGCCAAAATTATATATTAAATATTATTATTATGTTTAAGTTGGAATATGACTTTTACATTTACTAACGATCTTTTTTTTTATCGGTGTTAATGTCGTATTTTATTTATACGTAGCAAGTAATACCCTACGCGCGTTTAATCATAAGTTAATTTTTTTATTAGCTTAATTATACTATTATATTTCTGAAAACGAGTTTGAATAACTTGCATTTCAATTGGATATTGTTATATGTTAGTATATCATATTTGCAAACATTTACATAATTAAGTTAGTAAGTTGTGTTGGAGACATTTTGAATGTTCATATGAAAGAAAACCCGAAAATCATGAAACCCCCCTTATGTCGGTACCCCAAAAACCCCCAGGCTTCATCTCTCCCTCTCGTGTTCCATTTTTCCCCAAAATCCCAAACCTTTGTTTTCTCTCTCATCCTCGCACCTTCCTCCTCCTCCTGCGTGCTGGCACTCGGACCAGCAATTGACGCGCGTCGGTAGACTCGCTAGAGCTTCGTCGTCTGCTGCCGCAAGCTAGCGGCGCTGCTCTCTGCTTTCTCTCTCTCCTCTACTCGATTTGCTGTTGTTGGTGTTGTTAATTGCGGTGCTGCCGCCTTTGTTGTCTGCTCCTCCACCGGCACCGCTGTTATGTGGTGCTGCCGCTTAATCGCGGTCCATCATAAGGTGCCATGCTCACCCTTCTTTTCTCTTTGTCTTCACTCTTGAAATTTGGTTTCATTGAGATGGTTAATGTAATATATGGGTTTTGAATTATAAATTATTGTCTGATAAGTAAATTAATGAGTAAGTGTTGATTATATTCCTGATTCTTCTCCTGCGTTATGTTTTCTTGGTGAAATTCTGGATTTTGTGTGCTATGTAGTGATGAAGTGATGTTTAATAGACTGAATTACAAGAAATATGTAATAAGTTAAGTTTCAGATACTATCTAGAATTAATTTGAAGGTTTTGATTTAGTATTGCGTGATCTAAGTATATAATGTTATTATTTAAAAAGTTAGAATTTGGTCATGGATTATGGTGGGTAAGATGAATTGTTGGACCCCCTCAAAAAAAAAGACGAGTTGTTGGACAAATTCTTAGTACTATTAGAGATTTGTATTACCGTGCTTAATTGAATTGTATTTCAGAATTTTAAAATTTTTGGACTATATTCTCATTAAAACTAGTATTCATAGCAGTTGTTGTGCCTTGATTCTATAATCCAGTCCTTGGAAATGATATACCATATGAAATTCTTAGTTAGGACTTAAGATTTTGTAGTAATGAGTTATTTCGATCATTAATTAGCCTTATTGAGATATTGGGTTACTTGTTAAAAATTCTTGTTGAGTTGGTTAATAAGGTTCTATGCAGAGATGTGTTTTGTGAGATTAGAGTATGTAAATTATATTATCAAAATTTACAAGTTTATAAATTCGTTATATTCAGTAACAATGAAGAATGATATTATTTCGATACATCGACTTACTTGAAATAGATGTGAAAAAGTATGGAATTAAGTTGTGTATGTATATTATAGTTCCAAATCTGCTTGACTTCTAATTGTTGGAAATGGATATGGAATTACATGAAATTGATTTCGACTCAAAATTATGGTTCAATTGTAATGCAATTACATGAATGATTGATTTGTTGATTATTGGCAACTCGACAATATTGATTGGACTGGATTGAATTAAGACCCAAAGAGGTTATTTGTGTTTGATCATTGTGAAAGAAAGATTGTATCTTTGTTGTTGATTTCTTAAAGGAGATTAATGATGAAGAAAGAAAGATATTGATGTTTTGTTATATTATCTTCGCCCGAATTGGGAAGATATTGGATTGATTGATATTCGTCGTATGTGGAAAGATATTAAACCGTCCTCTTCTCTAGCATGGCCGGGCGGGGCTCCTAGGTCACATAAAAACTTGAGTTGAGGGGTGTGCACACTATAGGTTATTGGCCATTGAAATTATTGGTAAACCGGTCGGGGCTCCCGGGTTTACATTGTGATATGACCGGCCGGGACTCCCGGGACTATCATTTGCTAATTAGTGGGTCGGCGGGGCTCCCGGATCCACTCCGACTTCCTTTTTGGATTACTTGATAGCTATTGTATATTGAAATGATTTTTATAGTTGATAATAATTTAAGTTTATTTATTCTTTATTTGATATTTGGTTATCAAAGATGAACTACTCAATTGAATGGATACAAAGAATCGTTGTTTGTTTCTAAAGACGTACAGAGTTTATGAGTTGCTGATGTAGCTGTAGTAACTTGATTTAGAATTTAATAGTACCTCGATTGCTTGTAATTGTAAATGTGAAATAAATACATAGTTTGATGTTACGTAATTCATGATTCTGGGACTCGATTTGAAACATGAGTGTTCTGAAATTTGAGTATAATTGATCTTGTCTTGAGGAATAGAGACATTGATGTTTCTATTGTTTTGAATGGATACAGATTGACATAGAAGCTTAAATAAGGGAACTTGAGATAGAAATGTAACAAGAATTTGAGTTACACCTTTGTCTTCTAGAATATATCTTTCAATGCCTTATTTTTTTTGTTTAAGGTGGAGTGTAGGTACTCAACTTTTGCTGACGTGTGCTATATTTGATTTTTGTTGTGGTTGTTGTTCTTTCCCTTTGGGTTTGAACCTGTGATGACCCATGTACCTTGTGCAATGGCGAGCAGTTGACACTAGGGCAGGTTTCATGTTGGATTCACGATGTTTAAGGTGAGGATGGCAATTCATTGAGGAACTTTGTATTCGAAGAGGTTCAATAGTAAATTCTACTTGGGTTTGTATATGTATTGGTTATGTTATTCTGATTGAAGTTTTGATTCAAGATCTCTTAGATTGGTTTGTAATATTGAGTAGTTTCATTTGGTTTGATTTCCTCTGTCGACGATTTGGGTCTTGAGATTGAGAATATTATATTTTGTTGAATTTGTAAACAGGTTTAAATTAATTCCCGTTTTTGGGTTGTCCAATTTTCAAAGGAAAGTGTGCCCAAATTTCGAGTGAAATTATGAGGCTATTTTATTAAGGTTTTTATTATGCAATGTTTGAGGATCGGGGCGTTACAAGATGATATCAGAGCAACCCTGCGACCGTGTGTTGAGTAGCCACCTAACAGAGGTAAAAGATCTTTGGGATTGATGGAAATGAATTTTGAATTGTCGAAGAAGTAAGATATGAGTTGAGAAATAAGAGTTGAGTATTGATTTGGGAGATAGTCCTTTGTATTATAAAAGTATTTTGGAAAATTAGAGTTATGAGTTGAGTATTGTATGAAATATCATCTTGAGGATTTTGTAATTATTAGAAAGGATATTGTTGGAGCTCAATTGATAATTTGGGTTCTTAGATGTAATGCCTCGTATGTTTCCATTAGTGTTACAACTCGAATTGTGTTGTATTTCATGTGTTGTGTTGTAATTGTTTATGACTTTTACTTATTCGATTGAAGTATGAGTTTTGTGAAACTTTTCTAATATTTGAACAGTTTAAAAATATTTCAAATGAGTTTTGCTTCAAATGAGGTAATTGGAATCCAATGCCAATAAGTTTTGCCCCTTTTGTTTTCTTTGCTCCTCGATTTCACGAGTCGAGTTGAAGTAGAGTTTCAAAAGATGATGGCAGAATGGAGGCTAGACTTCTAAATGGATGTTGTTTGTTAAATTGTTTTACTTATTGGTTCTTCAAATGTCTGTTTTCAAGTTTCGAGGACGAAACTTCTTATAAGGGTGGTAGAGTGTAACAACCCAAATTCCTAAGAGTATTTTAACTATCATTATTAGCCAAAATTATATATTAATATTCTTATTATGTTTAAGTTGGAATATGACTTTTATATTTACTAACGATCTTTGTTATTTTATCAGTGTTGATGTCGTATTTTATTTATACATAGCAAGTAATACCCTATGCGTGTTTAATCATAAGTTAATTATTTTATTAGCTTAATTATACTATTATATTTCAGAAAATGAGTTTGAATAACTTGCAGTTCAATTGGATATTGTTATATGTTAGTATATCATATTTGCAAACATTTACAGAATTAAGTTAGTAAGTTGTGTTGGAGACATTTTGGATGTTCATATGAAAGCAAACCCGAAAATCATGAAACCCCCCCCCCCTTATGTCGGTTAATTGGAAGACCCCAAAAACTCCCCATGCTTCATTTCTCCCTCTCGTGTTCCTTTTTTCCCCAAAATCCCAAACCTTTGTTTTCTCTCTCATCCTCGCACCTTCCTCCTCCTCCTGCGTGATGGCACTCGGACCAGCAATAATAAGCATGTGCGGTGATGAAAGCATTATAACCTACAATCATGCATATGAATATTTAATACTATAGAAAATAAATAAAAGAAAGGGAGATTAGAGAAGAATGTACAGTAGAGTGTTAATTCTTTGAAGATCTACATCATGCTTGTAACAACCCAAATTCCTAAGAGTATTTTAACTATCATTATTAGCCAAAATTATATATTAAATATTCTTATTATGTTTAAGTTGGAATATGACTTTTACATTTACTAATGATCTTTTTTTTATCGGTGTTAATGTCGTATTTTATTTATACGTAGCAAGTAATACCCTACGCACGTTTAATCATAAGTTAATTATTTTATTAGCTTAATTATACTATTATATTTCTGAAAACGAGTTTGAATAACTTGCAGTTCAATTGGATATTGTTATATGTTAGTATATCATATTTGCAAACATTGACATAATTAAGTTAGTAAGTTGTGTTAGAGACATTTTGGATGTTCATATGAAAGAAAACCCGAAAATCATGAAACCCCCCTTATGTCGGTTAATTATAAGACCCCAAAAAAACCCCAGGCTTCATCTCTCCCTCTCGTGTTCCATTTTTCCCCCAAAATCCCAAACCTTTGTTTTCTCTCTCATCCTCGCACCTTCCTCCTCCTCCTGCGTGCTGGCACTCGGACCAGCAATTGACGTGCCTCGGTAGACTTGTCGGAGCTTCGTCATCTGCCGCCGCAAGCTAGCGGTGTTGCTCTCTGTTTCTCTCTCACCTCTGTTCGATTTGCTGCTATTGGTGTTGTTATGTGCTGTGCTGCCGCTGTTGTTGTCTGCTCCTCCACCGCCACCGCTGTTGTGCGGTGCTGCCGCTTAATCGTGGCCCATCATGAGGTGCCACGCTCACCCTTCTTTTCTCTTTGTCTTCACTCTTAAATTTTGGTTTCATTGAGATGGTTAATGTAATATATGGGTTTTGAATTATAAATTATTGTCTGATAAGTAAATTGATGAGCAAGTGTTGATTATATTCCTGATTCTTCTCCTGCGTTATGTTTTCTTGGTGAAATTCTGGATTTTGTGTGCTATGTAGTGATGAAGTGATGTTTAATAGACTGAATTACAAGAAATTTGTAATAAGTTAAGTTTCAGATACTATCCAGAATTAATTTGAAGGTTTTGATTCAGTATTGCATGATCTAAGCAAATAATGTTATTATTTGAGGAGTTAGAATTTGGTTATGGATTATGGTGGTTAAGATGAGTTGTTGGACAAATTATTCGTACTATTAGAAATTTGTATTACCGTGCTTAATTGAATTGTATTTCAGAATTTTAAAATTTTTGGACTAAATTTTCATTAAAACTAGTATTCATAGCAGTTGTTGTGCCTTGATTCTATAATCCAATCCTTGGAAATGATATACCATATGAAATTCTTAGTTAGGACTTAAGATTTTGTAGTAATGAGTTACTTCGATCATTAGTTAGCCTTATTGAGATATAGGGTTACTTGTTAAAAATTCTAATTGAGTTGGTTAATAAGGTTCTATGCAGAGATGTGTTTTGTGATATTAGAGTATGTAAATAATATTATCAAAATTTACAAGTTTATGAGTTCGTTATATTTAGTACTATGAAGAATGATATTATTTGGATACATCGACTTACTTGAAATAGATGTGAAAAAGTATAGAATTAAGTTGTGTATGTATATTATAGTTCCAAATCAGCTTGACTTCTAATTGTTGGAATTGGATATGGAATCACATGAAATTGATTTGGACTCAAACTAATGGTTCAATTATAATGGCATTACATGAATGTTTGATTTGTTGATTATTGGCAAATCGACAATATTGATTGGACTGGATTGAATTATGACCCAAAGAGATTATTTGTGTTTGATCATTGTGAAAGAAAGATATTGTATCTTTGTTGTTGATTTCTTAAAGGATATTAATGATGAAAAAGGAAAGATATTGATGTTTTGTTATATTATCTTCGCCTAAATTGTGAAGATATTGGATTGATTGATATTCATCATATGTGGCAAGATATTAAACCGTCCTCTTCTCTAACGTGACCGGCCTGGGCTCCCGGGTCACATAAAAGCTTGAGTTGAGGGGTGTGCACATTATAGGTTATTGGCCATTGAAATTATTGGTAAACCGGCCAGGGCTCCCGGGTTTACTTTGTGATATGACCGACCGGGACTCCCGGGTCTATCATTTGCTAATTAGTGGGTCGGCCGGGGCTCCCGGATCCACCCTGACTTCCTTTTTGGATTACTTGATAGCTGTTGTATATTGAAATGATCTTTAGAGTTGATAATAATTTAAGTTTATTTAGTCTTTATTTGATATTTGGTTTTCAAAGATGAACTACTTAATTGAATGGATATAAAGACTCGTGTTTATTTCTAAAGACGTACAGAGTTGATGAGTTGGTGATGTAGTTGTAGTAAGTTGATTTAGAAATTAATAGTACCTCGATTGCTTGTAATTTTAAATGTGATAAAAATACATAGTTTGATGTTACGTAATTCATGATTCTGGGACTCGATTTGAAACATGAGTGTTATGAAATTTGAGTATAATTGATCTTGTCTTGAGGTTTAGAGACTTTGATGTTTCTATTATTTTGAATGGATACAGATTGACATAGAAGCTTTAATAAGGGAACTTGAGATAGAAATGTAACAGGAATTTGAGTTACACCTTTGTCTTATAGAATATATCTTTCAATCCCTTATTTTTTTGTTTAAGGTGGAGTGTTAGTACTCAGCTTTTGCTGACGTGTGCTATATTTTATTTTTATTGCGGTTGTTGTTCTTTCCCTTTGGGTTTGAACCTGTGATGACCCATGTACCTTGTACAATGGCGAGCAGTTGACACTTCATGTTGGATTCGCGATGTTTAAGGTGAGGATGTCAATTCATAGAGGAACTTTGTATTCGAAGAGGTTCAATTGTAAATTCTACTTGGGTTTGTATATGTATTGGTTATGTTATTTCAATTGAAGTTTTGATTCAAGATCTCTTAGATTGGTTTGTAATATTGAGTAGTTTCATTGGGTTTGATTCCCTCTTGAGGTTGTTTCTGCGAAAGCGTCGACGATTTGGGTCTTGAGATTGAGAATATTATATTTTGTTGAATTTGTTAACAGGTTTAAATTAATTCCCGTTTTTGGGCTGTCCACTTTTCAAAGGAAACTCTGCCCAAATTTCGAGTGAAATTATGAGACTATTTTATTAAGGTTTGTATTATTCGATGTTTGAGGATCGGGGCATTACAATGCCAAGTAAATTGTTAGTAAAACAAGAGGTCCATTGGAATCGACCCTCAGGAATTATACCTTTGTCGACTGGGTCTTGTATTACGGTCTACAGGATGAGCAATCTTGAAGCTTGAAATAGGAAATTCGAAGGTATGAATGAGTTTGAATTAGTGTTTCAATGTGTTTGTAGAGAATTTTTGTAGTTGGGAGTATGATGAATTGTATGATATTGAGTATTAAAGTTGTAGGGAAAAAGTATTATAGCATTCAAACAAATCCCAACTATTTATATGCAAAGGAAACAAAAACAAAGCGAAAGGATAAGGAACACTAGAGGAAAAAAAGGCAAGGGTTGCGGTTATCTGAAAATCGCAGCCCGTCACACTAAAGGGTTGCGGTTATCCCAAAAACCACAGGCCTTCAGACTAAAGGTGTAATAGTCCAGTTTTCAAGCAGATTTTGATTAATTATTAATCATGCTTTAGTTATGGTTATATTTGGAAAATTCATTACTAATTATCAAATTATGATTTCAAAATCAAATAGTTTAATAAAATGTCTTTGCATTTGTGGAGTACAAAGTATATTTATAAAAATCCAAATAAGCAAAACCCAATTCCTGTTTCTTCCTTTCTCTCGTGGCTTCTATAAATTTCTAGAGAAATCCTTATTCTCTAATGGTCTTATATAAATCTTTGAAGCTAGACCATCCAAAAAGGGAAGAAGAGCAATTGAAACCAACTCATTCTCTCTCCTCCGTGGTTCACCCTCATCCTTGGCTCTCTGTATCATTCGTCCTCCCTTCGCTTTTTGCGTCCAGCCACTAGCTTCTGTGCTGGCGGTATTCGTTAGCTCACCGGAGCTTTGTCATTGACCCGCGTTGTTGCTCCCTTTCTATCTCTCTCCTCCATCGGGCATACGGGTTGCTGCCCATTGCACCATCTCTACTGGGCCGCCGCTGCCGACGACTTGACAGATGGATGTCGCCACCTGTGCTGGTGGTCGCCGGAGCTAACGCGACCTTGTGCTGTTCAATTGGTGTCGTTTCCTTGATCTGCCTCTTCTTTGAAGTTTGAAGAAAAACCCAAATTAGCTTTGGGGTAACTCTTATCAAAGGTATAATGAGTTCTTCTTCCTCCTCTATATATGAGGCTGTTGCCATTGTTTATTATCTGTTCCTTCTTTTGTTCTTTGAGATAGACCCAAATTAAGTATTGGGGAATGATTTTGGTATATTGATAAAAAGAAAACCAAGTCTGATTTTCCAAGGTATAACCTAGACCTAAGTCTTTTTTTTCATATTTAATTCCAAGAACCTAAATTCAGATTTCATCTGATAAGAACATTCTCCATAACCAATATTCATTTGTTATAAATGTTTGATATTAGTTGTGAATTGAGTTTGAAACTTTGATTAAAAGATTACAAATCAGTTAGCACTAGTGGAAAAAAGTTCAACCCCCTGCGGTCAAAACCGGGCTTTCTGCTCTGGTTTTGGGCCGCATCGGTGAAACTCGCAGCAGTCCCCAAATATTAACTGATCCGGTCCTAAACCGGATCAGTTAATCATTCACCGCTGCGGTTTTGGGTGAAAACCGGAGTAGTTAAGCAAGTTAACTGCAGCGGTTGACCATCCCAAAAACCAAAAATTTTTTTTTTTTTTTTGCATTTTTTCATTATTAATCAATACAAAATCAATAATATATATCAATACTCATTTTATTAAGCATATTATGCTCAATTGAAGCACAAGAATCCTTTACAATGTCTATCAATGTAGCTCAACTTAGCATCCTAATAAAGAATCCTTTACAATGTCTATCAATGTAGCTCAACTTAGCATCCTCATAAAGAATCCTTTAAAATGTCTATCAATGTAGCTCAACCAACGTACCAAACGTCCTCTTCAAGCTTGGAGTCTTTGACTGTGTACAAGAGAACAAACATAAATCACTTTTACAACAAGGGGTGGACTATGTTCAGATTTCTCCACATATTCAGTAAACAGTTTAATCAGTTAACTCCAATACAGAACAAACACAAGATCTAGTATGTTCCAACATCGTACCTCTGAGTGTAGCAATGGAGACTTCTTCCTGTTTGTCACAGGCTTTACATCATCGGAAACTGATTCGGAAGCAGATCTCTCCTTCAAATACAGCTGCTCTGAAGCCCGGAGATCAGAAACATATTCTCTACATGTTGATCTCGATACTCTAATTGCATAGTGAAGTAGGATACATTAATGATGTATGTATGTAAAACGCAAATGGATAATGGACACAAGTATACAGTTTTGACTAACCTCAAACTTGGCACATAGCTCTAAGTGTTGACAATGAATGGCCTCAATGCAGAAAGTTCCTTCTCTTAAAGGAAGAATAATTGACGGAATGACACATCTCCCCAGTTTTGACAAATCCACCTACAAGTTCTTTATATGAGAAAGCACAACACCATTAGACGTTAACTGGATTTCTATCTCTGGTATACTCTTGAAAGAAATTATGTTGTCATATTCATCATAACAGGCAACTGTCAATGGTGGGAAACAAGAACCTGCACTATAGGCAAGATATGGCTGGCATTAGCTGCTGTTACTGTGGTTGTAGGTAAATCCAAGAAATTCACTCTTGGTTCAGAAAGCCTAGAGAAACAAGGAGCTTCAGCAACAAAAGTAAAAACATCAAGAACGATACATCCACTCATAGAAAACAAATGACAAATTTGTATGGCTTAGTGTATTAAAGGCTTTAGGCATATGTGCATCAGAATAGGATGAGAATTAAAGCCTTATTTCTGCAAACTCCGGATCTTGCAAACTCTTCTCTTTCTCCCATTTCAGAGAAAGAAGAAAGAAAAGATTTCTTATATAGCACCCGAACAATGAAAAACTGAGAAGAAAATATATTACTCCCAAGTTAATGTGTATAGATAACACTCATCCTTCCAGATCTAAGCAGTCTAATTCCATACAAAAATGCAGGAGTAAAAGCAACCTACTATCTTACTTAGAGGTAGATGAAAAGATAATACTCATCCTTTCGTATACAGGCAATCTAAATGCACCAAAAATGCACGACCATATGCAACTTACGATCTTACTTAACCTACATCACACGAGGAAAACCAGTTTATCTGTAAGTAGCTGCATAGCTGACTTAGGAAACTACCATCTTTTGTACAAGTCAAAAATCATAACTATAAGATTACGTCGAATAAACAAAATAAATTTTCCAGCTACATCTAAGCCACCTAAAAAGCAAGCTGACACAGATGTGGTCCAACTCAGAATCATGCTAAAATTGGAGGGGGTGTGCAGGGGGAGGGGGTGTGCGGGGAGCAGCAAGAGGGGGTCCGTAGGGAGGCAAGCAAGAGGGGGGGTGCATGGGGGTGTGCAAGGGAGATTAAATTAAGAGAGAGGCACTTATAGTAGCTTAAATAGACAAACTAATCATGGACTTCAGTCTTCAAAACCCATAAATATGCTAAGGTTCTAGATTAAATAAAGGCAAATATCTAATTATGCATTTGAATAATAGTATAAGCTGCATTGATAAAGATACATTTCACAATAACTCATCAACCACAGTGATGCCAGATTTTGTATCAACAACAACAACCATATATGATATATTACTACATCAAAATGTGAACAATTCCCATACCTGAAGTGCCCGCCACAATTAAAAATTTAGAACTGGGTCTTCATGTGCGGGGGCGAAGAAGAGGGGGTGTGCGGGGGGGTCTCGAAGGGAAGGGTGGTGCGGGGGCGGCGGCAGGGGGAGGGGCGTGCGGGGGGGGCAAGGGGAGGTGGTGCAGGGGGAACCTTGTAGAGGATAATCCTTCGAAGATAAAATCAAACATAAAAATAAAAACTTAACATAGTATCCAGCACATAATTATAAAGCAGCAACTGCATAGGTCAATTCTCCATATGAACCATATTAAAAACATTCAAAATAATGCAACAAGCCTCACAAACCACATGTTCATCATCAAAACAAATATGAGCAGAAGGAGAAGGAGGTTGGCAAACAGAGAACACAACTTTCAGGTTAAAATCCTATTAGGACATGAAATACATATATCATGTTTTCAAAACTTTCAACAGAAAATACATAGTTTGCTATAGCTTGCTAATAAAAAAATGAAACATCCAGTAGCTCTATGATTGTAATATGTATATTGCAGTTAGTTGAGATCTCATAAAGAAACTCTTACAATACACCTCCTTAGTTTGTCAGTCACTTTCAGATAACCAAACAAGACCTCTAAACTTCACCACATTCCCTCTGCATCATCAATCAATTTTTATTGGAATACTGAACTTTAGTTTTCGAGCTTATAACAAGCAAAAGGTACACAACCATCAAATGGAACCAGAATTTTACATGATCTTAACATATGTACTTTACACCACAAAGAAAATATCAAAATAGTACATATATATCTTGGATCACTCTATAGAATGCAGATTTGGAACCCGTATGTAAAATGCTTAAAAGCAGATATAAGTGACTACCTTACCTGCATCACTAATTCATCATCATTGCAGCTTTCTGTATAGCCGAGGGCAGATTCAGGTTCAGATTCAGAAAGACTGGATAATACCAAAAGTTCATGCAATATAAACATGGAAGAATGTGATTAAAGAGGAAAAATAAAAATACATGCATTTGATAGGAAACGCAATCAAAGTTATTCATTAAATCGAAAGTACTCTGCAAAATGATGATGTAACTTGTGAAAATATCAGAAAAGTGAATGTTACTGCTATGTGTTTAAGTTATAGAACCATCAAGTCCTACAATTTACAAACCTGATGCAGAATGAACTAGAACAAAAAATCTAGTATCAAATATCCTATACATGAAGCATCAGTTATGCCACTAATTATTTTCATTAAGTAATTAATTATAACATATTCAATGTATTAGTATTGCAACATAAAAGGGCTTCAGATACATGAAAAAATTTCCAATAATTCTTAGCCACAACCTTGCATAGATTACTAACATTACATCCTCCACATCATGACGTAGAGGATTCGGCTGTCAATTACATCCCGCTAACTAACTATGTAGGAGCATATACCCTTATGCAAAAGATTGGTACATTTTCTGATTTTGCCTACCTTCTCGCCGAACTGCATTACTTGTTTCAAGAGAATTTATCAGTACATAGCCATCATTGTGGCCTAACATTGTTACATGCATATATAAACCGAAGTAGAGACATACAAGTTTCTCAAGTTCTTTGAGAGCCAACAAAAATATCTGGCTCAAAGAACATCCCTTAGAATGACAACCTTAATTGTTCAAACACTTGCAGCCATATTTGGAATATTAGGTAACTTTTCTTATCGTACTTGCTCAGAATTTTCCGCATTGCTTCCCCTTCCCCAATTATTCTAGTGTATAAAGCTGTAAGTATTCATAATTTTCGTTGTTGATCTCTGGAAATATTGTTTCAGTTGGGGTGTTCATTTCGCTAGTGTAAGATAACTTTTTGAATCTACAATCCTTGAATTATTTAAGCAATCCTATAATAAGATCCTTTACCATCAGAACCACAAAATAATAGGAAAAATCAATTCAAGTTCAACATAGAAACGAATACAAACAATTATCATCACATGAAAACCCTAACAACAAGTAATAGGATAACGGCCAATCACCCTAATTCCAGTAATTCAAAAATTTCAAAAACCCTAATTCCAGTAATTCAAAAAAATCAAAAAACCTAAAAAAGAAATCCTAATTACAAACTAATTTAAAAACGAAATTACCAAGTTGAGCTGGCAGAGGTTGGTGGTTGGTGACCTTGGCTGTCTTGGCGAAGACGCGGCGACCTCCGACGGATCAAGAGCAGAAAAAACGTAGAAATCAGAAAGCAGAAATGAGGATTAATCAAGAGCAGAACTGATTACGATGAACAAACCCTAAATTATGGGTATTTTTGATCGAGTCACCGACGAATGAAGAAAAAACGCAAAAATGGAGGAAGAAGTTGATATTTTTAATTTTCTTTTTGTATTGGAGGTCGAAGTTGAAGTTATTGGTGGTGAGTACGAATCGATAGCAGAAGAAGATGAAATGGAGGTTGAGAGTGAGGTGAGGTGAGGTGGTGTGGGTTACAAACCCTAGCCCGTGAGAGAATAGAGGAAATGAGGGAGAGGAGATGGGTGCGAGAAGAGGGGGTGGTGTGGGTTACAAACTCTAGGTGGTGTTTATGAACTTCGCCCGTAGAGGATTTCGAACTAAGGAAGCAGAGGGAGAAATGAGAATTCGTGCGAGGGAAAACGCAGGTTAGTCAAAATGAAATTGGGCAACATTAACCGCTGCGGTTAATAGAACCGGAGCGGTTATCAGAAAACCGGAGCGGTTTTCTTTTAACCGATCTAGTTCTCTTAAGGAACACAGCGGTTGTGGTCCCAGGTTTCCCACCCAAAATTTCGAGGATTTACCGATTCGGTTCTCTCAAGGACCGCAGCGGTTGTGTTGTGACATATAGCGTTTTTTCCACTAGTGTAGTGTTAAATTTAAAGATTGAATCTTTTTCCTTGTTTAATGGATTGATACTTGTTTTAAGGGTTCACAATATATGATTAGATTTTTTTTAAGTTACTTTACGAAGTCATATTTTTATAAGTTATATTCTCTATGAATCAAGATTGAGGTTAAGTGGATTTACCATGTGAGATTGATAATGTGAGTTAGATTGTGAAATGGTTTGTATATAAGGATTTGTGATTAGTTCATGAACCAATTTAGAAAGTATAAGCAAGTCAATTTCTTAATTTGAATTATAGTGGCAGTGATGATTAATAGTTGTTATTGTTGATGAGGTGAATCATTGTGGAGTTCAAGATCATTGAGCCAGAATAATGGATTATTGGACTTGATTTCAAGTCTTCGGTAATACTTGAAGGTTAAGTAAAGGTACACATTGTCCCTCCACCTTATAACTAAACCATTTTTGTGCTATTACAAGGCATATGAATTTCATGACTTTCCAAAAAGGAATATGAGTTTTGACTTGAATTTGTTATTGTTTTATAATCATAAAGTTCAACTTGGTTGAAAGTATGATTCTTAAAAACTGAGTTTGTCTGATTTTCGGAGTATATGATTTGACATCAAGTATTAGAATATATTGAGTTTATCATTTGATTGATAATCATGATTTTAGATATCTTTATAAGTTTCGGTTATGGACGATAGTCTGTTCGGATATTTGGAAGTAAGTAAGAGTTATCCAACAACACCAATTTATGTTATACTAAGCCAATCGTGTTTGGAATTGAAGTATATTTTAATTTTCGAATCTTAATAATTGTTGAGCAACCCACGTTCTAGACATGATATAAAAGTATGGATGTTGGATTACAATAATTTAAGTAGAGTTAGTCGTTATATTTCTCAATGTATCTATAAGTAAAATAAACTGTCCGATCTCGTATGCTTTGCGATAAGTAATTAACTTTAATTCGATAAGGTTGATAAGCTTATGAAACTCAACTATGTTTGTACTAATATTCGTATATGTATATATAGTTGTAAATATGTGAAATATACAAAGAGTTGATTCATACAAGGTTACTAGAAATATAAGTATATTGTGATAGTCAAAAGGCTTCCGTTTCAAGTTTCTTATATATAATCTGAAATATAAGATACAAGGCTTTAAAGATAATTTTATATCAACATTGAGGAATACAGAATTGACTTTTGGGAAATAGGAGTTTGAAGTTCTGATGATAATGTAAGATTCTGAATCCTATTATGAGTTTTGTATGTTTGAGATTCTCTGGATCATGAGAAGGTTGTAGATAGAGATTTCAAAAGTGAACTATTATTTCGAGATGTTAAAAATTGTGCAAATTATGATATCAGGATACTTTAGTGATACGATGGAGAGTCTATGATAACTATTGGAGCTAGCAATAAAATCTTTTGGGGAATTAGATTGAGGATGAATTTGTAAAGTTATCAAGTAAGCTTTTCTGATTCTGTTTTTGGGAGAAAGTGAAGTTTAAAGTTACAAGTTAAATTATATTACAGAGGTATCCTTAAATAGTCTTTGGAATTGGGTTTATAAGATTGGATATTTATGTTGAAATGGTTGAAGGATAAAATAGTTGTTTGAGGAGCTCTATTTCGGGAGGTAAGTTGTTATGTGAGAAGCTAAAGTTGGGCAACAACGATTGTAATTTGAAAGTAGATTAATGGAATATGATATGAGAACTTCACGGGTCATTAAAGCAAGCTGGGTAAAGTAGTGATAAATTGTGGATGACATAAATCAAGTATTGAGAAGTAAATCATATATGTGAGGATTATAATAGTTATATAAGAGCTCAAGAAATGAGTGACGGATTGAAGGAGTAGCAAAACAATATAATGAAATTGCAATAGTTGAATTGTGAAGAACTATACCCAAATTGGAAAATCTTCTACTATGAGTATTAGACGGGGATAAATAAAAGGGTTTACAGATATCATCCTCTAACGGAAAGAGTAAGTTAAATAATGTAAAGTGGGAGAAGTATAAATATTTTGTAAAATGGGCAGTGGTGATAGGCTTTAATAATAAAATAAAGGAGTCAAGATTAATATGAACATTGAGTTCAAATATTTAAGAAATATTATTATGAATTATAAATGACTTTAATTATTTGGAGTGATAATAAAAATTATAAACGGATAGCTGAATAATGGTATAACTATTTATGACATGGAAAGATGAAATAAGATGTTGTTGAGTTATAATAATAATTGTAGATTATAAAATATGGTATAATATATTAATGGTTATGGAAGTATAAAGTATCGAGGCAATAAAGTCGGGAACCCAAACAACGATCTTATGATACTAAGGCTAAAGTAATGAGGTGTCAGTTCAACTATGGGGTGGAGTTTAATCATTTTAGATTATTTGTCAATGGGCTACTAGAAGTCGGAGTTCAAGTATGAGAGGTCTAAATAATTGAAAGAAGGAGGAATGTTAAACGCCAAATTATTTTAATGGAAGAGTTACTTGTAGTTATAATACATAAGTCCGATCTTTATGAGTTTCACCTAAATTATAAAAAAATTATGTCCTATGAAGTTTTATATTATGAGACTTAGATAGATGTGATATGATTTATAAATCTAGAGATATGAACAATGTGGAATTTGATATTACTACATTGTGACTACTTAAAGTTTATGTAAGATTTAAGTTCTATTTTGGGATTATAATCTTTCAGGAAGCTGTGTTTTGTTGAGTTCAGTTATGATAATTGATGAGCTCGTAGAGTTGAGACCACATTTCTTTTAGAGTCCGCATTTGAGTAGTTTTCATCAAATAAATTTTATAAAAGGTTATTTATAATAAGTTGTTGGAAACTAGAGCATTTATCAAGCAAATTTAAGTTTTGTGTATAAAATGCCTAAGTGCAATTGTGTTATAAGATTTTGATATATCTGATTTGAGAATCCTGAATTTAAGTTTTGGAAATTATTGAATTACGAATTTTGATTCTGTTTCTGTGAGGGGAAGAAGCTACTAGAGCAGTGATGAACAACGTTACGTATTGATATTACGTATACTACGGGGACAAGTCCTGAAAAGTCTTGCAAGCAGTACATGGAAGAGGGAGACGTCCCTTGTAAAAGTTTAGAGAATGCGCCAGGATGGCAACTCTATTTGTGTTCTCTTCCCCAATGAAATATGATTTATGAAAGAAAATAGAATATGTATTTGAGTATTCAAGTGGTTTCCTGGAAAGTTATTTCAAATTCTATTTACGAAGTGACGTCTTACTCACCCAAGTTATGAAATTCATGCGCCGATTATGGAATTGATTTACCAAGAAACTCGTTAGGAATTTATGAAAGGAGTTAACTGCGATATACATATTGGATTAAAGGTTTTTTTATCTGAAACACAGAAGTGGGAGATACTTATTGTTAGAGTTGTTAGAGTTGATTTCAGAAGATCATATTAGTTCTATAAAATTCTCATGGTTCTGTCAATTGAAGTATATACTATTTACGTTATAAGATATTCGTATTATTATTTTAAAAAAAGAAGTAACATTATAAATTGCGTTCAAGTAATTGATATATATATATAATTCTTTTATTATGACTTCTCTGTATCTTGATTTCAAATGTCTCGTAAGATAAACTTAAATCTGTAAATACATTTTAAGCCACCAATTAGATTTTCTGGTTAGACAGTACGTGTGTACTCAGTTTTGCTGATTTTGTTCTTGGAACCTGTCCTGGTGGGGCAGAGTTCATTATTAAGTGACTTTGCAGGTATAAGGATTTGGCAAGAATAGTTCAAGGACCAGGAGCATAAGAGGGGTAAAGGACCTTGACAATGTGATGGTTAATGAAGTAATGATTCTTATGTTCTCTTATCGTGCACTCCGGAGAATTAGTAAAAGATAAATTGTTTCGAGAGCATTTAGATACTTTTTGTTTTGAGGATTATTGTATTTGAGTTTAAATTTTCGCTATAAGTGAATGTCTAATCGTGGTTTATTAAATGATAATTGAGATTTCTGACTGTTAAGTATGATTAGCTAGTAGCTCGGAAGTGCGGGCTTTTACTAAAGGGATGCGGTTAGCCCAAAAACGGCAGCCTTTTAGAGTGAAGGGATGCGGTTTTTGCGCTAACCGCAGCCCTTGGGCCTTATTTATCCACGTTTATCAGTTATATTCATTCCCAGCCCCAGTCCACTCACCTCTCTCATTCTCTATCTCCCGTGACGTGCCCTCTCTTCTTCTCCCCCTCCTCGTTTCTTTCTCTTCGCCTACTGCACTACCAAATTCTCTCTCATTCTCTATCTCGTTCGAATCTCTCTCCTCTCGGGATTATTTCGCTTCTGTTTTTTTTTCTAGATTTTATCTCTAATGGCTTCCAAAATTTTCACCGACAAAAATGCCATTTTCAGAAACCTTAGAGCTAAATCTGAGAATAAGGTTTGCAAATTCTTTTCCATTTTTCCACTTTTTGATCCTCAATTGTCTTGTTAGGGTTACGATCTGGTTCAGATCGGGGTTTAATTTGCTCGAAAATCGATTTGATTTGGTTTTTTTGGGGAATTTTTTGAGGTTATGAATTAGATGAGATTTTTGTTTTGATGTATTTTCAGATGTGTTTCGATTGTAATGCGAAGAACCCTACTTGGGCGTCGGTGACCTATGGGATCTTCCTTTGTATCGACTGCTCCGCGGCTCACCGAAGTCTCGGTGTTCATATCAGTTTCCTCGTGTTTTTTTTGTTTTTAATTATTAATCTCGATCGTTGTTTTTCTTAGTTTGTTGTTTTATTAATCAGCGGTTTTTCTGATTTTTTTTCTAGGGTTTAATTTCTAATGATGTATAGTGGATTGAACTTCACTGGCCATGCTGCTCTCTCACTCTTTCCCATTCGTTCGGTGCTGTTTTCTCTCTTTTTCCTCATTCCCGTTGAACAAGATGAAGTGCGCACAAACAAGGTTTCTCTTTTTTTTTTGAATTAAGATTATTATGTAGATTTGTGAAGTATTAATGATATTTGTGTTTATCTTGTTAATTGTTGTTGTTCGATTTTATGATTACCTGTTTTTTTGCCCGAAATTCATTCGATTAGGTTAATTTTGTTGGAAATTAAATATGCAAGGGAAGTCTGTGTAATATATGTAGATCTTTCTCACTTCACTATTTGTTTTTGTTCTCTGTTTATTGGTGAAAATTAATTATAAAAAAAGAGAAGATTTTTTGGTTAGATTTTCTGTTGTGGGTTAGTTGATTTTCTGCTTTTCTATCCCAGATTTTAATTATATGGCTATTGCTGCCATTTTTTTGAGGTGGGATTTGTTGAATTTTGACGAAAATTCTTAGATCTTTTACT
The DNA here is from genome assembly GCA_947648045.1 of Beta corolliflora. NCBI lineage: Eukaryota > Viridiplantae > Streptophyta > Magnoliopsida > Caryophyllales > Amaranthaceae > Beta > Beta corolliflora. The sequence continues at coordinate 1,859,995 of CANSZD010000928.1, read as the reverse complement.
TTTACTATCCAAGATCTTATCTTTTGGGTTGTTTTACTATGAATTTTGAGGTATGAAAATGGTAATTTTCATGGAATAATTTGCATTGTTAAATGTTAATCCAATCTCAATCAATTCATAGCATAAAAGATTTATATGATCTGATTCCAAAGATTACATACAATCACTTGAGTTTTTAGAAAGTTGTCTGCTCATATTGTATTGGGCAATTAAGCAGGAAAAGAATTGGCTAACTTAATTAATTGGGGGCATTGTGTTCCTTAGTTAATCTTTTGGGTTTCGGAATCTAGAAGTAGTGATTTTATATTAGGGTAGTATTTATGTTTTAGTGTTCAATATTAACATGATTAGTGTGTATATATGATTAAGTTAACTAGTATATGACTTATAATGTAGAACATGAAATTTCGGATTCGAAAACTAAAAATTGACCGTGATATTGAATATGTTCTTTCTGTTGAATTAAACAGAAGTGATTGAATATTGGGGTTGGTTACGATGCAGGCATTGTTCGGCGTTACATATTAACTTGTAATGTATATTAGGAGTATGAGAAAAGGTATTGTAGGCGTGGTTTTTATTTCCTTTAATGCCTACACGCGGTGTGAGCGCGTTTATTTGACTACCCCATTGTTAAGGTTTTATTTGAAATTCGTTTTGAAGTCGCCAACAATTATTTAGAGGAAGAATCATAAACCTAATTGGATATTGAAACGGAAGGGACATCTTAGGGACTTATCCAATGTAGATTTCCCCGTCATGACTCCATAGATGGTCAAAATGAACCAAAGATTGAGTTCGGGGGTGAGGGTACAATATAGTCAAGAACCATATTGCCCATTGCTGGCCTCTACTAAATAACGATTCATTACAGATTTTATGCAAAAGAATAATCATATAACGTTTTGATACACCCTAAAAATATTTAGTGTAAGTTGGTTCAGGAAACACATAAAAAGACTATATTTTTAGTGACAAGTTATTAGACAATCAATATTAATGGGTTCCTAGCAGGTTGTCCATGTTATCTGAATTAGTTAGAACATTTATTTAGGTCTTAATTAACAATAAATACAAGGTGATAAATATTGCATTCAGGCATAAAAAAATAATATGTTCATGAATAAGAAATAAAAATAACAAAAGAAAATAATGCTGGGAGTTAGTATAATATGTACAATACTTACAATCACGGGAATATATTAATAACCTACATCATGAATAGAGTGTTAGTAACTTCAAGAAAATAATAAAAATAAATAAATAAATAAAATAAAGTTAGTTAATTTAGTTGACCCTCAGAAATTATACCACCGTCCGGGGTCGTTGATTTATACGGATCTCGGAAAATTGAATTGTTTGTACGAGTCTTAAAAATATAGTGCACGTCGTATTGTTTTTTATTAGGCGTGAAGTATTAGTAGTAGTATGGTGATGTAGTATGTGTTTTGATATGGTTGACTTTAGTAAGTTGCAGTATCAAGATGATGATGAATTATGATGATGATCATGCGTGTGATTAAGTGGCTGCCAAAGATTATAAGGATGAAGAAAGATGATCAGTTAGTGGAGGGAGAATAATGAGGTGATGATTTTTGGTGTGAGGGAGTGCTGAGGAATTAGTATAGGATGGCCGTGGTGATTGGCGAGCGGGTGAGAAGATTAATTGTGCTGTGGTTTTTGTATGTTGGTCGTGCGTGATTAATGAGAGGAGGGAGTTAGAATTATATACTTCCTCCGTTCCAAATTAAACGCAACAGTTTTCGTTTTGGGAAGTTTCAAATTAAATGCAACAATTCCAAACTTTCTATTTTTAGTAAGTTTTTTAGGTGTGAATTTACAAAAATACCCTTACTAAAAAATTAAACCATACTTAATTATACCTAATGAAAACTAATAAAACACTTAACAAGATCTTATCATACTAATTAAATAAATACAAATCCAAATCATCTTCCTCTTTCTATCTCCTCAACTCTCACCCACCATCACTTTTCTCCATCATCATCATTTAAACCTCCTTCATCACCCACCTTAAGATTCTCTCTCCTCAAACCCACCCACCTCAAATTTCTCCTCTACCGTCACCACCACCACCCCACCACCACCACCACCATCTTCATACCGCCACCATCCTATCTCCGGCCTCCAAGATTTCGGGCACCACCACCACCATCACAACCATCTTCTCTCTCCTCACCACTCTCAGAAATCTTGTTACTCCAAAAGATTTCGGCCTTCAAGATTTCGGGCACTCCAACATCAACATCTTTATCTTTTGGTGATAGGCGTTTCCCCACCACTCCACAAATCCAACCCACCACTCTCCTCGCCACTCTCTCTTCTCGATCTTTGTATCTCCTGCAGATCTCTCTATCTCTCTTCCATATCTTTCTCTCGCCATCACATCTTCATCGCTGATCATACGGATCTGATTCATCGCTGATCGTTGTGATAATAACTTGAAGCCCTAAGAATGGCGTATGATGAAATTAAAAAGGGGGTTTGGAATTTCGGTGGTTAAGGTTGTAGTTTTGCTTTGTGGTGGTGTATTTAGGGTTTTTTTTTATAGATTTCGGTGGTGTTAGTGGTGAAATTGGGGTTTGGTGGTGGATTTCGGTGGTGTTAGTGGTGAAATTGGTGGTGGATTTCGGTGGTGTTGGTAGTGTCTTGGTGGTGGTGGTGTTTCGGTGGTGTTGCGGGTGACGTGGTGGTGGTGGTTGTTTCGGTGGGGGTGGGGGTGGTAGTTTCGGTGGTGGTAGTGTCTTGGTGGTGGTGGTTGTTTCGGTGGGGGTGGTGGTAGTGTCTTGGTGGTGGTGGTAGTTTCGGTGGTGGTGGTGCCTTGGTGGATTAGGTTGTGGCAGTAGGTGGTGGTGGCATTTGGTGGTGGTGCTTAATTAAACTAATCACATACCCCTCCCTTTTTCTAATCACCCCTTAAGAAATTTCAACTAGGAGTCCGTGCCCTCTAAATTGTTGCGTTTAATTTGGAACGGAGGAAGTATAGGTTTAGGTAGTTGGGTTGCAATAGGTTTTCGAAAACAACTAGGTTTCTAAAAAGATTTTTATCATAAAAGATTTTAGAAAATACTCCCTCCGTCCCTAAATAGAGTGCCCATTTTTTCAATGCACGTTTGTCAATGCACGTTTTGTATCGTTAATATCTTTAATTACATATTAGTAAAAATTATAAAAGTTTGATTTTCTTAATGTACGCAATGAGACGAATTAAATAAGACCACACATGACTATGTTTTTTCTTCTATATTGGAATTTTTTTTGAGGGCTTTCTTTACCTTTGAATAGTGTCCAAAAAAGAAACGGGCACTCTATTAAGGGACGGAGGGAGTAGTTAGTAAGAGATATTTAAAAACACTTAGGGAAAAGATTATTTTTATATAATATATTTTTATTAATAAAACTAATCAATGTAATTAATTAATTCTATTAATTAAATTGGGCTAGAAAAGGGGTTTTATTAAATGGGCTTTCATAAAACTATTTTTAAAAGGTTTTCAAAGATGGACCTTAAAAGGTTAATTTAAAAACGTTTTAGCAAGTAGGCTTTTATAAAACTAGTTATAAAAAGGGTTTTCGGAAATGAGTTAATAAAACGAGTTAGAAAATGGATTTGGGCTTAAAATATTTTATTTTAGACTCGTTCTTTATTCTTTCCTCGATCCGGACCAATTGGAGCAGGGTATTGGTCATCATAGGGTACTAAATGGGGAGACACGATTATGTGTCTACATGTATGTCTTATTCTCACTCTTTTTTCTGCTTTTTAGTGAGTTATGTTTTAGAAATTAGAACTATTATCCGAAGTTGATTGTTCGAGGATGAACCTTATATATCCCCTTTTCCCCCTTAGTTGAAGATGATTGTTCGAGGAATTAGTATGGGCATTGTAGCCCCTTTTGGGATCATGGTGCTTGTTTTGTTCAATTGTCTTTGGCCGTTATTGCTTGCTTCATGCTTAAAGTTGGTGAATGTAGTTATTGATATTTGTGGGATTTCTTGGCCTAATATGCATCTAAGTGATTGTTTTAGGGCTTTAATTGTTTGATCCATGGTTAAGTGGTTGTTGTTTAGATTTTAATTGCTTGATCATCTATCTAAAACTCTATACTATTGTAGAATTATGTCATGTGTATGGGACAGATTCTACTGTCCAAATACTGTAAATCGTAATTTAGTTAGGAATAACCTTACTGATCAATATAAGTCTTCATCTTGTTTCTGTATTCTCTCCTACATGTAATAAGATGCAATACCAGTTCAGGGTTGATCTGAATGGGAAATATCTGGGTCATGTGCATGTATTAAATAACCTGAACTTGAAGTTTACCGGATCTGAATCCTATCTGACCCATCTGTTCGACTTCTCGACAAGCATTTCATAGTCAGGAAATGTGATTGACTAGTTTGTTGATTTGTGGAAACTGTTTGTCGTTTGTGTTTGTCACGCATTAACTGATCCATACTTCTATGGATTGTCGAACGCGGATCGTGAGCCTTGCAAAAGCTCACCCATGTCAAAACTGGAATTTGATTCGAACGTAGGAAACTGGCAAAAGATGATGTTAGAGAGCTAATTTATATAGAGGTATGGCTTGAAAATTGGGTATGTTTGACATATAATATTAGTGGTTGGTTTGACTTGATAGTAACCACTATAAATAATTATCCGTGAAGTAAACAGATACTAGAGTACCATCCCCAGATGCTTCAGGAATATCTTTGTGGCCAGGATCAAACTAGCTTCATGTATCCTAGGTATGTTTGTATTTTTCTTGTTTCTGTAATTATATCTTAGTCTTGTCTCCAGGAATTGTAAGCTTCATGCCTTCATCTGACTATGTGTTTCTTTATACTGGGTCTTTAGTGTTGCTGACTTGTAAATTGTAAATGCTTGAATATGTACTCAAAAATTAGCTTTCAAGAAAAAAAAAAAAAAGATTAGCTGCATATTGATATATATTTTACACATTACATTTCTCCATCATTCTTCAGTAATCGTCATGATTTTTTTCTTCTTTTGCCTATTACTTTATAGGTCGAATGTTTATAAGTTCTATTAGACATACATTGAAATGAATTTGTTGTTTTAGCTACACTTTACTTGTTGAATACCAAAGTATTACAATTATTATCTGATATTGTCAAATTGACATCATGACTTTTATTCTATTCTTTTTTTTCTTTTCTTTTTCTATGTGTATCCATTTTGTGTATCAAAAGTTTTATGCTACAACACTCAGGCTATTCGTTTTAAGCCAAAGTTCTAGCATTTTATCATCGTTTTAAGCCCTGCACCCCCTGTTGCTCCCCTTGCTACACCCCCACCCCTGCCCCTCTACTACACCCCGGCTGCGGCCCCCCCCACTGCCCGAAGAAGAACCCCCTGCCCAGCACCCCTACTGCCCCCCTGCTACACCCCCCAAGTTTACCTCTAAATTATAGCGATTTTGGTTTTATTTGCCAGGTTATATCATCTCCAGTGAAGTTGCTTTAGAGGGATCCGGATGCTAGTCTTGGTGGAGTTGTTGTAATATCTTCATGGCTATTCTTTGGTTGGTTTATTTTCTGATGGTTGTGATCCTGCTCATATATTGCAATTCGAACAATCGAGGGCAGCCTCGAACTAATGTAATTCAGTTATTATTTTCTCTATATTTGTGTAAAAAACATAATTTGTAATGAAAAATGATACTAATATATATATATATATATATATATATATATATATATATATATATATATATATATATATATATATATATATATATATATATATATATATATATATATATATATATATATATATATATATATATATATATATATATATATATATATATATATATATATATATATATATATATATATATATATATATATATATATATATATACACATATATATATATATATATATATATATATATATATAACTGTTTGGAAACATTAAGGACAAAAAAATGCAAAAAAAAACACACAAGGGCTGCGGTTCGGGCAAAAGCCGCATCCCTTGGTGGGTTAAGGGCTGCAGTTAAGGGCCAAAACCGCAGCCCTTAACTAGGGATGGCAATGGATCCTGGACCCGGCCCGGATCCGTTTTTACGGATCTGGGTCCTAAAGTTTCAGACCCGTTGGATCCGGGTCGGATCCGGGTCCTGTTTTCAAATTACGGATCCGGACCCGGATCCGTAGACCCATTTTTTTTTATCATAATAATAAAACTTCGGGCCATATATAAGCTATGTAACATAGAGTTAGGCCAAAAAACCCTAAAATGATTCCCCGATCCCGCTTCTGTCTCTCTCCTCCCCATACCATCTGCGCCGCCCACGAAGCTGCGCCGCCCACGAGCTACGCCGTCCACTACCCTGCGCCTATAGTAAGAGACTACAACATCCAGAAAGAATCAACTCTTCACCTTGTTCTCCGTCTGAGAGGAGGTGCTAAGAAGCGTAAGAAGAAGACTTACACTAAACCTAAGAAGATTAAGCACAAGAAGAAGAAGGTTAAGTTACTTGTTCTTCAGTTTCATAAGGTTTCTGATTCTGCTAAGATTCAGAGGTTGAGGAAGGAGTGCCCTAATGCTGAGTGTGGTGCTGGTACTTTTATGGCTAATCATTTTGATCATCATTATTGTGGTAAGTGTGCTTTAACCTATGTTTACCAGAAGGCTGGAGGCTGGAGGCAATTAAGGGATGGATTTGATGGCAGAATCTTCAAAATCAGTGCTTTCAATTTTTATGTTATATTTAGTTTTTGAGATTTTTAGATTCATGCAAGACTTTTGGTAATCTTAGTTGTTATGGTTATCGTTTTGTTGAGGATTATAATTATAACTCTGTTTTTTTTGCTAATGTTGGATCTACAATTTTGAATCCTTTTTTTTTTTTAATTCAGCGTTATAGTTTTGTTTTTTTGTCTTGATTTTAGCGTTTATTTGATTGAATTTGTTGTTGTTGTGTGGTTGATGATTTTTTTATTTGGAGATATTATGAGGTTAATTTATACTATGAATTTAATCTCAATTATATGGAGGGTTGAAATTTTTTTGGGGTTTTCGAAAACCTGTATTTTGAGTTCTGTCAATTTGTTATCACTTGTGGAAGTCATCTCTAATGCTGCGATTTACGAATTTGCTAAGTTCATATAATTTATTTATTGCTGAATTTGTTGATTTCAATTTATCATAAGGTTGCTGAATCTAGCTGCAAATTTGTGGTAAAATGGATGAATTTAGTTGCGAAATTAAATTTATAGGAAAAAGTAAACAATATAGTGAAAATCATAAACAGATCCGTTTTGGACCCGTTTTAGACCCGGATCCGTAGGATCCGTTGGATCTGGAACCGGGTCCAACTTTTCAGACCCGTCGGATCCGGGTCGGATCTGGATCCAGTGTCTGAAAACGGATCTGGATCCGGGTCCACCTGGACCCGGTCCAGATCCGACTCGTTGCCATCCCAACCCTTAACTCACCAAGGGATGCGGTTTTGGCCCTTAACCGCAGCCCTTAACCCACCAAGGGCTGCGGTTTTTGCCTTGACCGCAGCCTTTCCTATATGCCAAGGGCTGCTAGTCCAAGGGTTGCGGTCAAAAAACGCAGCCCTTGGGCCCCTTTTGACCGCAGCCCTTGGGCTTTCATCCTATAGTGGAAAAATTGTGCGTCTAACGCACAGCTCGTGTGCTAGGCGCACGGCTCGTGTGCTTGGCGCACGACCTGTACATCTCACGCACTGGCTTTGTGTTTTTCAAAATTGTGTATGGCGTCAACATTGCACGCGCGTAATGTTGCGTCAGACGCAACGTTGATTTGGTCGGGTTTTTTAATCTTTTTAAGATTCTTTTTTATCCTTTGATAAAATATATCCTTTGAAATCCGAAATCAGCTATCTTCAGTAATAAAAATCTGATTTTCGAAATATCCTTTAAAAACTAATTATCGGGAATAATTAATATAAAAATATTAAAAATACAATCAATTATCAGGAATAATTAATTGGGCCTTTAAAATTGGGCTTGGATTTAATAAATAGACTTTATATTTTCAAAACATTTTTGGGCTTAGCTTGTTTGATTGCTCTTCCTTTGCACCGGACCAATTAGGACGACGGTATGATTCATCATTGGGTACTCAATAAGGAGATACGATTTTGTGTCTACACTAGTCGTCCAAACGTCAGGGGACTTTCTCTCATTTTAATAATGTGGTAGAGTCCCACGTAATGACAAATGTCATCCCTGAGACATGTTGGTTATGCAACCTTCTTTTAGAATTGCATGGTCCCTTTTGTGAGGTCACTTTAATTTATTGTGATGATGTTTATGTTCTCTATCTTTCCACTAGTATAGATTGAGTCAGTCCTAGTATAGTTTCAGTTCTAGTTCAATAAAAATAAAAAAAGGAGTCTTAGGAAATAGTTGAAAAAGTTAATTGTTTCACCTTGTGAGTCTTGTGTCAAGTAAGCTCTTTTAATGAGTATTTAAGCTTTGGTTAAAGTTATTTGTTTATACTAACTTGTTGGTTACAGGAAATTTCAAAGAGTTTGTCATCATCAAAAAGGGAGAATTTGTTGAGTCCCTTAGGTTTTGAATTATGGCAAACAAATAGGAACAATTGATATTACAATTGGTCCTAAGTCGTTAGAAAACAAATGAGAAACTAATTATTCCCGATCGTATCATCAAAATGATCAAAGACTATTTGCTATGATATGATATGTTCTTGTGTAGCAAACAGGTTATTCCAAGACTTGAAGTTAGGAGGCCCTCTCGAAGATGTTGGAGGAAAAGACAAAGTATTGCATTGTTGATTCAAGGGAAGCTTCAAGGGTTGAAGTGCATGAAGATAATTTAGGATCTTTCATTTGATTCATCTTAGGTCTTTATGTAATATTTGCGTATGATATTCTTAATGGAATTGTTTGTGTTGTTCTTAATGTGAAACAGTAGGGTTTTGAATATGCAAACCAGTTTGTTACATACTCAAAACACTACTATGTAGGATAACAGGTCTGGGTACCAGTTACTTTACTGGGTGATTGAGCTGACTGTTTTAGAAAATATTTTCGGAAAAATATATTCTCAAATACTTTTCATAAGAAAAAATTGTCAGCCTTTAGAATCATAATTCAGTATTTACTTGACCTAAAGCGTATGTATATCATGGATAATATCTTTCCTTCAAAAAAGATATTGTTCGAGATATACTTTACTAACTTAAGAAAATCATATCTTTGATATCTTAAGCTAGGGCACGCTCAAAGGTTAGACCTAGGTCTATAAATACTGAATGATTATTCTACATCATTCTTGATGCTCTCCCAGATTTCATTAAGTAACATTGAGAGCCTTCACAAAGAGAACAACTGAACAGTTTCCTAAAATAGAGTACGCATCTCATAGAGCTTTACATTACTCTTTGTTTGCTTTGTAAGAAAGTGTGTCTTAAGAGAAACTGATTGTGTTGAATCTCTAACAAAGGGGTTAGAGATTGGGTGGCATTTGTGAGTTCATTCGTGAGTGCTTGTGAGTTCAAGTGTGAAGTAGCAGACTAGAGTTAGTGTGGGGTGTATTGTTTCCCTGGAGTAAGGGAAACAGGAGAGTGCAAGAGTATTCTTATTTTTCATAGTTGATTAATAAGAAAACTAGCGTAAGAGGACGTAGGCCCTTGTTTGGCTGAATCTCGTTAAATTTGATGTATTCTTTCTTCGCTTTCAAGTTCTATTGTTTCCACTGTCACGAACTAACTCAACTGGTTCCCCATTAAATCGAAAGAATTTGAATTTAGCACCAATTCGTCTAAGTACTCAATTCACCAGCCCTCTTGAGTACATTATAAACCTTTAATAACCATGTGTGATTCGATCTTGTGGTGTGGATACGTTATAGAGAATCTTTGGGTTTTGGTCTCCTAATAAATTGCATCTGCAAGAGGGAGTACACGTGTAAAAGGTATATCTAACTTATGTGTGAATTCATCTGTAGTATGTACATGAGAATAGAATTATTTTGATATTCCGCAAAAGATTTCATCGAAACACAACAACATAAATGACAAATCCTGGAATATGGAGGATAAACATTGATAAAAGGGAGAGCGAGGAGGAACACGATCAAAATTAGGAAAATATTTGTTCTTCGCAATTAATTTTTCACGGTTTCTAATGCACATGTTTGACCATTGATTTCTTTAGTTAATTATGCATTATAAAGAATATGAAATTTTAATATCTTGTAAATACAAATTAAAACGAATCTAACAAGATCTCACATACTTATGTCTTTTGGTCTACATTAACGTAAAATATTCAACATAACATAGGATATATCTTAAATCCATTAACTCGGCACATTTTGATAGTGCGGTTGATGAGCTTTAGAGTAGGCTCACATTTTGTTCCTCCTTTAAGCGTTCTTAAGTTATAATCTCTCGACCGGTCATGAACAGAATCGAGTGGACCTTGCTTGTAAGTTTTAAGAAATGATTTTCGAAATGAGAAATGATAAATGGGAATGGGAAATGGAAGAATGGAAATGGAAGAATAAAATGAAAATGAAAATTGGAAATGATTAGAAATGGGTATGGTTATGGACTAGTATGGGCTTGACCATGATGGAGACATGGGCTTAACTATATGCAAATGCAGACATGGACTGGACCGGACTATGCAAGCAAACTGGACTCCACGATTGGGTTTAGGAGAGACTAAACTTTGAACTTACGGGTGAGCAAGCAGGCTAGACTTTAGGAAGACTGGACAATTAGGGAGACTAGACCCTTAACTTAAGGCAAGCAGGCTAGGCAATCGAGCAAGCAGGCTAGACAACTAGACTTCGAAAGTTACATTAAACTAAGCAGGCTAGACTCAAAAATTGCCTATGTGGACTTATGGAATGCTAGATTTTGAACTTACGGGTGAGCAAGTAGGCTAGACATTAAGGAAGGCTGGACAATAACAGAGACCAAACTCTTAACTTAAAGCAAGCAGGCTAGGCAACTAGCTAGACTTTGAACTTACGGGTGAGCAAGCAGGCTAGACAACTAGACTTCGAAACATACATTAAACTAAGCAGGCTAGACTCAAAAATTGCCTATGGACTTAAGGAATGCTAGACCTTGAACTTACGGGTGAGCAAGCAGGCTAGACACAAAAATTGCCTACGGACTTAAGGAATGCTAGACCTTGAACTTACGGGTGAGCAAGCAGGCTAGACACAAAAAATTGCCTACGGACTTAAGGAATGCTAGACCTTGAACTTACGGGTAAGCAAGCAGGCTAGACTTTAAGGGATGAACTTTTATAGTCCTAAGACTGGTTTTTTATAGTCCGAAGACTGATTAGGGCTTACATGGAGATGCAAACTAGACCTAGGATATGAATTGACACATTGGTTTGACTTGGACTGGGAGATGCACATGGGCTTGACATTGGAGATGGACTAGGATTGGACTTAGAATGGAATAGACGGGGATTAGACTTGGACTGGACTTGACATAGACTATGGTTCACATAGAGATGCACATGGGCCAAGCTTTGACTTGAACTATATTTATATGGGCCGCCTAAGATGGACTATAATGCTAGTGAATGTATGGATTCAAATTTAGACGAGCCTAGGATGAATGCAAAATGGACTCTAATGCATATGGGCCTAAAATGAATGCAAGATGGATTGGATTTGGTTGATTAGATTGGATTGGATTGGATTGAAGGTGTTTAGACTTGGCTTAGATTTTTCGAAATTCGTTTTTGAAAGGAACCCCTTGTTTTTATCTTTTGTTAGGAAAAGATGATGGATTAATTTTAAAAAATATTTATTTTATTGAAATGTCATGGTATGATGATGATGATTAGTAAATATTTTCGAAAAAGGTAGAATAGAGGAAGGTGTAGGATTGATTTTTTAAAAAATGTAATTTTTGAAATTGTTGAATATGGTAAGGTAAGATTGACAGGGATAGCAGGGATGAAATGGGAAGAGGTAGACATGCATGACAATTCTAACTCTATAATGACCAATTTTTCATAGATGCACTTTTTAGGACAGACTCGACCTTGCATGAAAGGATTGATTTTTTTTAATTAGGTAAGACTCCTAAAATGACATGTTTTGACGCGAATGCAGACAGACGAACATAGGACTGAACGTAGGATCAATCATTATGGCGACTAAATCGACGAAAAGCGTGCGATGCACAGACTGCGTGCCGCGCAACATTGCTGCGCGCGGCGCACAGGCGTGCGTCTGGCGCGGGAGTGGTGCGCCAGGCGCAACTTAATGCACTTGACGCACTACTCCCTGACACGTTTTTCGGGGATTTAGGCGACGTATTGGCCGGTTGAAGAATTTTTTATTGTTTGTTAGACGCGATTTTAGGAACGACGCATAATAATGTCAATTTGACAATATAATAACAGGCAAAAATTGCAATCACAGGCAAATGTCATATAACATGCATGCAAAAGTTCTCAACCTAAAGTCCTGTTCTACATTCAACTATTGGTCAGGTTTTGGTTAAGGCTGAAAAGGGTCCATGGCTAAGAGATTGATCCCACGCTTCGTACCCCTGCTTAAAGAGGTGGCCACGTGTAAGACGCACTCCAGTTCTCAAGTCAGGAACAGGAGAACAATGCCATGGTTGGGTATGTTTGCTTATGACTAAGATCCAACACTATCGCTCAGGAAGCTTTTTGGAAGGACAAAGCGCAAACCCCCCGGAGGTGACCTTACACATAGAACATGTGCTAATGAGGCAAGGTAGATTGTCCTTATGGTGGCTGAACAATAGCCATGCATATGCAAAACTGTATATTATTCAAAGGCATAAAATAAGAATGAATAATCGTATTTTTCAAGTTTCACCCACTCATTTAAAAAAATTAATTTTTTTAAAATCCTCCCCAGTGAAGTCCCAAATTGTAGGCGTGTTTTTATTTCGCCTACGCGGTGTGAGCGTGTATTTGATTTGACTACCCCACCGTTAAGGTTTTATTGAAAATTATTTTGAAAGAGGTCGCCAACAATTCCTTTTAGGAAGAATCATAAACCTAATTGGATATTGGAAACCGTAGGGACAAATTGTGGGACTTATTCAATGTAGATTTCCTCGTCTAGACTCCATAGATGGTCAAAATAAACCAAAGATTGAGTTTGAGGGTGAGGGTACAAATATGGTCATAATGAACCATGTTTGCCCATTGCTGGCCTCTACTAAATATCGATTCGTATTAAATTTTATGCCAAAGAATAATCAAATAATATTTTATACACCCTAAAAATATTTAGTCTAAAGTTGGTTCAGGAAACACATAAAAGACTAATTTTTAGTGACATGTTATTAGGCAATCATATTACAAGGTTCCTAGCAGGTTGTCCAAATTAATCTGATTAATGTTAGAACAATTCTTCAGGTCTTGATTAACAAAAATAACATGTGGCTGATAAAAGCAATAAAGCATGACAATCATATAATATGCATGGTATGATCAGGTAAGCATATAATATACAAAGGCAAGAAGAATAATAATGATATGAATGTAAAAGAAAGTATAGAAAAAGGGGTTAGAATATACAGTAGAACGATTATTACTTAAAGATCTACATCATGAAATAAATTGTTAGTAACTTCAAAGCAATAAATATAATTGATTATTCAAGGATCCTCAGGGATTATACCTATGCGGCTTAGATTGAAGAGTGCAACAATCTTTAGGCGGAGCAATCGTGGAACCAGGAACACAATATGATCAGTAATTGAAATTGATTTGAAAGGATTGAAGTATTTGAGTGTTCGAGTATTTGGAGATTCGAGGTGTATTGCAGAGATATTCGTAAGTTTATGTATGCGTAAAATAATAATGAAAAGCCGTCCGTAATTCATGAAATCACTGGTTTTTATAGACAAAAGGGAGTGTGCGCCTCACGCAAGCCCTGCGCCAGGCGCAGTGCCACGCGTCAGGCGCACATTGGTGTGCCTGACGCAGCCAGCCCAATCAGATTTAAGCACGTGTAAACGCGTTTTTGAAAAGATAAAAAAGAAAGTTCTGTCTCACACAGGACTTGCGTCAGACGCATGACTCTGTGTGAGTCATAAATCCACGTGTCAGGCTCATTGGCTCGCCTGACGCGTTCTGGCCAATGCGCTAGACGCACGTGGCGCGCTGAGCGCAACCACCGCGTCCGACGCATATTCCAACATATTCGTTTTTTATTCTACGCGCCTTTTGAATATACTTTTCTTATCCCCAAAAATTCCGGAGATTGAATTTTACGGATGTAAATCTGATTTATCTTTATCAAAGATAATAAAAATATTTATGAAAAATATTTATTAAATAATAAATACTTAATTGGGCTCTTAAAACATTTTATGAGCTTAAAATACAATTAATCATAATGAACAATTAATTGGGCTTTAGAATATCATTTCAAAACACAATTTTGGATTAATTCTTTAGATTGCTCTTCCGTAGGTCGCGTCAACTAATACCGCATCCTTAAATGGGGAGACACGATTATGTGTCTACAGCTACCATCACACTCACTGAACTATATCAGAGAATGTGGAAACCAAAATCCCAACTCTATTTAATTTGAATTAACTATTACAACAACGCTTTGATTCTCATACTTTATAAATTCCTTCGCCAAATCCGGCAGAGTTTCCTTTGAAAATATAAAAACCCGAAAGCGGGAAATAACATAAACATGTTCACAATCACAATTAAATAAAGTATTCCCAATTCCAACACCCAACCGCCTCAACGCTTTAGCGGAGCTATACCAAGAGAGAATCAAGCACATTAACGCCCCTCAAATACAAAAATGGGAAACAATTAATTAACGACTAACTATTACATGAGCGACCGCGCTTCGAAAACAAATACTTCCTCCGTTCCAAAATAAGTGAAACACTTCTCTCATTTATGTGAGAGCTTTTTGAGACAAGTGTTTCACTTATTTTGGAACGGAGGAAGTATAACATTACAATCACACTTCTAGCATTCCGAAACCTTCAACTTTAAATAATAATCTCTAAGTCTTGAACTGCGCAAAAATAAGACACTTGCCACCCACCAAGTGATAGGCCACATAAACGACAAAACAAAACGTACACACATTAGCAAAGCTGAGTACTAACCCATCAAATAGAATTAAAACATGCTTTGGTGCTCCTTTACTTGAAAACGATTCAATCAGAGTTACAACAACAATAACAACAGCAATAACAATATCAATAACAATAGCAACAACTACACATGCTTTAAACTTGTCATCCAATACCCTTTGAGACTTCACGGTTCCTCACGGAACAATCTTTACAGCAAACATGCTTTATACTTGTCATCTAATACCCTTGGTGACTTTACGATTCTTTACATAACAATCTTTATTTCTTTCAATCAATCCTTTATACACATTCACACACTTTACGTTCTTTTAACACAGTCATTTGGCAATAGGTAAGGGAACGACGCGAAGGTAGCAACACTAGATTGCAGACGCATCGCTTATCGGGGAACGTCTTCCCATCATATAATAAGGCCTATCGTAGTCTTTAGTGTATACACCTCTTGAAGCAACCCACCAGAAGTAATACTTCCAAGGCGACTGTCATAATACCCCACCAGAGGGTTTCCCCTTAAGACACTCCACCAGAGAGTGATCCTTAAGGTCCTTAGGGTCGACCACCAGAGAAGCCCTAAGCCTTTCGTCATGTGTTCATACCCTATGAGGGGCCCACCAGAAGCGATCCTCAAAGACTCCTTCTAACCTTTGTCATTCTTTCACTTTACACGATTAGTTCTTTAATCAGTTTCGTTTCCATACAATTCAGTTTATAATAAACAAAACAATTCCAAATCATAAAAAGTATGAACCACAACAACTTATAAACAACCATATTCGGTAAATTCTAACAAGGATAACAAAAGGTCTCTGAGCTAGAATTAACTAACGAGAGTTAACTCAAACTTCATAACTCGAGGTTCATTAAACGAAGGTTGATTCACAGTAACTAAATATGATGCAAGTTATACCATTAGGTGAATTCCAACTTACATAATCAATTATAAAGCATTAACGAATTAACTTCATGATTACATAAGACAAGTCAACCCCTATACAATCTTCGACAATTATAAATCTCTTTGTTAACTAATAAACATATCTCTATTATAACCTTCTTAATTATAAAATTCCAAGATTAATAACACATCACTAATCTAGGTTGAACCCCATTATAATTAACCAAACAATGATAATAATCCATAACCATTTCCACTTAAATTCAAATGACAAAACTAATGGAACTAAATCTTCTCAACATAAATGACTTCACTTCATTAGAACAACCAAGTTTAAGGAATTGGGAACTCGTAATCGTTCACTCTTAAAAGTCTAAAGATATAGTCACGACTAATTGGTGTACATCCGTTATATACTTCTTCATTGTGATCCATTTAACTTATAATGCAACGATAAATTTGAATTACTATTATACTTGACCATATGAACACTAATTTAAGTTTAATAACTCGATCAACGTTATATTAGAACTAAAGAAACATAGATTACTTCTTACTAACCAATGACATTGAACTCCATACAAGTTGAGTTTTCTTAACCAAACTAGTTCTTGTTATAGATTGATTATAGTCACAAGTTACTCATAAAACTCACGGAACTCCAAGTATTACTTAAGAGTGCGACTTTAGTTGACTTTATACTCATGAAACACTAAGGTTCATGAAACACTAAGGTTCGGTAAACGATTAAAGTTCTATAAACTAACTCAATAAATATTACTAATTGTTACTCTTATGAGTTGTCTCAAATAAATTCCTTAATTAAACTTCAAGTAAGAAAACCAAAATGATTTCTCTTTCGTAATAGATATGAAAGCTCCATATTACTAAAAATTATTTCCAAGAAGAATAATGTTAATCTAATAGATGAATGATTAAGCTACTCCTTATCCATTTCATATTCTATTAGCAAAATAATAACAAAATCCTTTTAATTAAACCAATTACTCTTAAGAGGTTGCTAAGCTAATTCACTTACCGATTGAATTCTATTACGAAGCTACCATAATTACAAAGAGAATTCAAAGTGTTATAATCCAAGTTTATACTCTAAAATTCCCCAAGTTAACTCAATACAACAAACTCACTAACTAATTAAATAATAATTAACTACCAACTATACCTCAATGATTTACGCTAATACGAAGTCATTAATCACTCTAAATTCCAAAAAAAATCAAACATTTCAATAACAAGAAGGAATTCAACAAGCTAATTTATATACATTTAATCATAAATCTTATATCAATTCAATCCAACAATTGACCAAACAAATACTATTAATTTCAAGAAAAGAAGTAAGGAAGGCAACACAATGGGAAGTACCAATAAGGGGAGCAGATGAGTGGCAGTACCACCACGACCAACACAGCAGCAACACGGCGGCAGAAGAATGACCGGACCACACGCGCGGACGGTCCGGCGGCGAAAAACCCGATTCCGAGTCAGGACGCGGTACACCATCCCAAAAAACGAGGTGAGGGAAGGACGGGGCTTTAAAAAAAAAAAAAATTTATATTTTAAAAAAAAGGTGTAAAAAATTTAAACTACTATTTATAAACTTAGAAATATTGTTATTTATATTATTAAAATTTTAATATATCTAATTTATAAATATTTTTAAATCAAATAAAAATATTTTTTAAAAAAAAAGATTCCGGATTCAAGACGACCGGACCCGCCCACGACTCGTGACGACCAAACCGGAACAACGGTGGCAGCAGCGCCAATCACGACACCAGCAACAAGTCGAACAGGAGAGAGAGAGAAAATAGGAGAAGCAGCGGCAAACACCGGGAACAGCGACGACGAGAGGCGGCAACAGCAGCGACGATGGCGCGCGAGCAACGATGCAGAGCACCATCAGCAGCAGCACGGAGATGAGGGAGATGAGGGAGAGATAGAGCAACAGCATAGGAGAGAGAGAAATTAAAATGGGGGTTTTGGGTTTCTTGTTCTTCAATTGGAGAAGTAACCATAAATGAAATGGGGAGGTGTATGGGTATAACCCAAGTATGTTAGCGGACTTCCCTGAAGAGGCCGCGAACAAATTAACGGACGCGAACATTATAAAGTCGCCTGCAGCTCTAACAAGTCAGCATATCAACGTGGTCCGACAACGTTGGCGGTCGCCCAACAAGACAAAATAGAGGAATATTCCCTTCTGTCAGGCGCACCACAGCCGTACACGTGTAAAAGGATTACTCACCCTGTCAGAGGAATAGTACTTCTATAAATAACCCCACTAGTACTATTTTGCAGGTACATTCTCTCACACTGTCAATTCTTATCTCTCTCTCTACTTTCTCTCTCTAAATCCTCTTTGGACACGTGCTGACTTGAGCGTCGGAGGGGGTTTCCTCGCATCCCCCCGAGGGTAGTTCACGTTTGCTTCTTGTGCAGTTATTCACCAGCGGACGCCAACTCCAATCCTTGACGGACACTTTTCAAGACCGTCAACCGTTTCTCAACCGAAACAACTTGGCGCTAGAAGGAGGGGCCTCCCATCTTTGTGAACGCTATCATGGAAAGAGCAAACAATGACAGTCGTGACATCTTCGTCTATGTTCAGCACTCACTTCTAGAGTAACGAGCACCACCACTGGCAGCCGTTATCTATCAAGTAGCGTGAGCATGAGAGCTGCTGAGATTTCGTTGACCGTTTTAATGCCGAGGCAATCCACTATTCCTCGTCTTCGCAAGACGTGGCCATCCTAGCTCTAATGATTGGGGTGAGGGAGGGGTCCACGTTCGGGAGCTACACGGGCCCGTAAAACCTTCACATCCTTAGAGCCGCTCTTGAGAAAGGCAAACGATTTTATCAAGGGTGAAGAGTTTGACAAGGCCGCGAGCGACCAAAGTCGCGAGCCTAAAAAAAGAAGGATGATAAGCGAGAAGAAAGAAAAGGGCCGCGAAAATGATCGCGGCCGAGATGAAAGAAAACAAGAGTCAAATGTGGTCAAAAAAGGAAATGACCGCGAGAAGAATTACCGCGAAAGGTTCGAGTACAAAGATAAGTTCGATGCATATACGCAGCTCACGACCTCAAGAGCTCAGATATATCAGATGAACAAGGACAATGAAAAATGGCAGCGTCCAAAGCAAATGTTTCACAAAAACCGCGATAAGAGCAAGTGGTGCGACTTTCATGGGGATTACGGTCATACTACTGAGAACTGTAGGCATTTGAAGGATAATCTGGAGGATCTGATAAGACGGGGTTACTTCACTCAGTACAAGGCTCAGTCAAAGAAGAGAGACGTGATAAAGCCAAATAACCAGAATGTGCAATCGCGGATCTCGAAAATTCACGTTATAAGTGGCGGTCCGATTCATGGTGGTAGCGTGAACGGAGCAAAGGCCAGCCTAAAAGAATTCAGGCATCAGGTCAATTTCAACGAAAGCATGCAATGGAGAAGGCCGCCAGTAATGCCCGCCATGTCTTTCAATGTGGAGGACGCAAAGCACGTCGTCTACCCTCATGACGACCCTCTGGTGATCACATTGAAAGTATCAAACTGTTTGATCCATAGAATCCTGGTAGACGGAGAAAGTTCCGCAAATACATTGTATTTCTCAACTTTTGAGAAGCTGATGATTGGTCGGGAGCATCTGAAGCCTATTCGCTACCCGGTGATAGGTTTCACGGGGGCGTCAGTGATTCCAGAAGGTTTGATAACCCTACTGGTCAGGGTAGGAGAAGATGAGAACGCCAGGGATGTAATGGCGGAATTTTTGGTTGACGTACCAGGAGCTTATAATGCAATTATTGGACGCCCTTTCATCCATGACGTCCAAGGAGTTGTGTCAACTTACCATCTTACCATGATGTATGTTTCCAATCTTGGGACGACAGCAAAGTTAAGAGGAAATCAGGAGATGGCAAAATCATGCTATCTAACAACATTAAAGCAGCCGGCAAGGAGAATTCCGGTAGAAGACCTGAATTCGCCAACTCGGAAGCAAAGGCGAGCTCAGAGGAGAGCTCTGGCAAATGAGGAAGAGTCCGAGAAAGGGGATGAGGAGATGATGGAAGTTTCAATGGAAGAGTTGGAATCTAGACCCGATGATACGCCAAGGCCCAAGCCGGATGGAGAAACATAGCAGGATATGCTGGCGGAGGATTCGGTAAGGACAGTTGTTGTCGGAACAGACATGGACCCAAAGGTCAGGGTCAACCTGGTGACTCTCCTAAGAGAAAACGCTGATGTATTCGCGTTCTCGGTGGATGAGATGCCAGGAATAGACCCGGCCATGATGGTACATCGTCTAAATGTTAACAGTACTGTCCGCCCTATCAAGCAAAAGAAGCGAAATTTTTCGGCCGAAAAGAACAAGGCCATCAAAGAGGAAGTTGATAAGCTGCTGGCAGCCGACTTCATTGAGCCATGTGATTACCCGGAATGGTTGGCCAATGTGGTCTTGGTGAAAAAAGCTAACGGTCAATGGAGGATGTGCGTAGACTTCACGGACCTCAATAGAGCCTGCCCAATGGACTGCTATCCGTTACCAAGAATAGACCAGCTAGTAGACTCTACTAGCAGTCATGCACTGCTAAGCTTTACGGATGAGTTCTCGAGCTATCACCAGATTAGCTTACTCGAGGCCGATAGAAAGAAGGCAGCATTCATCACAGATTATGGCGTGTACAACTATAAGGCAATGTCGTTTGGGCTCCGTAATGCAGGAGCAACCTACCAAAAGCTGGTCGACAAAGTATTCGCGGATCAGAGGGAGAGGAACATCGAAGCATATGTTGACGACTCCATCGTCAAAAGTAAAACTGACCGCGAACACCTGGATGACCTGGAAGAAACCTTCAGAACTTTGAGAAAGTATAAGATGAAACTCAACCCAAAGAAATGTGTCTTTGGGGTGAGAGCAGGGAAGTTTTTGGGCTTTTTGGTAAGCAAAAGAGGGATTGACGCAAATCCGGACAAAGTTCAAGCTATTGTCGACCTACCGGAGCCAAAGAGCGTCAAAGATATTCAGAGGCTGACGGGAAGGATGGCGGCCCTCACTCGATTCATCTCAAAATCAGCATACAAGGCTTTGCCTTTCTTTGCGCTGCTAAGGGGAAATAAGAAATTCGAGTGGGGAGAGGAGCAAAGCAAAGCATTCCTGGCGGTAAAAGAGCATTTGAAGAGCTTACCCACCATTACAAGGCCCGAGACTGGAGACGTATTGCAATTATATATCTCAGCCTCGCCTAAAACAGTAGCGGCCGTGTTGTTGGTGGAAAAGGAGAAGAGGCAACAGCCAATATACTTCGTCAGTCACATCCTTACCGGACAGAGAGCCGTTATCAGCTGATTGAGAAAATGGCTTTGGCCGTGATAATTGCCGCCAGGAAGCTCAGGCCATACTTTGACTGTCATCCCATCCAAGTTTTAACCAATCAGCCGCTTGAAAAAGCATTGCAAAAGATGGATAGTTCTGGCCGCTTACTGAAATGGGTCGTGGAACTATCAGAATACGATATACAGTACAAGCCCAGGACCACTATTAAAGCCCAGGCACTGGCGGATTTTATTATGGAAGCCTCATATGAGGAAGAAGTGGAGCAAAAGGAAATCTGGCTACTGAAAGTTGACGGATCGTCCGCTGTTAGCGTATCCGGGGCTGGTATAGTGATGATCAGCCCTGAGGGAAATTCATACCAGTACGCCATCTAGTTTGCTTTCCCGGCGTCAAATAATGAAGCAGAATATGAAGCAGCAATTGCGGGCTTGAGAGTATGTTTGGCGACGGGCGCTAAGGGTGTACTTTTGAAGACAGACTCGCAGTTGGTTAGCGGTCAGCTAAGAGGAGAATTTGAAGTCAGAGAGCCCAACATGCTGAAGTACGTGGAAAAGGCCAAGGAGTTGATAGCTCAATTGAATCACTTTGAGATTCAAGCAATACTTAGGGCCGAGAACACGAAAGCGGACGCATTGTCCAAATTGGCAAGTTCCGACTCATTTAGCATCGAGAAAACCGTCACGGTGGACATCTTGAAGGAAAAGAGCATCACGGAAAAAATTGTGACCGTCAACAGCATAAACCAGCAAGGGGAGTGGTTTAGTGAGCTAGTGGCATATAAACTGACCGGGACGCTTCCCAATGACCCTTCGTCCGCTAAGAAATTGAAGCGACAAGCAAGCTGGTACGTCATATATCAAAATGAGCTATACAAGAAATCATTCAGTCTACCTTTGCTTAAGTGCGCAACTGCATGGGAGTCTGCAAAAATCCTTGAAGAAATACAGGAGGGCATTTGCGGCAACCATATTGGCGGAAAGGCTTTAGCACTTAAGGCATTGAGAGCTGGGTTTTACTGGCCAATTATGCTAACGGATGCCCAGGGCTATGTCAAGAAGTGCGATAAATGCCAGAGATATGCTCCCGTCATTAATAGGCCAGCCAATGATTTGCAGCCTATCCTATGCCCAATTCCGTTTGCCCAGTGGGGAATGGACATCCTGGGACCGTTCACCACAGCAACTGGAGGGAGGAGATTCCTAATAGTGGGCATTGATTACTTTACAAAGTGGATAGAGGCAGAACCGACAGTAAAGATCAAGGCAAATCAGGTCAAGAAATTCATCTGGCAGAACATTATGACAAGATTTGGGATTCCCACTGCTATCGTCTTCGACCATGGCGTCCAATTTGATTGTCGTCCCATACAAGCTTTTCTAACAGAGTTTCGTGTGAAGTTTGCATATTCAGCCGTTTGCCATCCTCAGAGCAACGGACAAGCAGAGGCCGCGAACAAACAGATCTTGAATGCCTTGAAGAAAAAGCTAGATTAATTCAAAGGAGAATGGGTTGACATGGTGCCGGCAGTGCTATGGTCAAATAGAACAACAGAGAAGGAAGCAACGGGCGAGAGCCCATTCAAGCTAGCCTTTGGCGCAGAAGCGGTGTTGCCGGTAGAAGTAGGGTTACCCTCTTACCGGATCAAACACCAAGACCTTCATAGAAATGACCAAGCACTCAGGGAGAACCTAGACTTCTTGCCAGAAACGAGGCTCGTGGCAGAGCTGAAAGCAGCCGCTTACAAAGATAGAATCAGCAAGGATTACAACAAGAAAGTCTTAGAGAGGCCGTTAGATGTTGGGGACCTAGTCATTCGCAGAACAGCAGCCACCGGCAAGGCGCATAATGAAGGGAAGCTGACTGCTAATTGGGAAGGTCCTTACATCATAGCAAAGAAGATTGCTCCCGGCTTTTTCATTCTAAAAAGCATGGATGACAAGGAGCTTAGGAACTGTTGGAATGCTAGCGTCCTAAAGAAATACTATGTTTGATTCATAAGATGTAACAGGCCGAGAGCCACTTTTCATTACATAAATAGTACAAGCCTCCGCTAGCAATTCATCGATCATCTTATTATTTTTATGTATATTAACTGACCATATGACAGGTCAACAAATTGAAAACAAAAGCCATATGACAGGCTCAAAGTGCATTAACGGTCATATGATAGACCTAGCACAAAACAAAAGCCATATGACAGGCTCAAACTGCGTTAACGGTCATATGACAGACCTAGCACAAAACAAAAGCCATATGACAGGCTTAAAGTGCGTTAACGGTCATATGACAGACCTAGCACAAAACAAAGGCCATATGACAGGCTCAAAGCGCGTTAACGGTCACATGATAGACCTGGCACAAAGCAAAAGCCATATGACAGGCTCACGTGCATTCAGGTCACATAACAAACCAGACGATAATTAGCGTTAATGAATAAAAATGTTAGCGGTCATGCAACAATCAGACGAAAATTGAAGCAATAGCAACACAAGATATAACCAAAGTACTTTCCCATAAAATAAAAGCTACTGGCTTGGCGGCCAACTACAGATGAAAAATATGGCGGCCAAATAAAAGGCTTTCAGTTGGAATCGTACTTATAAAATTAAGAAACATTAGTGTTTACAAATGCCAACATGGGCCGAATAAAGTGTTAACCAAAATGTTTAAAAAGATTACAAACTATAAGCTATTAGAAGAGCAGGAAGAGCTGAGAGAAGGCCGCCAAAAACTTCAAGAGGTAGGGACATCCCGATTTGTCTGCTCCGCCAGATCCCGAGGGTCCACATCAGCTATGGCGTCCTCATCGGCAAACTTTGATTTCCCCTCAAAGGGCGTGAGATGTTGGCCAGCAGCATGAGCATCTTCAATCACATTCCAGTCAAATCCTGGAATGGTCTTGCATACACATCTCATGGCGGCCGCCCATCCGCCATCATATCTCTTATGGAGAGCCGCCACATACTCATCAGATTGCTGAAACTCACAAATAGCCTTGGCGGCCCCCCTAGCTTCAGCTTCGGTTGCAGCATCCAGCACAGCGATCTCCTTCTCTGAGTTGGCAGCCTCCAAAGCCTTAGTCAATGTATCAACATTGGCCTCGGTCTCCTCTAGTAAAGCAGCTCGCGGCCTCAAGGTTTGCAGCTCGTCCTCAAGAGGCTGTAGGGCCGCATTCTTGGTCGCCAGCTTCTCCTCCACATCCTTCAGCAGGTCCTGGCAAGTCTCCAACGATCGCTTATAGGCGTCCGCCCTCTACGGTACTCAACATACTGCTCGATCAGCTCAATAGCAGCATTGTTAGCCTGCAAAGGAGAAAGGAGAACGTCAATAGGAATACAAAAAATAAGTGACAAATAATAAAACAAGTACGAAAACGTACCACAAGTTGGTCGTGAGCCAGCCTTGCAGCAGGAGTTACCATGGACCCTGCCAGCCTGTCCAACGGCAGCTGCATGCCCTTCAGAATACGGTAAGCCAGAATGCCACCGTTCTCGGGGATGTCGGCATACAGCGACTCATCTTCCCTGACGTCCCAGTCAGGTTGATAAATCTTACCGGAACGATAGGTCGGCGAGCAAAGGAGGCCGACACTGCGTCACTTAGCGGCACCTCTTTTTTCTCAATCCACTCATGATACCGAGAAAAGATGCTGGGAGACAGATTGGATAAAAAGCTGGGCATAGTAATAAGCTCCCGGTTCCTTTCACGGATGGAGGAGTAAGATCCCGACAACCAAGTTGCCCCGCTGTGACGACCAGGCCCTGTGGTCGCGACCTTAGCATGATCCTGCCCCTCTGGAGGAGCGTCTACGTGCAAATCTTCCACCTAAACAATCTCGTTGGTGGGGGCAGAAGTCGCAGGATCCGCTAAAGCCTGCCTCTTGTTGGCAGATGTATCTGCCGCAACTTGTTCGCGAGGCCGCCTCCTGTTCCCATCACCATTGGCAACAGGTCGGGAGGTGGATGACCTGAGGGGGACGGCAGGGGACGGCAGGGGATGGCTGGCCGCTAGTACCGGCAACAGCAGCAGTAGCACCCTGAACAGGGACGCGAGCCATAGTCACTCCACCGCGACCTCGGTGGATGTTTTGGGGACCATTACGGTTCCCTCCCCGACGGCCGTTAGTGTTGCCGTGCATGGTCTCGTACTCGTAAGAAGGAGCAGGCGGCAAATGGGTTAGCGGCCGCAGGTTCTCGTCAACCACAAGTGCGTCGAGATCAAGATTGTCGAAGCATGCAAACAAGCAAGAAACAGTTAATATATATATATATATATATATATATATATATATATATATATATATATATATATATATATATAGTTACTATTATCATCAGACGGACCAGTCCGACAACAGCACTTACCATTTTCATGGGTAGGACAGAGCAGCATGGCCGACAAGGGCTCGTTCTTGATGATGTACTTGGAATGAGGAACCCAATGTTTAGGCTCCTTAACCCTAGCCTCCTTCCCGTCCTCATAAGTGACTACGTAGTCTTCCGTGTTAAAATAATCAAAAGCCGTTAACTCTTCCCCAGTTAACGGAACAGAGGGTAAATGCTCCATGCGAGGATGGGGCTCGGTGAAATGACGGCGCACGGGGTAATCCTCAGGGACTTGCAACCAAAAGAAGGCATCCTGCCAACCTTTTAAACCAGTCATTTTAGGCTGAACAGTTATCTTCTTGTCAGCCGTAGTTAACGACCACCAACCTGCCTGCCTAGATTATCCATTCTTCTTCAGCCAGTGGATGTGGCGGAACAAATTTAACGTTTGCGGAAAATCCAAAAGCGCACAACCCAGATGTACGCGATTAAATTCCGGACCGCCAAAGGAGTCAGTTGAGCCAAGCATACATTAAACGCATTCAAAATCTTCACCAAAAAAGAATCCAGAGGAAGACGGAGGTCAAACTCGAAATGATGAGTATACACGGCCACGTGACCGGGAGGACACTCCGTCACAATAGCCCCTTCTGGCGGAACAACCAGCCGATAACCTGCGGGAAAATAATATAAATCCCGAGCAACTCTTGGGTAGGCAAGATCAATGGCGTCCTGACGCCACAGCCCATCAATCTCTACACTGAGAGGACCGGCACTAAAATCAGCAGGCAACCATAGAGCATCAAAACCCGGTCCGGTTACGATCTCCTCCTCCATCTGATTGGAGCTGCCGACCCTCAGTTCGGTAGCACGGGAACTTTCCCCAATCACATGTGCCGACAAAGGCACAGAATCAATCGCGTCCTCAGTAACGCGAACAACAGGACTCACAGGAGCGGTGCGACGATGGTAAACGGTCTCCTGACGAAACATAACGGTAGCAATGGAGTCGATGTCGTCACCTAAATTAATAATATGAGGGTTAGGAGTCGCAGATTGTCAGAACGATCATAAAAGTCGGCCGCTACCTCAACCCCAGCATCCGCCAAGCTATCCAACCAGGCATGTTCTCTAAGAGGGGCTACATCAAGGCCGGGAACGGCACCGGCCGGAGGATGCCTAACGGAACGCCTAGCAAGAATTTGATGCCTAAGTTCCCTAAGCGTTTGCCTGTCACCACTCTGACTAGCGGATAGATACCTCCTAGTCAGGCTATGCTCCTCAGGGGTAGCAGGGTCGTTAAGAAACTTTGACCTCAATTCTTTTTCTCTCTCGGCAGTAAGGGGTATGTCCGCTAACAACCTAGTCCTCCCCACAGGGCTTGAGCCGGAAGCAGGTTCACTATTGGCCAAGGGAGAGGCAGGTGCATTATCGGCCAAGGGGGACGAAGGCTCGCTATCGGCCAGGGGAGAAGAAGGGTCACTTTCGGTCATAAACGCCTCACTAGTGGCATTTTGGCTATCAGACTGGTCCGACATGATGAATACACAAAGAAACTTAAGGAAACGTGTAGAAAAATTGAGGAGTTACCTGGAAACGAAGGGTCGCCGGAAAAAGTAAAGACAAGCAACGATCGCCGGAAATGAGCGAGCAAGGCTTCCAAAGACAAGAAAACGCAGAAAAACCGAAGCTTTAGCCGAAAAAATCGCCGGAAAGGAAGAGCATACGCCTTCGGCAAAGACCCAGAAAAATTTTGTCCACAAAAGCCGAAATTTTTAGTGCACCGGAATCGGAAAGTAAAGGCGAAGATTCCTAGAAACTTTTCGGAGCAATTTGAGTGCAAGAGGTTCAGTGTTTAAGCAAGGTAAAGTTTTGGCTATGGAGGTCTTTGACAGAGAAAACTGGAGAAGAGAGAGAATGTGGTAAAGAAATCCGGAAAAAGGACAACTGTTGTCTATATATACGGTGAACGAACGGCTGGGATTAAAAGAACCCTCCAACTTCTCTCCAGATTTCTGCCAAGTGTCATGACGCAGTTAAACCCTAATAAAGTATTGGGCGGGATTTTCGAAAAAGTAATCATTAACTTTTCGAAATTCTTCAACTCCCTGCAACGACACGTGGCACCCAATGAATTAACTTCTCCAAAAAATTGAACACGGCAACAATGGCTCGCGTCCATAAACAACATCCTTAGCGGTCAGGACCCCAAATGATGCTGGGGGGATAGTTGTATGGGTATAACCCAAGTATGTTAGCGGACTTCCCTGAAGAGGCCGCGAACAAATTAACGGACGCGAACATTATAAAGTCGCCTGCAGCTCTAACAAGTCAGCGTATCAACGTGGTCCGACAACGTTGGCGGTCGCCCAACAAGACAAAATAGAGGAATCTTCCCTTATGTCAGGCGCACCACAGCCGTACACGTGTAAAAGGATTACTCACCCTGTCAGAGGAATAGTACTTCTATAAATACCCCACTAGTACTATTTTGCAGGTACATTCTCTCACACTGACAATTCTTATCTCTCTCTCTCTCTACTTTCTCTCTCTAAATCCTATTTGGACACGTGCTGACTTGAGCATCGGAGGGGGTTTCCTCGCATCCCCCCCGAGGGTAGTTCACGTTTGCTTCCTGTGTAGTTATTCACCAGCGAACGCCAACTCCAATCCTTGACGGACTCTTCTCAAGATCGTCAACCGTTTCTCAACCGAACCAGGAGGCTTGGTTTACAGTTTAAAGTAGAAGAGCCAATCTCCCTGGCAAATGGAGATGGAGACACGAAGACAAGGAGAAGATGAAGCAAGCCATTTCTTTGGCTTTTGGTGAGCAAGCCACGAAGATGGGGAGAAGAAGAAGAGGGGACGGGGAGGAGCTAGAAAGAAAATAAAGTGGGAAGAAGAGGGGACGGGGAGGAGCCAAAATAAGTCCAAAAGAACAGGGCCTAAACTCAATTGGACTTATTTCTTTTTTTTTGAAGGAAATAAATTGGACTTATTTCATTAAAACATAAAATCAATCAACACTACAACTTAAGAAATTCACTGAGTAAATAACTTTCAAATATCGTAATGTAACAAATAACCATATTAGAACTCTAAATTATTCAAAAGGATTTCGGAATAGAATAGAATAATTAAGCTATTAAAATAATTAGCTTGTACTTAAACACACATAAAAATATTACTTATTACGAATAAATAGAATATAATATTAGCACCAATAAAATAATAGAAGATTGTTAGCAAATATAAAATTCATATTTCAAATTTAATAAAATAAGAGTGTTTAATATATAATTTGGCTAATAATTATAATTAACAATAAATAAGACGGTTTAGAAATGAGGGCTATTACATTCATGAGGAAGTTGTGGTCCTCAAGTGACTACTCATATTCTGATACCAACAAGGTACACCTTCCTTATAATGGGCTCAAGTCCCAATGTAACAGCCCGCACTCCCGAGCTGCTAGCTAATCACACTTAGTATTCACAAACCTCAATTATCATTTAATAAACCTCAAATTACATTATCTTGCAGCGGAGACATAACCTATAAAACGATCCTAGCTAGACCGGTGGGATTATGACCCCACAAACCAAAGTCCGAATAATTACATAACCATAAGGATTTTTGTAATAAAATCTCCAAAATTCTACAATAATTTACCAACTGACTTTTCTAGTATTTATTACATGATTTCCTTGATGTGCTCCACCGATTTCTCCTATAACGCCTGAAATATTTACTATAATCCAGAGTTTCCACAATCCCTGCAAAATTCACTAATATTGAACTCTGCCCCCACCAAGACAGGTTCCAAGAACAAAATTAGTGAAACTGAGTACACAATGTCCAAGCATAAATTCTTTTTGGTGGCTTAAAACATATTTGAGTTGATGAGTATGATCTCATAGTAAGATAAGTACGTAATAATGAAACGATCTTAACATGTAATTTTTTTATATCTCATAAATTAATGTATTTAAAACAAACCACGAACGTATATCACCTCGTTAAGGAAATCAAAGATTCCACATAAACAATATATTTATACCTATCAAATATTTTTATACTCGCTCAAAATACAGAGATACTTTTCTTTAGATATCAAGGATGCAAACATAATATATCAAAGAATATATCGAGTTATTTCCCAAATGCTTTTCATAAATTATCTTGTTATATCAGTATCATTATCAACTGTAACTCAAATTTTTCTCAGTACTTAATATAAAACATATATAACTCAGGGAAGGAACATGAATGGAGAGGCTAAGCCACGTCTCTAAACTTTTGAGGGACGTCTCCCCACCTTTCTTACACTCTACTTGCAAGGTCATGACCCTACACAAAGGAGCAATATTCGTTCCGGAGTAATTCCCGCTCCATACACATAATGAGCAATTAATACTCGCTCTACGAATGTTGTTCATCACTGCTTACGCAGCTACTTCCCCTTATAAAATAAAACTTATACTCATACAAAAATACTTATACTCAAACGCTTATACTTAAATACTCATACCGAAATCATAAGAAACTTTAAAAAATATAGAAATACTTATACTCAAACACATATACTTGAATACTTTTACTTAAATACTCATACTAATAAAACAAAAAATCATCCGACGCGTTTTGCTCCTTTCTCTCTCAGCGCATGATAAGGCGATTTCTTATCATGCACTGACGCCATGGCCAGAGGGCGCGGAGCTAAGAAAAGCTCGCGGAAAGGCAAAGGGAAGGCAACTGGACCATCATCATCACCGGTGAAGAAGACGAAATCAGTGGATGAAGTAACGGGAGTATCAGGGTTGAAAATTCCGAGTCCTATCATGGAGAAATCGAGAGTGGAGGGAATTGATTTGGAAGCGGTAACAATGGAGATTCCTACAGCAACGACGGATGACCAGATTCAACAAACTATGGAGAAAGCAATTTTGTCTGAGTGGTTAGAGGTGATGCAGAGTGCCTCTAAGACAACCAATACACTGAGACGAATGTCATGGGCGGATCAAACAGAAGAGGCTGCTGATGTGAAAGCTAATCAGGTGAGCCCTAAACCTCCTATGGTTACAATAGAAGCTGATGACATCCAGGAAGAAATAGAATACTAGTCCTCTGCAATAGTATGCTATGTTTTGGAGGTAAATCCTCCTTTAACCGTCATGGAGGGGTATTTCAATCGAATATGGGGAAAACTTGGGATTGATAAAGTGGCTTTGATTGGGAGAGGAATTTTCATAGTTCGTTTTAAAACATTAGAATCGTGTTTGAAGGTGAAAAATGAGGGTTTCAATTTCTTTGACCAGAAGCCCATAATCACGAAGTTATGGGAACCTGATATGGTGATTGATAAAAGTGAGGTGCTAAACATCCCAATATGGATTAAACTTCCGAGTTTACCATTTAAATATTGGGGGAAAAATAGTCTATTTAAGATTGCAAAGCTTGTGGGGAATGTTGTTAAAATGGACTAAGCTACACAAAACAAAGATAAATTAAGCTTTGCTCGTGTAATGGTAGAGGTTGGTCTCAACCACAATTTGCCTGAAACAGTATCATTTTGCAATGAACATGGGTGTGTAGTTGAACAAAAGGTTGAGTATGAGTGGAGACCGATTTTATGTTCGAAATGTGGTGGATATGGACATGAAGGGGATGATTGTAGGAAAACAGCAGGGAAATTGAAATGGGTGAGGAAATAACCGCACAACAGGATGGTGAAGGGTTTATGACAGTGGGCATACCAAAGACAACTACTGATGTGGTGGAGGATGTTGTTCCTGTCCATAACTCTTTCAATGCACTGCAAAATGAGGATGTTGGGGACTTGATCACATTATCGGTGGTATTGCGGTGGTGCAGGGAGCTAAGGCTAATAGTTTGATTGGTGGACAATCTAGCCAACATACAGAAAAAGGACATGGGAATGAGGTTGGTACAACAACTGGAGACAAAGAGCAGGGGGTGACACCTCCTACTCCTGATGGATAGGATATTGACATGGAATGTGAGGGGCATAAACAGCAGAGCCAAGCAAGATGAGGTAAGGCATATTCTTACCTCTAATGATGTCAAGCTGTTTTACCTCCTGGAAACCAGGGTTAAGAGCCCTAAGCTAGGTGATGTTTATCTTAGTTTGTGTCCTGGGGGTGTTTTACACACAACAATAGTTGTCACAATAATGGCAGAATTGTAATTGGATGGAATCCTCACTCTTTTAACTTGATTATTAGGGTGGTTCATAGTTAGTTTATTCATTGCATAGTGCAGCCTAGAAATGGGGAGGAATTTGACTGTGCTTTTGTCTATGGATTCAATGACAATACTAGTAGGATGGATTTATGGAATGGTTTAAAGAATGTTGTTGAGAATGGAAAGCCCTGGCTCTTAGTGGGAGATTTCAATGCATTGAGTAATGTGGAGGATAGGATTAGAGCCCCAGTTAGACAAGCTGAGGTCAATCAAATGCTTGAATGGATAATGCACTGTAACCTAGTAGATGTCAAAGCTACAGGGAGACACTTCACTTGGAATAACAAACAAGAGGGGGAACATAGAGTATTTTCTAGAATTGACATAGTACTAGCTACTCATGCATGGATTGATAAGCATGAAATGGTTGAAGTTGTTTTTTTGCCTGAGGGCAATTTCGATCACACACTTATGTTGCTGAGTGAGTTCCATGATGTGAATGCTAAGAAACCTTTTGGGTTTCACAACATGTGGTGTAATCATCCCGAAATGCTTGATTTCTTGAGACAGGGCTGGGAGTGTTCGGATGAGAGGTTGTGCTATGTATAGAGTGCAAATGAAGATGAAGAGGGTCAAGGAAGAGTTAAAGGAGCTGAACAAAAGAGGTTTTGGGGATGTTGAGGCTGCAGTGATAAAAGCAAAAGAAGATGTTGACAAAGCCCATGCTGATATGCATAGTCAGCCTAATGTTCCTGAGCTTGCTACAAAGGAAAAAGTTGCTAGAGAGCAATACAATATTGCTACGAAGAATAAATACTCTTTGTTGCAGCAGAAAGCCAAGATCACCTGGCTTAAAGAGGGTGATGAAAATTCAAAGATCTTCTACCAAGCCATCAAGGCTAGAAGATATAGAAACAAGATACATGTTATCCATAATGCAGAGGGAGAATGGATAACTGATAAAGAAAAGATTGATTTGGCAATCCCTGGACTACTACCATGACCTTTTTTCTCACAAAGATCGGCAGCAATCTGTGTTGAATGCTCGATTGACAAGGGGAAAACGCTCACCGAGGCACATAAGCAGTTGCTGAATATAACATTCACAAAGCAGGATGTGAAAAGGGTCATTTTCAGCATCCCTGATGAGAAAGCACCAGGAGCTGATGGTTACAGTAGTAAGTTTTTTAAACATTGTTGGGAGGTTGCGGGGGATGAAGTCTCTGAAGCTGTGTTAGATGTGTTTAGAACTGGGAAGTTATTAAGGATGATTAATGCAACAACTCTCACTCTGGTACCTAAAGTTGAGTGCCCAGGTACTGCTTCAGATTTCAGGTCAATAGCCTGTTTTGTACAAGGCTATCACTAAGCTCATTAGTGAGAAACTTAACAAAATATTGCACGATATCATCTCTCCGGTCGCGGGGAGCATTTGTGGGTCGGTAGAAGTATACTTAACAATGTTCAGATTTGTGAAGACTTGGTGAAAATAATGTACAAGAGGAAGACTACTAGATCAAGTTGTCTCATGAAACTGGATCTTAGAAAGACTTATGACACCATCAACTGGAATTTTATTGAGCAGATGTTGAATGGAGTTGGATTTCCTAGAAATTTTGTGATATTGATAATGACTTGTGTGAAGACAGCAAAATTTTCAGTCATGCTTAATGGATCCCCAACTGGATTTTGTATTGCTCACAGAGGATTGAGGCAGGGAGATCCTATGTCTCCATTACTTTTTGCTTTGGGAATGGACTATTTAGATAGAATTCTCACTTATGTTGGTGATCTGGAAGGTTTTAAATACCATGCTAGATGTAAAGAAATGCAATTGATGCACATGTGCTTTCTTGATGACTTCTTTGCTTTACGCCATGGAGATATTAGATCTATTTACACTCTTAACGGGGATTCCAAATGTTTTCCAATGCCTCGGGATTAGAGGTAAACAAAGGCAAATCGAAGTGTTCTATGCGGGGATGGATGAGCGGGAAATAACTAGAAATGCGAGGTTAGTGGGTTCACTAGAGGGCTCTACCTTTCGAGATACTTGGGTGTTCCCATCTCTACAACAAAGATGACGACCAAAGATTTTCGTGGTCCGATAAATAAGATGATAAGCAAGATTAGAACTTGGAGCTCAAGGAATTTATCCTTTGCTGCCAGGTCACAACTTGTGCATAGTGTGCTCATGAGCATTCATATATATTGGGGGCGATTTTTATCATCCCTAAGAGTGTGTTACATGAGGTTAACACTATTTGTAGATGTTATACGTGGATGGGTACATATAATGATACAAAGCCCGGAGTCGTAGCTTGGGATCTTGTTTGTCAAACCAAGAATACTTGGAGGATTGGGTCGAGGAACATTGTGAGATGAAATCTAGGCTGTTGTGTGCAAACTTGCTTGGCATATTGCTCGGGACAAAGAAAATTTATGGGTGAAATGGATGAACTGTGTGTACATAAGAGGTGAGAATTGGAGTAGTTATCTTGCTCCAAACACAGCTGGGCCTGGAAAGTAATTTGTAAAGCAAAGAATGAGGTGACTGGTTTGTTACTCAATGATAGCTGGCTTCAAGACCCTGTGTTTAGCATTAAAAATCTCTACAGGAAGCTAAGCAATGAAGAAACTCAAGTCCCATGGAGGAGATATGTTTGGAACAGGTTTACCATTCCCAAGCATCGTTTTATAATGTGGCTAGCCTCACAAGAGACTCGAAAACAAAAGCAAGATTAGCTCGGATGGGGATATGTAATGATGACAGATGATGTCTCTATCAACAAAGACAATGAAGAAATGAACCATCTATTCTTTGAGTGCACTTTTAGCATGAGATGCATTCAAGGGGTTATGGAGTGGCTTGGAATGAGATGGCAAAGGAGGAATCTAATTCGGATTTGCGGGTGGATGCGAAAGCATTCGGGAGTCCAAATTCAAGAGGAAGGTGGGCTTTCTTTGCTATAGGCGCTACTGTCTCATACTATATGGAAGAATAGGAATTTAGCGTATTGGAATGACACTATAAATACAATAGATTACACGCAAAAAGAAATTAAATTTCTTGTGAAGTATAGAGTTTCTCGGTTAGTGAATGCTAAGATTACTAGTAGTGACAAAAATTGGCTTGAAAGCTTGTAGAAACTGGGCATGTCCAGTTTAGATGTGAGAACTTATTCTAAGTTCTTTTAAGTGTACTCGTGTTTTTGGTTAATATTACTCTTACTTACCAAAAAAAAAATATACTCATACTGAAATCATGAGGCTCAACACTTTACTCAGCTTCCAACATTAATTCATATGTGTTAAATAAGTGTTGTCATGCCAAATCCATTACACAATTCTAAATCAATTAGTGGTATTCAAAATACAATATCACTTTCATCTCCTTAAAATCATTTAAGAGTAAACAAATTGTCGTTCAAAGCATATTAAAGTTTCTCATACTAGATCTTCCAAATATAATTTCTAACAACCCAACCACAGGCTCCAAAGTTCTATCATCTAACTTCCCAATCATGACTGAGTTCATACTCAATACATCAACTCCACATTGCCATAATAATATTCGCATTTTCAACTTTATTCTATTAGTATTTCATACATTTATACCCATACTATGCAGTGATATATCTGTAATTCTCATAACTCGAGAACATGTTACTCCGAATACTATGCCATGATTTCCTATTCAACGACTCAATAGCCTTTTGTAATTAATACTCTCAAATATTTAACTCAACGTCCTTACTTTTATTAATCTTACATCTATAATTTCTTTATTATCAAGTCACCATTCTAACCCAAATGCTCCAGTATGGCAGATTACATTCTCCTTACTTCCAATTCCTTTAGTCTTATACTTCACATTAGTAAATGAATTCGTTAACCTCTATAGCTTACCTCATTACAATATTCATAAGAAGATATTCCCCAACTCAGATAGCATCACACCCACCAGATATAATTTCTCGTAACTCAAACAATAGAGTTCCAAATTTACTATTTGATACAACTTCCAACCATTACTTAGATCTCGGTCTTTTATATCACTAACATGACATTCGCATCTCAAATCTTATTCCCCAATATTCGAGGTCCATTGATCCCTGATGTGTCTTCATGTACTTCGTTGTCTTTAATACCCATGATGTTTTTGTAATAACCATAATAAACCATTAAATGACGTTAACCTACGAAACTTACCTCGGATTCAGTTAGTCGCCTGACTTAACGTTCTCACGTAACAACTTATATTTGACTCCTCAGACACCCACTTCATAATCATATCACCATTTCTAATGAATAATTTAATTTAGTAGAGCATAATACATATACAACATAACTCTTGGCATTGATACTTGATTTCATCATACCATGTAAGCACATTACTATTCGAATTACACTTCCCAACATTTAATATCTCTCATCCCCCGATATACTTATTTTAGTTTTTTTATCATCTTTAAGACCCATGAACTTCTCATACCAGCTTTACTAACCCATTAACGAAATTTCATTCTGATCTCACTTCCAAATCATAACTCTATTCACCAACCCAACATTCTCGCATCACAATTTATAATCCTAAAATAGAATTTCTTAATCTTCTACGGGTACAACTAATTCATTGCATATCCATCCAAGCATATATTCCAATTCCGTAAAAATCTAATCCTCGAAACTTAAATGGTAGAACCGTACCTTAAGATGTGCTTCGAAGACAACAATATAAGTAATAAGTAAGAGAAATAAACACTTTTAAAATAGATCGTCCAAATTAGATAAACATTACTCCTAAGTATAACCAAATCCATAGATGTATTACTACTTGTAAACAATAGTTTAACCTGGGGAAAACTTAAAACATAACATTATAGCCTTGTTCATAAATTCAATCAAATTTACAATTGTCCAAGCGACCTTCAACCTCATACTATTTCACTCAAATGATTTCGTCTCAGCTTTCAAATACTATATATACTCGAGTTACATAATTCTTAAATTCAAGACTAGCTTTTAAACTTACTTCAATATAACACCAATATTCAAGATAACGAAATTCTAAAACAAAACATCTTAGATTACAAGTTAAGTAATTTAGTCATTAAAATCATAAACTTTAAGCAAGTTCTAAACTATCAATCTTATTAACATGTTACCTCAAATTCATATTAGAATATCAATTCCAAACTTTAGTGCTTAGTCAAACTATTATTAAATTAAACAAGAAAGTGAATCAAATAAATAATATTCATAAGCCAAACTTTTCATAGAAATCAAGCACCGGAATCCAAGTAGAAAGTAGAAGGACAATATGTACCTCCAAAGAAGCACTTATACCCTTCCAAAACTATTCCTTATAAGCAGAATTTCACTCTTTCAACAACACCTTAGTTGGAAGTTTCCCTTCAGAAGATTAGCTTCACTTAGCTTAATACTCATGAACTAAATCTTTCATATCTTGCATCAACATCAGTCTAGAAAGATTAGCACATAAATCCTAGCTCCAAAACTGAAATCAAGAAATTCTTGAACCTAAACCTAATAGCTTTTCAAGAACTACAACATAGAAGGAAACACCATGGCCCAAAAATGAATCAAGTTGAAGAAAAATAGGAAAAACCGCAGCAGCTCCGAGTCGCGTTTACAATAGCAAAACTAAATCTCAAAGGCCATAACTCCTAGCATACAAACCCAATTAGGGTGATTCTTGTGCCCAAATTGTAGGGAATTTCATGTAGATTCAGAATATGTAATTTATTTTGGCATTCAAGAACAATAGGTTGTCGAAAATTGCAGAAAATGGCAATTGGCAGAACTGGATGAAATAACAAGTTAAGGGTTTGTGTATTTCTAATTTGGCAGTTGGTCTATGGAGGATTTGGATGAAGAAAATATTTGTGAGACCTCATTTTTATAGGAGAGTCTAGGGTTAGGATAAAATCGTAATTACTAAATTCTATCAAGGATAAATTGAGTTTTTTTCCTCACATAGACAAAGCATAATATGATTAAGGTTAAACATGGTTTCTTCCCTTGACAGTATGAAATATAGGCAACCTATTCTTTGATAAATAAACTATACTTCATTAATAAATCATCTCAATAATAAGCCCCAAGTAATATGCTTCAAGATACTTTTCCTTATTCGATTCAATAACTTTACCATAAAATCCTACTCTGTAACCAAAATTACTTCAATGATACCTGTAAAAATTAGGGCTACAAAATATCTTTTGTTTAAGACTCTTGTAAACCATTTAAGAAATTCATCACTTTCAAGCTAATAATTATAAGTTAATAAAAGTAATTAATCTTTAAACTAAAGGTTCTTAAACTTGGGTTGTTACAGCCAGGATACTCTACAACTAAGGGTCAATCATTGGTCTTTGATGCCCATTGAGTGACAACTCATGGCTCGTAATGGGTCGGGGTGTTATATGCTAAAATTAGGTTGTGGCCGATCGGGACCCACACAAGTTAACAAGCGAACGAGAGTGACTTGCTTGGACAACATGTGCAAGATTAAGAATGGTGTAAGGCACGGTGGACAGAGAAGGGAGTATGACAGTAACACTAAACTATGCACGATAGAGGAGATAAGCATTATATCAATCATCACTTGTATATCCAAATGAATGCTGATAGAAGGATCCTTCATTGTGAAAGAATTGGGGCCAGATATGGTTACATGATTAGGAAGATTCAACAATTAAGGTTAACATTGAAGATGAAACGACCTTAGCATATATACAGAACGAAAAATTAATTAGGTTAATTGACAGGTCTTGATAGTTGATACCATGTGAGAATAACAATGACTCAATGTGATCCCTATAAATTCATATATCATACTTTTATAGTATGAATAAAATCAGTATCCTTATATACTCTATTAGTTATCAATGAGCCCCATTATACACAATTAAAAGTAAAATTTATACACCATTATTCTTAGTAGATATTTCAATTAAGTATTAATATACACTTATCAACTTTTTGTCAACAAAAGAACAAAGTATTACTTTTTGTCAATTTCAATTTCCTAACCAAAGCATTTGCTTGGGACTTAAGGGGACGAGATAGGTTGGGGTGTCTGACTTGTAATGGGACGTTGGGTAAGGGCCCTGTGCGAGGGCAGCCCATAGGATTTCTTCTTACCTTTTTTTTCAAAAAATTCAATTTTCCTTTTACCAAAGGTTAATCCCAAAGTGAATTAATAAAAGCATATATTAGTGGAAAAAACCTTATATGTCACAACACAACTGATCCGGTTTAACATAACCGAATCCTTAAATCGTCCATTTTTTGGGAGGCAAAACACAACAAATTTATTGATCCGGTTCTTTAGTAAACCTGATCAGTTAACTAAAAGTCTAAAACAAACATAAAGAAAACATCCGCGAATTATTTAGGATTTTTTTTGTCAGAAACTACCTTATAAACTCCGTTTTTTGTGATAAACTACCGTTTAAAAAAATGTTAAAAACTACCCTTTAAAACGTTTTTTTGTTGTAAAATCCTACCTTTTGCCGGAGTTGGATGGTTGACCAAAAAATCTGGTGTTGACCCATCATGTGACTTACACGTGACATTTGAAACTGACCTAATTTCACTATTTTCCCCTACTTCTTGTCATAAACAACCTTATAATTTTTTTTGCGAAAAACTACCTTATAAAAAAGTTGTTAAAAACTACATTTTCCCCCAATGGTTCCCCGCAAAACCCCAAAACTCCTTATTCTTTCTCCAACGATTAAAGAAAAAAAGCCTAAAATTACGACAAAGATCGAAG
Source organism: Beta corolliflora (assembly GCA_947648045.1). Lineage (NCBI taxonomy): Eukaryota > Viridiplantae > Streptophyta > Magnoliopsida > Caryophyllales > Amaranthaceae > Beta > Beta corolliflora. Next base: position 1,820,253 of record CANSZD010000928.1, on the reverse strand, counting down.
TCAAAACGATTGAATATCGATTGTTTTGTGTTGTAGATATATTGATTCTAAAAAGCTCCTAATTTCACCGACAACCAATTCAATTGAACAAAAAGGACAGGGGAGAGAGAAACACAAAATTCCCTTTTATATTTTTTTTTTGTTTTTATGGAGTCAACTTGATGAACTAGAATCGGAAATGTGAAGCAAAGAAACGGAGATGAGAAAGGACGAAAATAAAGTAAGAAAAAAGGGCAAGCAAAGAAACGAGAAACGGGAATTTTGGGGGGTTTTGGGGTAAAAAAGTAAGAAAAAAGGGCAAGTAAAGAAACGAAAAACACAAAAATTCCTTTTTTTCTAGAGTTGGATGGTAGGAATTTACAACAAATAACGTTTTAAATGGTAGTTTTTAACAATTTTATTTTTATAAGGTAGTTTTCACAAAAAAGGCTATCTACAAGGTAGTTTCCGTCAAAAACCTGGGGAAAATAGTGAAATTAAGTCAGTTTTAAATGTCATGAGCAAGTCAAGTGATGGGTCAATGATAATTTTTTTGGTCAACCATCTAACTCCGGCAAAATGTAGGATTTTACAACAAAAAGGTTTAAAAGGCACATGATAGAAAACTTGTTCCCTCTAGGGTTTCTCTTTGGGAGGGTTTTTTCTCTCTAGGGTTTCTCCTTGGGAGGGTTTTTTCCTAGCCTCCATCGCTAGGTTTTTCTTCTTTTTTGAAGGTTTTTCCTTCATTCTTTACCCTTCTTTCTCTTTCTCTTTCATCTCTTTTCTTCTTGGCCTCAATTGTGAATCTTTATAGGGGCTTCCACTTGATGTTTGTACCGGTGGTAAGCCCCAAAAACTCCTTTAATTGCTTCCAATAAGTATATCCTATCCTTAAGATGGTATTTATTTTAGGGTGTTCAATTTCTTTTTTTGTTCGTTTGATGAAGAAGAAAGATCTAACAATCTTTATTCTCTGTAAGAATCTAGAAGACCACAGAAGTATTTTCACCCAAGCGACTATGCATCAGCGGAAGTTAAGTCGAATCAGAGCGAACTCACTGATTGTATTGCTTCAGATGAAGTTTTTTATTAAGGCTATTTTTAATCAAATCTGCGAAGTATCTAGTTCTAAGGTGTTATATACTTGTGTTGGAATTTTCGATTTTTCAGGAATTGATTGTAAGTGTCGTTTGGCTATCCCTTATGAATGAAATCATTTTTCTTCCTGTCAAAAAAGAAAAGGTTTAGAAGGTAGTTTTAAACAACTTTTTTTTAAGTGGCAGTTTTTCACAAAAAATGGAATGAAGAAATTGACAGCAACATTCCAACTAAGGGCGTTCCGCCATTTTCAATCCCAACTAAGGATTATTTCTGAGTAGTCCCAACTATGCATATTTTTTAAAAAAATTGGTCCCAACAAGTAATTGACCTGCTACAACAGGTAAAACTGTCATCCCCACCTCCACCCCAAAACTACCACCCCTTCGAGACCCCCTCCTCTACCACCACCTCCCCAACCCCAAACCTGCCACCCTCCCCTACCCCTTTCCCAGCCACCCCCTTCAAAACCCGCCTCCCCTCCCCTAAAAGAAAAGTTTGACAATTAATTAAGCTTTGACGCTATAATCTGTCTATTTACTCCAACATCTTAAAATTTCTATTCGCCATCAATATATTCAGCATAATTTCCCTTTTCTAAAACACCTTGATTCACATTTTCATGAATCGCCAGCGAGCGCAGCAACACTGGCTGAAGCTCCAGCGAGGGTGGCTCAGGCAGTGGCAGTAACGAGATGGAGAGAAAGAAAATAGACCAGCGGTACACGGTAATAACGGGATGGATAGAAAGAAAATCAAGCGGCGGCGCGAGAGAAGCTCCGACAAGCTGAGAAAGGCGCAACCAAGGGTTAGTGAGACTGCAAAGAGAAAAGGGGGAACAAGAGTTTGGGGATTCCGGGGGAACTGAAACAAGGGGGGAGCAGTGAGGCATGGATTTGAGAGTAGTGGTGGTGGGTGAGAGGGAAGAGATCAAAAAAGAAACATGAGAGGAAGGATTTGAGGTTTTAATCAGAGGAGAGGAAAGAAGAAGCATGGAATCTTGGAATTAGAGGATTTGAATGCTGAACGGGGTGGCAGGGAAGAGGGAAGAGGAGGAGGAGGAGAAGGGTGGCAGGGAAGGAGCAGAGTAGGGGAGAAAGAATGGTGGCAGGGGAGGGGGAGGTAAGGAGGGAGAGGCGGAGGGGTGGCACATGAGGGAGGAGAGAGAAAACGATAAAGAAGGAAAATCGGTATAATTTTTTTTTTAAACTTGTTGAATAGGTAACTGTTAACTGTAACCGTTTTCATAAAATATAATCCAAAATTGGGACTGCTTAGAAATCAATATCAATATATATAAATAAAGGAGGAATTTTTCGGGAGCATAGGGAGCTCCTCAAGATTTCGAAGCCATAGAGCGCGCCACGTAGGATTGCCACGTCATCAATTTTTAGAGTTCTACATAGATTTAAATACATATAAAGAGTTTTGGATAAGCGAAAATTAGAGTTTGATTCTGAATGAACAACCTAAATTATTATATTATGTAAATTGTGTATAACTTTTGCTACGTAATTCGAAATATTATAATTTTTGTACCATTGGATAGTGCTCGAAATATGCTTCGAAATAAGATCCATTTACAATATAGTTTTAAAAATTATGAAATATAGAGCGCCGCATAGGATTGTCATGTCAACAATTTTTATTTTTATTTTTAAAAAAATTGAGTTCTAAATAGATTTAAATATAGTTCTACAAATTATGAAATATAGAGCGCCACGTAGGATTGTCATGTCATCAATTTTTATTTTTAAAAAAAATTGAGTTTTGCATAGATTTAAGTACATATAAAAAGTCTTGGATAAGCGAAAATTAGAGTTTCGTTTTGAATGAACAACCTAAATTATTATATTATGTAAATTGTGTATACCTTTTGCTACCTAATTTTGAATATTATAATTTTTGTACCATTGGATAGTGCTCGAAATATGCTTCGAAATAAGATTCATTTACAATATAGTTCTACAATTTGTGAAATAGAGAGCGCCACTTAGGATTGCCATGTTATTAGTTTTTATTTTAAATATTTGAAAAAAAAATAGAATTCTACATATATTTAAATACATAAAAGAGTTTTGGATAGGGGAAATTAGAGTTTCGTTTTGCATAAACAACCTAAAATTTTATATTATGTAAATTGAATTTAACTTTTACTACCTAATTCAAAACATTATAGTTTTTTTTTACCATGGGAGAGTGCTTGAAATATGCTTCAAAATAAGATCCATTTAGAATATAGTTTTGCAACTCATGAAAATATATTCAATTAGATGAATTATAAGACATTATTTAGTCTTTCTTTTAGATAAATATAATAATAGCTATAAGTATTAAGTATAGTGTATTATATATGATTATAACATTTGATTATAGGTCCAATTTACAGGATTAAACATATTATCTTTCAAAACCTCAACCTTACTCAACTAAACCAAAAAATATAAATATTGTATTGCAACAAAATTTATTAAGGAAACTTTGTTGTTACAAGAAAAACTAAAATCTATAGCGATAAAGTTACATATATATTAGAATTTTGGATTATGTGAAAATTAGAGTTTGTTTAAATAAAACAACCTTAGAATATTATAAAGAGCTCTATCTAAGCACGCCATGTCATTCTTTTTAATTTTTAATTTTTTTAAGAAAAAAGTGTTCAACATAGATATAGATACATATAAGGTGTTTTGGATAAGTACAGATTACAGTCTGATTTTAAATAAATAACCTAAATTATTATACTATGTAAATTGAATATAACTTTTGCTACATAACTCGCAATAATATAATTTTTTTTACCATCAGAGAGTGCTCGAAATATGCTTCGAAATAAGATCCATATACAATATAGTTTTACAATTTATTTAGATGAACAATAACGTATTATATATTCTTTATTTTAAATACATATAAAAATAACTATAAAAATAGCGTATTATATGTGACAATAGTAATTATGTCTTTCAAAATCATATTTTAAAACTGTGTTAGCTATTGTTAGTCATACCTATTATTGCGATACCATTTAATAATAAACTTAGCTACAATATTCAATTGAGTATTAAAAATTATAAAATTTATATATCGCAATAACAAATCTAGAAATTACAGTATAATGACAAATATTTTCTCCGTTCTTTTTCTACTGCAACAATTGGTTTGGGCATGGTTTTTATGGAAATAAAAAATGGGTATTTTAGCATAGAGGATAAAAAATAGTTAACTAGAGTAGGGGATAAAAAAATCTTTAATAAAGTAAACACAACTTTATGAGGCAATTTGGGTAATTAATGATGGTTTTATTAACATAAAATAAAGGCAATATTGTCAACTGCAGTTGATTTTTTTACCAAAAGTGGAATGGTTTCAAAAGATGAAACTACTCAAAGTGGTAATTGTTGTAATAGAAAAAGAAAGGAGAAATTATATAAAATACAATGGTGTTAAATAATCTCATTTTACAGCAACAAAAAATCAACAATAATATTAACAAAAAAATAAAAAAAAAGTAAAATAAACAACAACCCGTGCAATGCACGGGCTTCAAAACTAGTAATTCTTATTTGGAAATAAAAATGGCGGAACGTGTATAACTGGAACTGTTTTAATTTTTCCGAATGTAATTTATAAGGTAATTTTCCACCCAAAAAAAACCCAATTATTTACATTGAAGTATCTAAAGAAAACAAAATCTGACTCTAGTCCACGAGATGGAATCAGGGAACTGATTATTCTAAAAGGAAAAACGACGATTCCAACCAACCCAGACACCAGTGCACTGTGCATCATGAAAATCACCACTTCACTGTCTTACCTCACCAACACCCATTCTTTTCTCTCTCCTTCTCCTATTGGTTCATTTTTGCGCCGCGAACATTCAGGACACCTCAAATCCCCCAAACATTAATAATCAACTTAACTCCATAATCTATGATTTATCAAAAAAAAAAAACTTAACTCCCAAATTTCATCATAAATCGCAAATCTCTTACTGAAAATACCTCTATATTACAAAAATCTCCCTACCAAAACCCCCAAATTACCCAACCTTTTTATTCTTACTATTTCTTCTATATCCTTATTTCCGAAGGCTAAAATCGTCAAATCAAACTTAAAAAAGAACCCAGAAAATAGTTATGGAAATAAATCGTTAATTCATTTCATAAGCCTTCTTCGCTAAGACTTCTCACCCTCTCTCTCTCCTCCATGTCTTCAAAAGAAATCCAAATTCTCCCTCCTCAAAATTAGGGTTTCCAAATTCGCAACAATTCGTCGAATTTCTTCCTTAAAATCTCAACACCTTCACTCAAATCAACAATGGCGGATGTAGTAATAGAAGGTGACGAATCCGAATTCGTGGTATTATCAAAGGTAAGAACAGGGCTAAAGCGCGAGTTTCAGTTCGCGCTGAATACTCAGAACGAAATCGCCGGCTCACTGAGTCGAACTCGAGTTCGTAAGACTCCACCCACCGAGTCGACCGAGTTGAGCGAGTTGCCGGCTGTGAAGAAGATGAAGAGACCAGTTGGAAGGCCGAGGAAGAAGCAGAGTTTGATGTCGCATAATACTCAAGCAGTTGAGAGTGAGGATGAGCCGCAAAGTGATGTGGTGGATGTGATGAGTGACGAGGAGAGTAATCGTCAACACATTGTAGAGAGTCAAAGGAGAGAGAATGGAAATGTCAATGTTAATGGAAATGGAAATGGAAATGGAAGTGAGAGTGATCCTGTTGTTGAGAATGGTGGAAGTGACGACGTCGTTTTGAAGAATAAGAAGGTGAAGGTTCCTACAAAGTTGAAGGAACTTCTTGAGACTGGGTTGTTGGAGGGGTTATCTGTTAAATATATTCGAGGGTTTAAGGTAATATTGAATGTTTGATTATACGTATTCGATTTCGGAACTTCGTAAATGAGACCGTCTTACTTTTTGTTTACGTAGACGGTTTTTTGTAGGCCAACTAATTCAATTTTTGTGGGAGTTTTTGACAGAAAGGATCTTCATATAGTGGACTTGCTGGAATCATAAAAGGGTGTGGGGTCTTGTGTCACTGTGGAGATTGCCAGGGTGTTCAAGTAAGATGGTTTTTACAATTTTGAGTATATTCTGTATTTGTTGGATTCTCCAAATGTTTATGTTTATTTTGATAGATATGAAATCAATTCAAGTGATTGAAACTAAAAGTTTTTTTTTATAGTAGAAGATTAAAGTGAATTTTGATTGGGATATTGTGTTATTGGCAATTTGGGTATTGTTTTCATTATTTGATTGATGTACTGTAATTTTTGGGAATCTAGCTGTTCATGCAGCATATTGTTGTCAGCTTTGTTATGCCGTTGCTCATTTTTTTTGTTTTAATTTTTGCTGTTTTTAAGAGATTTTTATTGTTAGTTAACTTGTGAATGTAGGTTGTAACGCCTAATCTATTTGAATTGCACGCGGGTAGTTCAAATAAACGTCCAGCGGATTACATATATTTGGAGAATGGAAAGACCCTTCGGGATGTTCTGACCGAATGCATGAATGCAAACCTGGGTTCTTTGGAAATTACGATTCGAAATTCGATCAGTTCTTCCACTAACAAGAAATCAGCACTTTGTGTCCAATGCAAAGGTTTTATACCTCAAATCACAATATACTTTTTGTACTTCTCTGAACTTTGATTTAGAGAATCTGATAGAAGTTGGGTAAATTTGTCACCCTGCAGAGCTTATTTCTGATGATGGTATTGAGAGATTGCTGAAGCTTTGCAGCTCTTGCTCTAAATTGGAAGTCTCTCATATGACCCCAATTCAAAAAGTCGTTGAAATTAATGACAGGTTTGGCATGGAAGCATTTGTATTGGAATGGAAGCCTGTGTCTCTGGTATAGTATTGCTTAGGGTAGAATTGTAGTACACAAAATCCGTAACTAGTCAAGTATATAATCAATAGCCTACTGGTAAATTACATTAAGAAAAAGAAAAACAGCATGCTCTTTCCTGCTGAACTGGGAATTATTGATTTATTATTATTAAACGTGTACAACAGTCGTGTTTTGCTGTCCGCAAATCTATCTAAGGTTCGGTGATTTAGATCAAAATTTTAATTTATCTAGCTTTCTCCAGTCATAGTATTTACTGAACTTGGCTTATGGAGTGTGGACAAGGTCTTCATGATTGTGCCTCTATTCTGAATAAACCATAACAAGATTTAATCTTGCATAGTAAAAGTTTCTGTCTTGATGCATGTACTCATTGCATGGTTGAAATACAGAAGCTGCTTTTAACCAATTTTTTTTATCTTTTGAAGCGTTCTTCTGTTTAGCAATATATATATCCTCAAAGCGCTGAAGTTTTGATTGATGTTCCAGATCTGGTGAGCCTGTTTCACCACGAGAATCATCTAGTGATGCTTCAAAAATTAGGCTGGAATCAACTAAGAGTCAAGGCAAGCTAACGCGCAAGTGAGTGTCCAAAGTTTTGTTGATTGTTGTCCATCTGACATTCCTTATGTCAAATGATTGATCTTACTCCCTCTTCTGTTTGATGCATTTTTTTTTTTAAGGGACCTGCGGTTGCATAAATTGGTTTTCCAGGATGATTTTCTTCCTGATGGTACAGAATTGGGGTACTATGTTCGTGGAAAGGTCTGTTTGATGTGGATAACCTTCCTTTTTCTTTTTCTTTTTTCTATTTTTCTATATGTACTCCTCTCTTTAAGAACAATTGGCCATATGTGATTTTATTTGGGTCAACTCTCAATATGAGCTGTTATAATTCTGTGGTAGTAATGTAAAAAGATGATCTTATCGAAGTATTTACAGTGATAGCATTGACAATACATATATGATATATTTCTGTTCCCTGAGTTGTTGCTTCTTGTTGAACAGAAGCTTTTGTCTGGCTACAAGCAGGGTTGCGGGATTTTCTGTTACTGCTGCAATGCAGAGGTTCTTCTTTTTCCCTGGTGTATGTTTACTACTTGGGATAGATTTTTGGATACTTATACATTTTATAAACTAATGGACAGGTCAGCCCATCTCAATTTGAGGCACATGCTGGTTTTGCTTCTCGCAGGAAGCCGTGAGTATCTGAAAATATATACTCTCCCTTTTTTCTTTACTTGTCCGGCTTTGACTTGTCATCTGTTCCAGTGCAACTTTGACCATTTTTCCTAGAATTCCCTATCAGTAAAAATTATAAAGTTAGACATTTGGAAAATATAATTAAGACAGATCCTATAATATTGTATAATATAACATTTGTTTATATATATTAGTGAATAATTATGGTCAAAATACAGTCTGTTGGTTGTTAGTGTGGCATTCGATTGAATGCGAAATGACAGAGTGGAGAAATTGATTTCGTGTTGCATTATGCACTCGATGTCTGAGTCCTCTTTCTTCTTGATATTTGAAAGCCAGATTCATACTCCTAGAAAGACAGAGGATTCACGTGTTTTTGGGAATTTTCCATTTCATTTCACTTGCTAGGGGATCTTAGATTTTGTAGTAATTGTTGAAGCCAATAGTGGAGCTTTGATTTAAAATTTTATCAATGAAAGACTGCTGAGGTCTGCGTACTTTACTTTTTAGTAAGGAACTTTACTTTTCTTATAACAAATAAAGTTCAAACTGTTTGCAACAATTTGCTTGCCAGTATATGCACAGCCATATAACACACATTTTGAATTCAGCAACTAAACATTGAAGTTACTGATTATGCAAAGGTATGGTGATAATAGTCCTTCCTTTTGGATCTTATGATTAGACTCGTGAGGAACTGAGGATTATAGGGTCTGATTTGAATCTTTGAGGGCATGCTTGCCGGCTGCTATAGTGGCTATTATTTGAATTTCTGGCCTGTTTACGTATGTGGATTATATTGTAAACAGAAGATAACAAAAAGTTGTGCTCCTCCGTCCCACTTTAGTTGCAACATCTGCTTTTTCACTGTCTCCATGACCTTTGATCATTAATATTATTTAATAATATGTAAGTAAAAAATTTAAAAAGTTAGTATTGTGAAAATACACATTGAAACAAATTTAAGAAGATTCCACAAGATGAACTTTGAGCATAAGAAAAATGTTCCAACTAGTTTGGACGGAGGGAGTACATACCAAGGTACCAGGACCCAGAATTGATTTTTTTGGCTTAAGAAATTGCTCTACTTATCCTAGTACATTAGGATTGTTACTCGTTCTGCATATGTTGAATTTGTTTGTATTCTTCTGACAGTTACCTCAATATATACACGTCGAATGGTGCATCCCTTCATGAATTGTCACTCACTTTATCAAGAACAAGTCAGTTCTCAACGGATGAGAATGATGATCTGTGCAGTGTCTGCCATGGTCTAGGGGATCTATTATGTTGTGATGGCTGTCCAAGGTCATTTCATACAGGTGAGTTGTGTGCTGTATCTCGTATTCTGTAAGATGCTACATGCTGGTCTTGCTACTTGTCTATAGAAGTTGTGCGTCCTCTGTATTTAAGTTGTTCCACTTTGACATTTGCAAATTGCAATATTACGTACCCAACTTTGACCATATAATTTTACTAATATGTAAAAAACATCTTTTTTATAATTATCTTTGATATATTTTTAAGATATTAATGGTCAAAGTTGTATACTAACAAAGGTGAAAGTCTAAGTAAAAAAACAGAGGTAGTTTGCTTATCCTCTTTAGGTGCTAACTTTAGTTGTTTTACTTTAACGTAATAAGGAAAAAGCTTAATAACAATGAATTATATAGGATTTCTGCTTTGACTTCAGTTGAGAGTTGTAAATTCAGATATGTCTATTCTTGGTGTCATACAAGAGTTTATGAAGGAAAAAAATTGTCTCACCTCAAAATTTATGTTGTTCGTTTTCTTCGATTTTAGGCTGTAATCTGTATCCTATCCTTTGACAAAGGTCGTACCACTTGCGTTTGCAATGGTGTAGGCTTTATACCTCTGTTGGATTTATATTGCCTAATATCTTTTTTCCCCACTTTCAAAGAAAGATTCTCCTGAAAAAGATTTGTGGAGGAAAACATTTTTTCCTAGTCCGCATCTCTGGATTTTTGCTTTTCCTTTGTTATGTATGTCATTATAGGGTCTCGTAGCTTCGTGGGAAGTGGTGGTTTCTGAAGACAGCTGGATATCGTTTTAATGCTGTTAAGTTCAAATTGGATCCTTTCTGCTTCCGTATAGTGTGTACTGCTTAGAAGCTTTGCACGTCAAATTGTTGACAAGCTGATAAGAGTAAGATGAGCTTAGTGGATTATTATAGAATAGAAAAATGAATTTCTGTCTGCAACGACCAACAATGTGCAATCTTGCCATTATGTTCCTCTTGACCTTGTGTTGCATATGTTAACTTCTAATTTTCACTTTTCATTCAAAATTGTGAAACATAACTTTTTTCCTTCTTGGTCCATTGATGTTGTGTGCATTTGTCTGCACTTCCTCCGGGACTTCATTTTGCCTGAAATGTCTTTATTTGTGCTCTTCTACTCTCAGAATGCATTTCTCTTCCAAGCATTCCACAGAACAAATGGTATTGCAAGTACTGTGAGGATATGTTCCAGAAGGAGAAATTTGCTGAGCGCAATCCCAATGCAATAGCTGCTGGTCGCGTCCCTGGAGTTGACCCAATAGAGCAAATAACTAATCGCTGCATTCGGATTGTCAAAAACCTTAATACTCAGGATAGCGGTGGCTGTGCATTATGCAGGTAAAATTTGGTGCTCTTGCTTTCTATTGTATTTAGGGAACTTTTTTCACTGTGGATCGGTGATACTTGGTAAGCACTAGAATTCTGTCTAAATGTATCACAATATTATGTAAAATCAATTCTGGATACTCTGGTGCTTCTGTGTAGTACATATGGTATATGAAATGCAAAACTAGCAGGTTTCATGATTGAGGTTATGGCCAATTTCCATTAAGCCCTTATGTGTTTAGATGATGAACTGTGAGAGATCAACAATCAAGGTTGACAAAATGCTTTTTTCTGTATCATATGGTTCATGTTTGATAAACCTATGTTCGAGTACATGGCATAATGCTCAACACTAATGAAACTTCACACAATAACGAATACAGATGCGTGTAACTGACACCATAATTCTGCTTTGTCCTCGTTTGCAGAGTCCAAGATTTTTGCAAATCAGGATTTGGACCACGTACTGTCATAATATGTGATCAGGTACTTATTTTTTTTGCTTTACAATTGTGGTTCTTTTTCAGTGATTCACGGAACTCATGATCAATGGATGTGTTTCGGACAGTGTGAGAAAGAGTATCATGTAGGCTGTATGAGGGAGCACAGGATCCAGGACTTAAAGGTCCACACTATACCCTCTATCTCTTTTTTTTAGTGGCGGAACTTTGAAGTTCAGTTGGGCAACCCATTTCTTGTGACAAAAATGTTAATTTGATACTTGCTGCAGGAGTTGCCTGTAGGGGATTGGTTTTGTTGCTCCGACTGTGAAAGGATCAATATTTCTGTTAAGAAGTTGATAGAGGAGGGTGAACAACAGCTTCCAGATTATCTAATTGATGTGGTAAAGAAAAAGCTCGTAGAGAAAGGTTCTTGGGAGGCTGATCTTGCTGTGTCATGGAGGGTTTTGCATGGGGGAAAGTCGTGTCTCGATGAGATAAGACCACTGCTTTCGAAAGCTGTTTCTGTGTTCCATGTGAGTTGTCTCCTGTTCTCTCTCTTTTCCTGTCCATTGTCTGTTTTCTCAACTTTTGATAGACCTATGTAATACATACCTTAACATAAGAAGCGCAAGCGTATCAGATGTGTGTTGTGGATGCTCTATAGAAAGGGTGATTAGCATTCGTTTAGCAGACTTCAGATTTGTTGGAGCCTTTATTTGCTTTGCCTTTGAGAATGGTAATGATTTGTCACTAGTGTAAATCTTATCAAAGGTGGATGATCTGGCCTGCCATAATCCCACTTCTCTGTGGAAGAGGTGGTCCACACTCCACAGATCTGGCATGGTAAAACAGCTGAGGACAAAGTTCTTTGTGGTTTTGCAAATATACTACAGCTCTCTAATTTCTGCTTTGCTTATCAGCTTTGTTATTTGGCTCTGAAGTCTGCTCTTATAAGTGCTTTGGTATTAAAATTTTACTATCCCTGTTGAAATATTCCATCCCTATTGAAAGGAAGCAATGACGAGCATCACTTTTTCCCTGAAGTTATGAGCAAAAGATGCTTACTAGCATTAGAGTGCACAATACTTTTTCTTTTGGGATAGTGATAGAAGTCTTATGGCTGTTTCTTTTGTTAATTTCTAGGAGCAATTTGATCCAATCTGCTACGGTGAATTCAAGCAAGATCTTATCCCGCACATGGTTTATGGGTGAGTAAGATTACTTTTCTCTGCAGTAGTCACCCCTCTCCACACGCGCACTCCCATCCCTCTCTCCCCTCAACGTGAAAAAAGTATTGATCATGCAACGTACTTTTGTTGTTGCAGGAGGAACTTGAAGGAAAAAGAATTCGGAGGCATGTGCTGTGCAGTAATTAGTGTGAAGTGAGTATTTCCTCTCTTTATTTGTAATTGGCTCTCTGATTATTGTCCTATGATTTCTTACACTTGCCTTGCTATGCAGCTCAAATATTGTCTCGTGTGCTGTTTTTCGTGTACTTGGAAAGGAGGTAGTAGAAGTTCCCATAGTAGCAACAAGCAAGGATAGTGAAGGAAAGGTCAGCACACTTTTCTCATCTGAAATGCCCAATTCCTTCCTCTTTCCGTTCAAGTATTATTAGCATGTGAACCTACTTGACTGTATTATGGACTGATGGCTATTTCAATGTAGTCTTGTCTTTTGTATGGTGAATTGAATGTTCTTAAACTTTTAGGGTTTTTTCCAATGCCTCTATACGTGTATGGAGAGATTCTTTGAAGATCTGGGAGTAAAGAACATTCTACTGCCAGCTGCTGAGGAAACGAGATCATTGTGGATGAACAGATTTGGTTACAATGTGATGCTCCAAGAGGAGGTCGGTCCGCAAAACTTAATACTTGTGTATTCTTAGCAGTTGGCTCCATCTAACATATTATTTACTTGTTTGATGTTTTTTAACAGTTAGATGATTTGAGGAGGAGTTATGCTCTGATGTCTTTTGATGGAACATCAATGCTGCAGAAGTTGGTCCCTAGGTCCAAAACCTGAGTCTTTGAGAAAGGCTAATTGTGGACTTAAATCTGATAAATGTGCATGGCTTTTGTTCAAAATGTAAAGTATTTTTTAAACTTTGTACAGACAGGATAGATGGAAGCGAGATGGGAAGAATGGTTAGGTTCTTTTGCTTTTTCAAAGTAGTTATATGTGCAGAAAATAGAACTGAAATCTCATTTGGGGGAATCAGAAAGTTTTGGAAGAAAGTATAGGATTATAGTTTAGTACACGAGTCCGGACCTGAAGAGGTTTTGTTGGAACTCAATTTTGCAGCATATCTGTAAATTTCTGTCGATAGTAAACATTCCGTGCTTTTATTTTCTGTAGTAAGCTATGACTCGTTCTGATAGAATGATCCTCCTTACATGTTTGTTGAAAGGGTCTTGTGCTCTTGCAAGCATTGGTCTTTTAACTGGTATAGACCATTTGGCCTATGACAACTACTGTAATATTTTCTGTTTTTCTATTAATTACAATATTTGAGTTTGCATATTTGCCATTGTATGTGTGAAGATAGAGTAAAAACCAAATGTTGCAATTATTAAAGAACGAGAGGAAGTAAAAAGTTGTTAGGCCCTAGACGATGTCCCTTGATTATTTGACAAGACAAATTATATAATTGTTTAGGCTGGCAATTAACATTTTGTTACAAGTAAAAGTTGTAGCTTGATGGTTAAAAAATGATTTGAATAGAGGGAGGTAAAGAGTTGGAAATTTTTTACAAATATTTTCCTTAGTTTTATGACTAATTGAAGAGTTCTCAAGAAAAGGTCATGTTATAGGGTGACAAGGCAATAGGGGTGTTCGGAAAAACCCCATCCACATTATCTGACTTGATAAACTGCCATCCCGCATGCAAGAGAATGGGTAATAACATTGATTAACTCATTTTTAGTGGGCCGAGTAGCCAAAAAAATGGTGAAAACTAGGTCAGGTAATGGATTGAGCACTTGAGCTTTTACATTAATAGGGTACCTAGATATCCACATCTTTTACATTTTGTATTTGTCATCCCATTCTCTACCTTAGTCTGCAGGAATTTAACATACTTATTGATACATTAGGTTTTTTTCTGAAATCAAATACAAAGCTTAACTCGTACGTGCAATTGAATTATGAGGTTGATGAGGTCTAGTTGTCAGTCTTTAATGAATCATGAGTGTTTGGGCGCTTGAAATGTGGGTGTTTTGAGTGAGGTTGGCAATCTGCAGTGAAAATGAGTTCCTGAATTAATTCCGCAGTGGCAGCCAATAGCAAATTATAGTGAACACGTGAGAATTGTGGTTTGCAATTTGTCCCGAGTACCCTACGAGGCTACGACTAGACCTTATTAGTACCTAGATTTTTTTTGTCGAGTTATGGGCCGGTTATTCAACTACCTACATTTACGGAGACCTGCATATCCGAGACTCTGGTAATGAATATCCATACATGGCTATATGGGACTATGTAAACAATTGAGAGGAATACCCCCTATATGGCTACAGGAGACTATGTAACCAATTGAGAGGAAAATTGAGAGGAAGGGAGTAGCCATGTAGCAAGGCTACATTGTTTGACAACGTGTTTTAATAATACGATTTTTTCACCATATACCCTCGACAAATTTTTTTCCACCATATGCCTCTACAAGTTTCAGGATTCACCATATATCTCCAATTTTCAAAAAATCCACAGGATGAGCTTAATGACTACTACCATTAACTCCGTTAGTCATCAACCCTTAATTACGGTAGTAATCCTTTCTAACCCTAATCAACCCATTTAACAAATTAACACAATTTCTCTCTACTCCTCCATAACATTAAACACTCCTCCCTCTTCTTTGTCTCTATTCCTCCATAACAGTAAACACCAGCTCCTCTGCTCCTCCACCTCCGGGACTCCGACCACCCCTTCGGCCGCAAACCGAAGAAAGTCGAGGATTACAAAAATCAATCAGTGGCAGCAGAAATTTCTGACATAAGTTCAACAATCTTCGAGTCTTTCTCTCTCCAATTCAAACATGTTCTTCATGATCTCCCACTCACGAACCAACTTCTCATTCTCGGCTTCTAACACACGTAATCTCGCCAAGAGGCAAGAGCAGCCTGATGATCTTGGCTTCAAGAGACCGAACGATATCAACGATTTTGCATAGGAGTTTCTGCTCAATGAGTTCGGTGCGAAGTCATGACTGACGGTTGCGAAGCTGGACTTGAGCGGAGGCGCGAGGGAAGTACACCCCAAAAGAGCGGTTGAAGACAGTGGATTTTCTGGCGGAGTATTTTCCGGTGGATGACTTTCCGGCGGAGTTGTGAGAGGGTGAAGGTGGTTTGGGAGGTGGTGGAGGTTTTTCAGGTTTAGGGGAATTTTGAAGCCCCGTTCCTGATTTTACTTTTCCTGCTACCATGAATTGGTTTAATAAGGTGGGAATTTGTTTTAATTTGAAGTTTGGGCGAGTATTGAGATTGGGAGTGAGGGAAAACTGAAGAGGAGTTGTGAAGGGTTCAAGGAAGAGAGAGAAAGAAGTGGGTGAGAGAGATAAGAAGGGGAGTAAAGGAAAGGAGTGGTGGTGGAGGGAATGGAGATCAAGGGTGGCGCGATGTCACGGAGGTGGTGCAGCGGTGGGTTTGAAAGAGAGAGAAAGTGAGTTAGTGGTGTGGTTTGAGAAATATAATTAAAGGATAGAGAGCAATGGTGGAGGGGAGTGAGAGTGGGAGTTAGGGTCCGTTTCTGTTCAACTTATTTTAACTTATATAAGATTTTATAAGATAAGATAAGATAAGATAAGATAAGATCAGATAAATAAGATGTTAGACACACACAATAAACTATCTTATAAGATAAGATAAGATAAGATAAGATCAGATAAGATAAGATCAGATAAGATAAGATAAGATAAGATTTTATAAGATATTATAAGATAAGATAAGATAATATAAGATAAGATAAGACAAAATAAGTTGAACAGAACAGACCCTTAATGTGGTCGTGGTGGTGTGGGGGAGGTGATGACGTGGAAAGGGGAGGATGAGAGAAAGGCAAAGAAAGTGGAGGTAAAAGTTGGAATTGAAGATGGTGATGGTGAGAGGAGAGAGACTAAGGTGATGGAGATGGTGCAAATAATGGCAGAGGTGGTTGTGGTGGAGAAGGGGAAGAGGTGAGAGAAAATAATGAAAGAAGTCATAGATGAAGGTTTCTAAAAGTGAGCTTGGTGGTGGTGTTAATTGTGGAGGAGAGAGAGGGAGAGTAGAAGTGAGTTTGGGTTAGGGGAGAAGGGAGATTAGGGAGGGGTAATCAAAGATAAGACGGTTAATTATGTCAATTAGGGGTTAATGACTAACGGAGTTAACGACGTTAATCATTAAGGGTATCGCTTTGGATTTTTTGAAAATTGGGGGGTATATGATGAATTTTGAAACTTTGCGAGGGGTAATGTTTTGATAATGATATCAATTATTTAGTAGAAAAAGTTGAAATAGACTCATAGTATTATTAATTTTTTTAGTATTATTGCGACATGATAAGGTAAAACTGGGAAAAAAAAGAGTTGGTGCCACATGTGCATCGGTTGCATACTTTTTTTTGGTGAAAAAGAATGGCACAACCCCAAGACAAAGAAATAACAGTAAAAATGCATTAAAAAAAACAGCTACTAAGAAAACACTAACAAAACTAAAAAAAAAAAATCAAAGCAAAAGACTTCAACCCAGCTTGTACTAATTTTCTACCTTCCGGCACCAAGCGAGAGCGAGTCACTCCACGCGAATCCTCCAATAAAACGGCCTGAAGATCCTTTGGGGACGCCTCAATAATCACCATAAGTTGGGTCAGGTTCACACCAAAGTTAGCCAACCAATCCGCAGCTCGGTTAGCTTCTCTATAGCAGTGGCTAACAGTAACCTTCCATTTCGATTTACAAATGAGAGTCTTGCATTTATGAATGATATGAATATATGGAGAGTTTGATGGAGTAGCATCCACCAAAAGACAAACAACTTCCGAGTCCATTGTCAACTGTATTCTTCGATGTCCTCCAATGCACGCAATAGCAAGACCTCGAAGCACCGCCCACAGTTCAGCTTTGGTACAAGTACATACACCACAATTACTAGCAAAGATTTCAAAAACTTCCCCCTTTGTGACCCCGAATCAGTCCCCTTGCTCCAGCATTGCCTGGATTACCACCATCCGTATTCAATTTAACCCATCCTTCTCGTGGTAAGGCCACCTGATAAACTGTTCCACATGCTTACATTTGCGCTCTCCCACTTCCAACAGGTTAGTGGACGTAGCTCTTATTATCTCACCAACACGAGCAAGAATAAAGGAAGCATGATCAATTGGAATATTAGCCACTCTAGCAAAGCATCTCTCATTTCGCCAGCGCCATAACCACCAAGTCGTGACTGCAAAAAGAACAACCCCGTCTTCCTTAGCCTGAGTGTGAGAATTATCAACATTATTGCCAATTAACCAATCATTAAGTCTCATTTCCGAATCTACTACAGACTCATTAACACCCAGCTTTCTCCATACCACACGTGCAGCAGGACATCGACGCAGAATATGATCGGTATTCTCCTCAACTTCCCCACAAACAAAACATATTGGGTCTTCAGTCGTGGTATATCCTGAGTTTTATGAGGCTAATAAGTTTGCTGCCCTTGATGGTTTTGAGACCCCTTTTTTTATCATTTTGGTAATGCAACAATGATGATTAATGTTGATGATTCTCTCAATGATTATCATTCTAAGCCTGATAACTCTTTCCACTCTATCAATTCTGAGAGGTCGGTTGTTAGGCACATTGAAGGGCTAGGTGTTGAGCCAAGGGTGCCTTTGGAACCCTCCTCTCTCTCTCTCAAGCTCAGTAAAAGTAAGGAGATGTAATGGTGAGGAAGACTATGCCTCCTCAGCTCTGAAGAAGAATCGTGCTTAGTCAACTTTGTGTTTTACATGTTTTTTCTGTTTAAATGTCCTTGGATTTTTGGAATATAAGGGGTTGTAATAAGAAAAATGCACTAGAAGAAGTTAAGAGCTTTTATAGCATAAATAACCTCAGCATTTTTATGTTGTGTGAAACTAAATCTCTCTCCCCTCCTTCTGGTTCTTGCATGAAGAGGGCAAGGTTTAAGTTCTTCGGAGCTATCCCTACCCAGGGCATGTCTGGAGGTTTATGGCTTCGATGGAAAGTTGATTTTGTAAATCCTATTAATCTAGTTGTTTTGTTATCTTCTTCTCGTTTTATAGCTTGTAGAATTTCTTTGCCCAAACATGATATTGCCTTTATTGCTATATTCATTTAGCCCCTACCAAAGCTCAAGACAAGGCTTCCTTTTGGGAATAACTTGTTTCTTATGTTTTGAATTTATCTTAGCCTTTTATTATTTAAGGAGATTCTAATGAATCATATATAATATTAAAGCAAGAAAACTTCATCCTATGTGGCAGCCCCATATTCTTCAAAGCCTCTCATTGCTCCTCATTTTCTCCTTGCATTTCATAAATCTGCCACGTGTCATATTAGTATTGAGACCTCTCACTAGCTCATATTTTTAGGCGTTATTCAATTACTTCAATCTAACATTTTAGGAAACAAATTAATTAGATTAACCAGTTATATTAGGAATTTTGAAATTGAATCAATTACTTGCCACAAACGTGTAACCTTTAAGGAAAAAAAAGCATTCACAAAATCTATATTATTCAATCAATAACATCAATCAAGCATATAATTTTTATTAATACCGAAATCAATGTGAAATACCATAATCAAGAACTAAATTGAAAACGACGAGAAATTACTAGATCTTTTTTGTTTTATTTCTCCTTCTCTAATATCTGATATTGTCATCAAAAACTAAATTGAAAACGAAAAAAACTTAAAAGAAACGGTGAGAAGAGAAGAAGCATGTAGAGATGGAGGGTAAGACAAAGCATCAAGAGTGAATGCCTTAATTTAGATAGAGAAACCAACATAATCATACCCATGGGCATTGGAGGCAGAGGAATGGAGGAAGAAGGCAGAGGAAGGAGGTCGGAATGGAGGAGAGAGAAAATATAGGGATTGTGGATTTGTGGTGATGGGTTTGGTAAGGACTAAGGGTGAATAAGCTAAGGGTATGCAAAAATAATCTATTGAAGTCAATTTTAGGGGAATGTGGAGGCCTCGAGGGTTTGGTAGAGGTGAATGTCAAACATAATCATCTATTGTGTCAGAAAAAAAATTCAATTTGGAGTTAAATTGTATGATTAATAGTTTAGGGTGGCTATGGGAATCTAATTAAGGAGATGAGAGTGATTTGTATTAATTATTATATTTACTCAAAGTTTGCACACTAACAAGATCGTTAAATAGCATATGTACATCAACAAGTAATACTGTAAGTCCATTTACAACCCCGATCGTCAATGGTACTAGCTTCTTATCTAAAACACCATGCGTCAAAAGACATATCTTCTTTTATAAATTATCATGTATTTAAAATATATACTTACTATGTATAACAAGTTTATTATGTATAAGAAGTACAACTTATCTTTTTTTATAGTTTAATAAATTTATAGAAAAGAACACGCATATTTTAAATATAATTTATAAATGAGGTATTGTAGACAAATAGTAAAAGAAAAGAAGGAAGCGATACTTTTCAAAGGGTTTCGGAATGCATAAATTCAATTAGGCATTTAGATTTATAATTAAGTTATTTTTTTATTTTTTTAATATATTAATGACTAAAATATACTATAATTCATATATTATAAGATAGACGAATTGAACTTGAGATGCATAACCATATTTTGGGTCTTTAAATAATGTCATGTGAGATGATAAAGGTTGTTAAATAAATATAATATAGCATTCCTTTCCTACAATAAATTAAACTTATAGCAAACAATTCATGTGCGTTTTGGACATAAAAAAATTAAAACAATAAAGTATAAACCTTTGCTTGATTTGTAATTAGTATACAATGTACTTTGCTATTTTAGGTGGACAAGACTGCTATTTGCAATAAAATATATTACCATTAAAATATGAATCAATTCTACCTATTTACAAAATCATAACTGTACAACCTACAGGTTATAAGCCAGTTTTAATTATTCTTAATACAATATCATAGAATTTAAATCATAAATTATTAGTTTTAAATGCAAATAAAATTATTCTCATGATAAGTTCTCAAAGTTTGAAAGCATTGACTATAGTCAATGACATTGATGGTGATATGTAAAAAGTACTTCTCTAGAATGTTCATTCACTTTTATTTCAAGGTCCAAAATTTAAAAAAATTTAAGTATATTTTTATCTTACCACTCCATACGTATTAAAATATGCCTGAATTCATTTGTGAGGTATATTACAAAATAATTGATGATAAAATGTGTGCATTCCCTTGAACAAGCAAAGATAACAACATTTGAGAATGGAGTGAGAATTGAGATAAGTAAATAATCAGTATTTAAACCATTGATTTTCTATAGTTGACAACTCATACTTTAGAAATCGGTATATAGGTAATAGCAAATTAAAATTTACTTTTTCAAACTTATATGTATGTATTATTATTTATTTCTTAACTTTTAAATTTTCACTTTTATAGATTTACGGGTTAAATATTTCCACCATGAATTTAGGGGAAATAGCATAAAATCTTAAATTTATAGAACACAAATGGGTCACTTTTCAAATCTAAATGGGTCACTGTTAAATAAAGAGTAACTTTTAATTTTAGACAAGTGAGCCCTTTGTAAGAAAAAGTGACCCATTTAGGGAAAATAGTTATTCGCGTCTGACAGGTAACTTTTTAGCTTAAAGAGTCATTCTATATAATTGACCAATTTAATGCAAAAATAAAATTACATCCTTTGTACAATAAGTTATTGTACACCTGTCTGATTGAATAAGTTGTATTTTTTATTTTAGGATTATCTAAAAAAATGAAGAAAATATCATATTCCGTTAGTCTTATGGCATGATGTTATAATGGAGTGGTCCAAAAATAAAATAATTTTAGTTTTAAAAAATGAACCAAGATAGTGAAAAAGGAATTTGAAAAAATATTTTTCTCATTTTATTTTACAAAGCTTGATTCTATAATAGCTAAACATATATGCATATATAGTAAGTATATATTTACATGTTTTTAAGCAAAATATGTATCATATTTAATCTACGAATAATTTATAATAATACCTGTGATTTACAAGTGTAGTATTTAGACAAATAATTTATGTCAATAATACTTGGTCTACTTCACAATGGATACAACATCGGGATTTTACAATCTCCAATACATTAATTTGAATGGTATTATTATTAATACACATTAGTAAAAACTACGTATAAAAATCAAATCTTTGAGACAAATGTTTCATGACTATAAATGGTACTTCTATATATTCATCATAATTGCATTGTCGGATTTTTTTTTTATCATTCTTCAGAAGAAAAAGTGTATATTAATGTACAAATTATTTCACCGACTTCACAAAGTGTATATTGTATTCATGGCTTGGTGTGATGTAGTGGCAATGCAAGACAACAATAGAGAGAGTGTGAGTGGGACCAAAATTGGGATGAATGATATAATCCAAAAAAAGAATTATCTCTTAATCTTATATGAAAAAGAAACAGATAACTAAACAAGCAAAGATAACAACATTAGAGAATGAAGTGAAATATTTTTCTTCATTACATAACTAAATAATCATTAGTTCAACCATTGATTATCTATAGTTGATCGATCATGGTTTTAAAAACACGTAAATTAAGATTTATTTTTTTCAAACTTATATGTATGTATTTATTATTTTATATTTAAAATTTATCACTTTTATAGATTCACTGGTTAAGTATTTCCACCATGATTTTATAAATAACATAATATTATAAATTTATAAAACAAAAACCTTCCCTTGCAACTTGCATGGGCTAAAAAAGTTGACGATATGTAAGGTTAGTGATTAAAAAAAGTTGACGTTTGTTATTCATTAACGGTACATGCATGATATAAAACTGGTTTCTTTGGTTCAAAAATATCTGAATATATGTTGTCCTAAAACAAATCAAAAAATTTGAGGTTGTAATTTTTGGCAATTTTGGTACGAAGATATTGAATTTTGGCAATTTCAATGGAAGATAGAGAATAGGAAAGAGTTAGAGGAAGAGGAAGAGAAAAAGAAAAGAGGGTGTATAATAAAGAAAACGACCAATGATAAGAGTGTTAGGGTTAGAATTTAAATAGATTTTATATTCAATTAGTATTATGTGTACAATAAATTTATTATCATACCATTTCACTTTTGGTCAAAACAGATAACTTTACTATTCAAAAGGGGTCACAACTTTTAATCTTAAACATGTTAGTTCTTTATAAGTAAAAGTGACCCATTTATGGCAAAAAGTTACCCCCCATTTGACGAGTAACTTTTTACCTTAAAGGTCGTCTATACTATTGATCTATTTTCAAACAAAATTGTACATCCGTTGTATAATAAGTTCTTGCTGTTTGATTGAATGTTTTATATTTTTCTTTTCGAGAGGCTAAGAAGATGAAAAAATATCAGGTTTTATTACTGTCATTTTATAGTATTATGTCATGATGCTCTAAGGTAGTAATCCAAAACTAAAATAATTTTATTTTTAGAAAATGAAACAAAAAGTGAAAAAGGAATTTGAAAATATACTTTTCTCATTATATTTTTACAAAGCTTGATTCTATGATAGCCAAACATATTTGCATATATTATTTTTAGAAGAACATATATGCATATATATACATGTTATAATCATAATAGGTAGCATATTTTATCTACGATTATTTCATAATAATAGTTCTGATTTACATGTTTAGAATTTAGATATTTTTATGTAAATAATACTGGGTCTACTTTACAATGAATACAACATCTTGCTTTTACAATTCCCAATGCATTAATTTGAACAGTATTATTATTAATACATATTAGTAAAAACAACATATAAAAAATAATTTTGGAAACAAATGTTTTATGACTATAATACTTCTATATAATCATTGGAATTGCTTTTTAAAATTTTTTTTTTTTTACCATTCTTCATATCCAAGTGTATATCAACATACAAATTGTTTCACCGACTTCACGAAGTGTATATTGTAGTGATGGTCATGTGCGATGTAGTAGCGGTGCAAGACAATAATAGAGATAGAGTGAGTGGGACGGCAAGAAGCGGGAGTGAAAATGGTTGAATGCTAAGTGCCATATGCAAGTTGTGATTTAATTTGAGCCTCCAAGGGAAGCAGTAGGCAGGGTGATAAATTTTTCAATCTTTTTTTTAAAAAAAATGGTATCCACCATGACATCAATTACAAAAGCTAGCCAGTACTTTTACAGTATTAACACTTGCATGAAGAGTTACTATTAATCTATTATCTATGAATAGTTATTTATTATTTACGATCTGATTTTATTAGTGTTTAGATAATTTCATGTATAGCTGACAATCCTATTAAACAAAAAACTTCTCGTGCATTATGCACGAGTCCAAAAACTAGTTAAGCTTTAAAGAAGACAAATTAGGTGGAGCTAAGTTTCTTTCTCTTGGTCGAAAAGAACGAAGGACATTTTGGCTATTATTAAGCGTATTGAATTTCCTTTTCTTGGCCTAGTTTTCTTGGAGGACAAAAGAAGTGGTTGTGATAATACCTTGGAGTCTTGGAGAGATTA
The DNA here is from genome assembly GCA_947648045.1 of Beta corolliflora. Taxonomy (NCBI): domain Eukaryota; kingdom Viridiplantae; phylum Streptophyta; class Magnoliopsida; order Caryophyllales; family Amaranthaceae; genus Beta; species Beta corolliflora. The sequence continues at coordinate 1,796,313 of CANSZD010000928.1, read as the reverse complement.
GATAAAGCTATTGCTAGTGTTAGTTGGATTTTTTTCACTACAAAAAACGTTAGTTTGCAACGTAAAAAAACCGTAGCTAAAAAGGGAAATCCGTAGCAAATTCAGCTTTGCCACGGAAATTACTACGGAAATGGTGCGTTTCCAAAAGCCTCGTAGCAAACTCAGTAGAGATACGGAAAACATGATTCCGTTGCAAAACTTGCGATGGAAGTAAATCCGTAGTTGAAGTTTCCGTAGCAACTGTTGCTACCGTTTAGAATTATTCGTAGCAAAGTTTGCTACGGTTTTTCGTTTTCTCCGTAGCAAAATTTTTCTATGGATTTAAAATCCAAAGCAAAATTTTGCTAGTGAAAACTTTGGGAATGATAGTTTTTTGCTACAACTATGTAATTTCCGTAGCAAATTTGGCTACGGATTTCAAGAAATCTGTAGCAAATTTGCATTAGGAAATTCATTCCTCTAGCAAGCTGGTAGGGATCCTGTTGTTATGCTCTTATAATATACTTATTCAATTTTCAGCACAAGTATAAATATAAAATTACAAAACACCTTTGAATGAAGACATAATGGTAATATATTACGGAATATATGTTTAGCATATTTACAAAATAGTCAATCTCCTCAGAAAGGAGTTTGGGGAACCAATTAACTTCATCCCTTACAAAAACCAACACCCTAGTAATGACATAACCCCAACCTACTTCCATAAGCGTTTCACAAAAACCAACCTCCAACCAAAATGAGTGTGGATAATGCATGTCATGTTTACCACCCTTTCAGTTAGTTACAAAAAAAATTCCTAATATATGCTACCGATAAATAACTAGAACATCCAAACTAAGTGGCTAACAAATGAAATCATTTGGAGCCGATGAAGAGGGAGGAGGTGGAGGTGGAGTTATACCAAAAGTAGGACTACAACCCGTCAAACGCTGACTAAGATATTGAACCTGTTGCTGAAGAAGCTTCATTTGTTCTATAGTTGAATCAAGCATTCCTTTTTGTTGCAGATTTTCCGAAGTTAGTTGAACAATACGGTTTTCTAGATTGATCACATGTTGTGATGGAGCCTTTGGAGCTATCTTGCTTATGGCAGATCTTTCAAAGTATGATTCAGCAGCGTTACCAATACCGTAGACCCTTCCTTTTACATCAAACCCACCAAAGAACTTCTAAATACACCTCTTCATCGGTTTTTAGGCTTATCACTTTCCTTGTTGACGGCTTCCTCTTTTTGCAAAGAATCCTAAATTTTTATATATGCATAAGCTTCAGTGAAATATAGCTAGGAAAAAGAGAGTGACAGACATAACAAGAGCAGCAATATATTCATTTTCATTAAAAAATTACAAACGAAATGACCGTATCTGCATTCACTCCCCATAAGTTCAGTTACAATTTTCTAGCACTGTCATTTGAAATATATTCTTAGCACTTATTTGTTTCCAATAAAAACTAACTTAAAGATATAGTAATGACAATATACTAACATAGATGATTAAAATTCACATTCAACAGTCTTAGCGAAGGAGAAAAGAAAGTTTACCCAAAAAGATGCTGCTCGACCATCAACAAAATCACCATTTTTTTTAAGGTGAGCTCTCTTGAAAACTTCTGATGGTTTTGGCTTTCGACCCCCAAGCTCAATAGTCTTTAAGATTTTCAGTATCATGAGCATAAGATGTCAGAAAATGCAAGTAACAAATAATTAGTGGAGAAAAGCTTGAAAATTTAATTTAGTAAGAACTTGCCATTTTTTCCCTCGGTTCTTGGTGACATACACATCCTTGACAATGAAGTGACAAACCTTTGGCACTATTTTTCTTGTTTCTTGAACATTGATCCGATTTCTTTTTAAACTCAGGACTACTTCTAATTTGTTTCAGTCCAGCTTTCAAGCTTGCAGGGCACCATTTCGGCGCATAGTCATCTTTGTTGGCTAGTTTTGACGTCACATCTGTAAGACGTCTTTTCAATTTTGACTCCCATCCTTTCTTAACAAGCTTAGCAACAGATTGGTCCCATGAAAACTCCTTCTTTATATGTGAACATGCAAGCAAGAAAAGTGATAAAAGGCTTAGAATTAAGCTCCATGCATGCCAACATAAACATTAAATGTAATCAAAGATAAAGGTCATACATCAAGGGAAAAATAATTCACATTTGATTTCAAATGGCAGAAAACATACCCTAAAAGCATACCACCACCTACGTCTAACCTCATCGGGCACCATGGACCAGTTGTTGTACGGTTGATCAAAATACTGCTTGAAGGAGGTTTTCGTGACTTTCTTCACCACCTCATGTTTCGTGAACCTGGAACAATGAACCCATATAATACTTTCAACTTTATGCAATGAAGCTAACGTATATCAATCATTTTAAAATCATGTATACTCACCATAATCCCCCTTCAGGATGCAAAACAAAATTGGCCTTTGCAGGGTTACCACATTCATCACTTATAACCAAAGGCTGATCAAGATTACCATCAGCAGCATGATTATCAGTATTACCATTAGCAACATGATTATTAGTATTACCATTATTAACATAATTGTTAGTATCACCATTACCATGAGATGGAGGTGTACTAAGAGAATTGTAAGTGGCTGAAGTTTCCGGTGTACCATCCAAAAGTGGTGATGTCGTAGGAGAAGGTGTAGCATTAGCATGAGTAACAAAAGTTTGAGATGGTTGTTCAAAGTTTTCAGTATTTAACATATCATTACGGTCATTACAATTCTCTATATCAGCCGCGTGATTCTGTTGTGGTTGGAAGAGGGGTTTGCGAGGCCCCCTGATAATTCCACCTCTCCCATTAAGTCCACCTCTACACCGATATGTCATCTGCATAGTAGAGAAGTAAAACATCATTAGCATATAAATATAGACTCAAAGGCATATATCTAACTTCTCCACCATCATGGAAAAGTAGAATATTGAATTCTATGTACAAGATCCATTTCCAGCATATGAAATTAATAAAGAAACTTCCATGAATATATGGGTGATTACAGAACAATTATAAAGTTCAACCCTACACGGAAATAGTTTGCACCATATAATAATTTACCTTGTGCATAGCATAGTATTATCAATTAAGTTCCATTAAACAACATAATTACATTCTAATTAAAGTGGCGAAAGACTAAAAAATTACAGATCAACAACATGAGTAAAATAATATCATAAGTCATCATCTGACTCATCTAAGTCATCATCTGAGCTACCATCATCATCATCCTCTACTACTATGTCTTCCTCCAGATTTTCACCCATATCAGAATTGGAATCTCCATCAGCTTCATAAAGATTTACATCAACTAGCTCATATCCATAATCTTGCTCATGCTCCAAGTCTCCTCCATTTGCTGTTGACAAATCAGTTGGGTCAGATAGTGATGGAGGGTTTTCAATAGAGTCCTCTTGAAATGCCACTTGGTCAGTGGGAGCATCAGTGGTTCCTTTGGCCTTAACATTAACAATAGCCCACCAGTGACCTCTTTCACTAGTTGTATGAGGATAAGGAAGAAAACATACTTGCTCGACTTGGTAAGCCAGTACAAACGGGTCATAGATTGGGTATCTCTTAGTATAATTTATCTCAACAAGTTTGTACTTCTCATGCATTCTAGTACCTTGTCGTGGATCAAACCAATCACATTTAAACAAAATTGCGGTATAACATCCTCTTGCCCCGACATAACTCAACTCAATCACTTCTTGAAGGATACCATAATAATCATTACCTTCATCACTTCTTACACAAACCCCATAATTCATGGTTGACTTGTTCTTACCATAGTCATATGTGTGAAAGTTATAGCCATTAATTTCATACTTCTTGAACTTTTGAACTTCTCTTGATGGACCAAGTGCTAAAGAACACTTAATGTCATCATTAATGCCCAATCTCAAAACCTACATCAATTTAATTTTATCAAAATATAGAAGAACAAATTTTTGTTTAAAGTACTTAATGTGACAATTAAACTTAAGTAACTTACATATTCTTTTAGCCATTTAGGAAACTTGTGTTTATATTTGATCCATACACTCTCTCTGTTCACACCCTGTGTTCTCATCATTTCTTCCGTGAATAAACTGTTATATGTCTTATTTTAGTATATTATGTAAATGCAAGTTTATATTCATATACAACTCCTACATGCTAATTCATGAACCATACCTCTCATACTCTTCAAGAGTCTCGCAATTACCAATAACATATGCATGAGCAGCTTCATAATCCTTGTCTTCAAGATAACTAGTTTCCCCTTCACAAGGATTATATCCAGTAGAACAAGAAAAAACTTCGGGTATGTTAGGTTCCATTTGCTCAATATCACCTCCATCATAATATAACCCAATATTATCTCGAACCTTTGTATCCACATTAGGTTCAAAATAGTGGGTACAAAAGTTTGATACCTCCTCCATTAATATTGCTTTAACAATAGAACCCTCTACTTGAGCTTTGTTACCAATCTTTTGCTTTAAATGGTAAAGAAACCTAAACAAAGGCATTAAAGTATTAATGATAAAAATGTGTAAGATTTTACAATTACCCTTAAAAAAAATTAATTTACCTTTCAAAAGGATACATCCACCTATATTGGACAGGGCCACCAACTTTGGCTTCATAGGGTAAATGAACAGGAAGGTGCTCCATAACGTTAAAAAAACTTGGTGGAAATATTCTCTCTAATTTGCAGATAATTTCAGGAATATTCTTCTCTAAGCGAATAACTTCTTCATATTGCAAAGTGGTTGCACATATATCCCTGAAAAATTGGCTTATCTCAGTTAAAGCATTCCAAACATTAGAGGGCAGTAAGTCTCGGAAAGCCAAGGGAAGCAATCGTTGCATAAACACATGGCAATCATGGCTTTTCATGCCAAATAGCTTGTATTCCCTTGTATCAATACATCGTTTAAGATTTGATGCATAACGATCAGGAAACTTTAGCTTTTGCACCCATTCACATACAACTTTCTTCTTTTCCTTAGTCAGCACATATGATGCTCTTGGCATTTTAGCTTTGGACACTCCATTCTGAACTACATCAACAACTTCCAATTTCCGTCGCTTACAATAGAGCTTCAAATCCCTCCTTGCACTAACGTTGTCCTTTGTTTTTCCCTTCACATCCATAATTGTATGAAACAAGTTGTCAAAAAAGTTCTTCTCAATGTGCATGACATCAAGATTGTGGCGTACCAAGAGTTTGCTCCAATAAGGAAGTTGCCAAAATATGCTTTGCTTGGTCCAATTATGCTCAACTCCGTATCCTTGGTGTCTTGAACAAAGACTTGTTTCTCCGGTTCTTGGAATTAATGAGACACGCTTCCAAAGTTCTTCGCCACTTAATCGTTCAGCATGCAAGGAGTTTTCTACCCTATCTTTGTAAAACCCACTTTTATTTTGTCGAAAGACATGATCAACACCAAGAAATTGTCTATGACAATCAAACCATGATTGTTTACCACCATGCTTCAAGGTGAAGGCTTTTGTCTTTTCCATGCAATATGGGCATGATAACTTTCCAGGAGCAGTGCTCCAACCAGATAACATACCATATGCAGGAAAATCACTTATTGTATGGATCAAAGCAACCTTCATGTTGAAATTTTTCTTTCTTGAAACATCATATGTTGGCACTCCAACCTCCCATAGATGTTTCAACTCCTCAATTAGAGGTTGTAGATAAACATCTATGTTGCCTTTAGGATTTTTTGGGCCAGGAATGATTAAGCTTGTAAACATAAAGGGTTTCTTCATACACAATGATGGTGGCAAATTATAAGGAGTTACTATCACAGGCCAACAAGAGTATTGTCCCCCTGACTTTCCGAATGGTGAAAACCCATCTGTGCAAAGCCCTAGGCGAACATTGCAAGGCTCAGCGGCAAAAGAACGAAAAGAAGCACTAAAATGTTTCCATGCATATCCATCAGATGGATGGGTCATCAAACCGTCAGTTTGTTCATGATCCATATGCCACCTCATCTTCTCCGCAATAGATTTGGTTGCATACAATCTTTGCAATCTGGGACCAATTGGCAAATAATGCAACACTTTCTTTGGGGAGCGCTTCCCATTCGCCCTCATAGCCTTGTAACGATTAGATTTGCAAATAAGACATTCATTAAGATCTTTATTCTCCTTCCAGAAGAGCATGCATCCATTTGGACATACATCTATTTTATGATATGGAAGTTGAAGTCCTTCCAACAACTTTCTAGTCCTATAAAATGTATCGGTCATATGGTTGGTATTTGAACATATTTCTTTAATCAAAGATGTGACATTATCAATGGCTCTATGGGGGATGTTGTATTCACACTTAAGATTAGTTATTCTTGCAGCAACTGACAACAAAGACACATTACACCCTTCATATAAAGGCTTCTCAGCAGCCTCTAGCAAATCAAAAAACTTTTTCACTTCCGGAGTAGGGTCTTCTTGAACATTCTTTTCAAAATTGTATTCTGGTCCAAATGCATCTATCACCAGATCCCTATAAAGGTTACACTCTGAAGAGGTAGGCATATCATTGGAATTTGGATTTGGATTTGCATTTTCTTCATAAGTTTCACCATGAGAAGTCCATAAGTAATAGTCAGGACAAAATCCATGCCTATACAAGTGCACCTTAACTATTTCTGGATCTCGATACGGCACATTTTCACATTTGTCACAAGGGCATTTCAACAACCCATCCATAGCCACATTATCTTGCCTACAAGCAAATTCTACAAATTCATCAACTTTTTGTGTGAAGTGTGAACTAAGATGTTTTCCCACAAGTCTTTGATACATCCATTCTCGATCTACCTTCTCCACTGCAAAATCATTATCTCATTAGATATAGCCCTATATATTAGTTTATTGATGTAATCATCCCTCTATTACGATTCATTAATAATTTTTAAATAAGTAGGGACCTAAGCCTATTTCTTAAGAGAGTAAAAATGCAGGCCTATGTTTTATTATTTGTAAGTATCTATTATCAAACAAACCTCTCATCATTTGAGTCAACTAGAACAACCTTTAGATGACTTGTTTAGACTATATAAGATACTTAAAATCAAGAATACCCAATGGAACTCACAAGGACCTCATCAATCAAAAGTAAACCAGAAGAATAAACCTCGTATATGAAACTAATAAATCACAAATCAAAACAAGCTAAGATACCTTATAGCATGATCAACATCATCATTACTAGAAGATAATTAATAGTGTAAGATCTAATATAACCATCACTTATAAAAAAAAGAACTATTCACTTGGATTAACGTACCCAAAAAAAACATATTATTGTTTACGATATCTACAACATAAATAAGGAATGAAATGATTCTCACTTTTGAGGCACCGTCAAACCCACTTGAATATCCTGTTGTCTTCCCTGATAAATCCTTTCTTGTTTGAAGGATTTTAACTGCTACTCTGTAAGAATAAGTTCTTTTTAGAAAAAAAAAATATTGAACACTACCTATATAAATCTAAGGTTTGCACCATATCATAGCATAAATTTTCAGGTAAGCAGAATACTAATTTAGACCTTTACAACCCAAAAGTATAACAAAACTTAATTAATAAGCAAATGCAATAGCATAAACATCTAAGCTATGCATATTTTGATAAAAACTTAACATACGAAGACTAATGCATGGCTTTTACTTTTTGTTTCTTGTAATTTATCCTTTCTATTATACTAGTATCTCAAAATCTTGGTTTAGTTGGCCACATGTTGCACATATAACATTCCCCCCATAATCCTTGATGGCAGCCCCATCCCCACCCATTATACTCAAATTTTGCTCCATCGATACAAATTTTATATACACCCATATACTCCTTACACACTTCTCAGCAATATTGTTAAAAAATTAACATGCAAAATTACATTTCACTTACTTAACATGATATTTGCAATTTGTCAAACACTTAACATGCATTTTCCTTACAGCTAGTTTCCGACTAATGGATTGAACAAACTTAAACTAAGAAATTGCCTTAAATTATAAAATTCATCACTTTAATACAAGGAAATTGCCTTAAATTAAACTTAGTTGACATTACAATAAAAGAAATAATTAAATGAGAGAAGGTGAAAAACATAACCTTGGCTGAACCCATAGTCTAATTTTCACCGAATTTACCCACTACAACTCCAAAATATGTTGAAGTTGCCTTTGAATGACTGAATTATAGCACAATTTACCCCCCAAAACTCTAATTTTTATTCAATTTGGGAAATTTTGCAACTTAGGGTTAAGGAGTATTTGAGAGTGAGAAGATGAAGATGGCGTCATTATCTGATGGGAAAGAAAGAAGAAGAAACGAAAAAATTTGCTATGGCATGCGTGTGAACAATGTGGAGTGAGAAACGTTGTAGAAATTTTAACTGGAAACCATGAATATGAGGTGTGAACTGAAGAAGAGGAAAACTGGAAAAGTAAGGAAAAGTTGTTGTTTTGTCAAGCGGAAGAGGTAAATAATGTACTGAGTACTAATGTCAACCCTTTTTTTATCTATATTTTATAAAAAAAAAACCCTTTTTTTATATATTGTTTCTTATATTTAGAGACTTTTATTCTTTTTGACAACTAGAGAGACTTTTATTTATGTGTATTGCCGCGTAACTTTTCATTTACACCGCCAAAGGAAAATTTGGGAAGTTTTAAACTGAAAAAGTATTTTTGTTTGCTACCATAAATTTGCTACAACAATATAATTATCGTAGCAAATTTTGCTATGGTTCCTGACTCCGAAGCAAACTTTACTACGGAATTAAAATTCGTTTCCGATTTTGCTACGAAAATGTGATGCGTTTCAAATTTCGCTACGAATTTAATATCCGTTTCAATTTTTGATACGGACAAAGCACCTGTAGCAAAGTTCCGTAGCTAAATAGCGTTTTTTTTGTAGTGTTTTATTTCGTAGTTCTCAAGTTTTTAATTATATTTTTACTTTTTCTAATCATTGCCAAGTTAGTATTAAGTATGATTTTCATTGTAATCGAAAAGCTCCTCCCTTTAGATTTAAAAATATGTGGTGCTTAAGAAAAGAGTTTGACTGTTTAATTAAAAGAACAAGGTGTACTAAGTTTACTGGTTTTTTTATGTATTGTTTTGTTCAAAAGTGTATGTTACTTAAATGTAAAGCTAAGGATTAGAATAAATCAAAATTTGGTAATATTTTTCGTCAAATTAAAAATGTTGATATCAGGTTAGAAAAAAAATACAATCTTTGTTATTTCAAGATTCGGCTAATGCTCATCTTATTATTTCCCAAGAATGTGTTTTTCTTCAAAAACGTCACAAACTGTTTAGTTACCAATCCACCTTTTGGAAGCAAAGGGTAAAGGACAATTTTTGGCAAAAAGGTGATGCCAACACCTTGTATTATCATGCATGCGTTGCTATTGTAATCATAATCAAATTAAGGTCTTGTTTGGTTCACATGGGAAGTAATTACCCATGGGAATTTACATTTCATGGGAAATTTTCCCCCTTGTTAATTTCCTAGGAATTAGACAAAGTCTCTTAAGACTAGTAGTGGAGAAGTTGTTACTAATCCAACTATTATTGAAAAGGAAATTACTCCAGATTTTATTAAAAGATTTGTCTCCAATAAAGACTGTTCTTTTAATCTAGAATGTGATTTTGATATTCTTCATCCCATCTTATCACCCCAAGATGATGATTTCATAATTAAGGATGACTCATGCCAAGAAATTAAAATTGCGGTTTTTTATTTAGCTCCGGATAAGTCGCCGGGCCCATATGTGTTCCCCTATTCTTTTTTCAAAAATATTGGTTTCTTATTGGCAACTCAGTGTGTAAAGCGATCAAAGCTTTTTTCCATTCTCGAAAGATGCTAAATGAAATAAATCATACGTTTATTACTCTCATTCCTAAAATTTATAACCATGAATCGGCAAAACATTTTAGACCAATAAGCTTATGCTCTATTATCTATAAGATTATAGCTAAAATTCTTACTAATAGACTTTAGTCTACTTTGGGGAAAATTATTCATCCTTTCCAAGGAGCTTTCATCCTAGAAGGATTAATCCAACACAACAGCACATGAAGTTTTCTACTCCTTTAAAGGGAAGAGTGGATTACAAGGTTTGATTGCTATTAATTTAGACATGGAAAAGGTGTATATATGATCGACTTGAATGAGATTACATTATTACTGCTTTAGAGAAACTTGGTTTTCCATCCTAAATGGATAGCCTATATTAGAGCAATTGTATCTCTTTTGTCTCTCGATATAAGTTCTCCCCCTCCCGTGGTCTTAGACAAAGTGACCCTCTTTATCCGAATTTATTTATTCTGTGTGCTGAACTTTTCGCTCGCCAAATTCATAATCATAGCTTTTCTGGAAATAAGACATTGGGTGTCAAAGTTAGTCGCTCGGGCATTAAAATCTCCTTTCTCACTTTTAATTTGCAGATGACACTATTATTTTCGCTAGAGCTAATGTTCACAGCTGCCAAGTGATAAGTGTATTTTGGATAAATATTGCATATGTCTAGGCAGTTAGTAATATTTCTTTTTTGCACGAATATTGGGTTTATCAATTTCCCATTTCAGATTTTGTCCTGATCCATTTGAGAACGAAAATCTCCTTGTTAGTGAATGTTTTACTGATAATAATATATGGGATTTAGATAAGCTGCATGATATTTCCATTAGAACATAGTTATGGATATTTCTAGCACCTTTATTCCTAGCCATCCTTGTAATGACAAACTTGTTGTGTGGGGTCTCACCCCAAATGGTGTTAAGTCTTGTGCTAAGCTAATCGAAGGTTTTGTGATCAAGCCTGCTTCAAGGGTTGATTTTTTATGGATTTGGAATCTTAATATTACCTCCCAAAATTAATTTTTTTTCTCTGGAAAATTTGCGTAGATGGTCTTTCTACTAAAGCTCGTCTGGAGAAAAGCCATGTTTTTCTCCCTCGAGATTTTACGTTGTGTAACTTCCATTATGAAGATGCTCTTCATATTCCCTTCTATTGCCCTTTCACTCAGGATGTGGCCTTTGCTTTAAATCAGTCGAATAAATGGCCTCTAATTCCAGTAAAAGTGGTATCTAGTGGTTCCTATTGGCTTTGCTCGAGGTATATATCTTGATCCTGTGGAACCCAGATCGTGTTCGGATCCATATCACGGGAACAAGCGCCGAAGGAGTGCACAACCTTGTTGAGGGTGCTATGTGAAGAATCTCCCAATTCAAGATTGCTTATGTAAGGAGAGAAGCTAACAAGCTGGCGAATTGTTTAGCTAAGAATGCTAGAAGACTAGATGAGTGTATGAATACTTTTAGGGACAGGGTACTTCCCTAACCCCCTTAATTTTCGTATGAATACATATATCTCAGATTGTAATAACTCTATTATTGAATCTATTTAAATGTTCTTATTTCACCCAAAAAAAAGTGTTTGTGATACCATTACCTCTCTTCGTTTGTCTTTGGACAAAGAGAATATTTGCAAGCTTTTCATTGTTTGGTGGCACACCTGGTTTCCTTGAAATAAAGCTATTTTTCAGGATAAAGGTGTCTCCACTTTCAAAGTAGTATCTCTCATTAAACAGTTTACTAGAGAACTAATGAAGATCTCCTTTCTTGTTACATTCCAATTGCGAATGTGAGTTCGGTTACCCCCCCCCCAAAAAAAAAAAAAAAAAAGAGGTTTGGTGGTCCAACCCCTAGTTGATCATTTCAAATTGAATTTTGATGGGTCTAAACTTAATAATGGAAATGCCTCTTTCGATTTAATTATCAGTTTTAATGAATTCAAATAAAAGCTAATAAATTCTAATAAGTTTAGATGAGTTAGAATAAGTTCAAATAAGTCATAATAACTTGAATGGACCAATATATAGATTTGGCTAAAAGATCTTTATATGTCTCTCATATCACATGAGTCCATCAGTGCATATTGCTATTGACATGGCTTTAGTAGGGCATGAAATAACATGCGTAAAAGATCATTGTCACCACAAGAATTAGAAATTCCCCAACTGTTAGAATGAGGATTTAAACTCTAGTCCATAGGCAAAGTCCTGAAATTCAAGGTGATACCCCACTAATTATCACCTTTTCCCCTAGCTCCATGTGGCAACAGACTATATTATTTTAGCTATCTAAGGCTCTGTTCTTTTGGACTGAATTGATGAAAATTTAGTTTAGTTCAGACAAATTCAGTACAGTTCAGTTCAGTTTAGTTAGTTTTCAATCACAATTTTAATTCAGTTCAATAAAAAAAAACAGAGCCTAATTATTTCAGTAAAAGTCTTATATGGACCTGGTCCACACTAAATTAGTGTGGACCTAATGCTAATTCATGTGATTTATGAAAAAAAAAGTCACTATATAAAAAAATAGATATAAAAAATGAATAGATATAGTATCTAAGGTTTGACTATGTGGAAAAAAAAGGTTACTATGTCACAAACTGAAGATTTTATCATGATAAACTAATGTAAGAAAGAGTGACTATATTAAAAAAAAAACGGTCACTATGATATAAAATAACTGTATAGTGTAACTTAAGATTTTTAAAAGATTACTATATGGGAAAAAAGAGTCGCTATGTTAAATAAGTAGATTTGGTCCACAATAATATTAGTGTGGACCAGGTCCACGCAAGACTAACTCATTATTTCACTATTTTTCTTTAATTTTCGAATGATGACAAAGATAATTTTTACATCTAACAAATTTTAATTTTAAATTTTAGAAAAATTTTAATCTATTGCTAACCAAATAATATTATTCTCCAAAATCACAAATCTATTACTATATACTAAAAGAGAATACATTGTTCCGCTTTCCCCCCAAAACTATCCTATATGGCATGTCATGGTTAATCTAATTTCCGCCTACTGCTTTGGTAACTACATTGTTTCCTTAAATCTTTTATTTTCCCCAAAAAAAACAAAAACAATAAAACCTTTTCTGGAATATTCTTTTGAAGAGAGTTAGATCTGGCAATTGCTCCATGTCTCTTCGTCTTCCTTCATTGTCTAACTCCATCTGATTCTCACTTCTGCTCTCTATCAAATAATTTTCCTCTTTCTCCCCCAATGAATTTCTAGATCTCATTATCTTCAATAAACCTGCATTTTTTTATATACTCTCACACTCAATACTTTATCAAACTCACTTCCCTTGCTTCCTCCACTAATTTATCTTTTCGATCCTTCTCTCTCATCATCTCAAGTACACTTCCTTTTTCTACTGTAAAATATACCTCTAACTTTTTTTTGTTATTTTGGGATTTGGTTGTAGGTTGAGAAAGAAAAGTAATTCAAATTAAAGCTACGGAGGGTTTGAGTTCCTTTTTTTTTGAGAAAAATCGAATTAAAATGATGGAGGATTTTTGTAGAAATTTAGCCTTCCTACTTCTTAACCAGGAAATGATTTCTTCCTCGACAGATACAGAGATACTTAAGCCTCAACAACAAAGTAGATGAAGAACAAAATGACCCCAAAAATTGACTCAGGTACTATTTTGTTCAATTAATATTTTTTCGATGTTGAAATTTATAAAAAAAAAAATTGTTCCGTTTGTTGGTGTCAAAGTTGGTTCAACTAATACTAACATAAAAATCATAATTCAAGTTTATGTTAATCTTTTCTAATTCTCAATCTAAGTTTTTTTTTGGAGTTGTAGTTAGAGTTGAGATTAGCACCAGTATAATACTTGGAAGCCATGGCAGGTATATTCGGATGTCTTTGTCTAGGTGGAATTTAATTTTGTTATATGACAATAGCTTCACCCCTGAAAGTTATATGTTAGATTCTAATGTCTCCCTTTCAATAATTTAATTCTACTGTTTTGAATTTTTCTTATAAATTTCGTTGAATCATTATATTTAAGAATAAAGTTGTAGAGGTAAATTTTTCTTCTACGTTTAGAAGAGGGATAGATTTGGTTATAGAAAGTCTAAGCTTGTGGTGGTTAGTACTCCATGTTCTCTTTCACTGTTTATTTTTCCATTTACGAGGTCTGATGCTTTTTCCAAGCTTTTATGGTGGTAATGCTTGCTACAGATCTCCTGTTATTGACTTTACATAAACCTTTTCAATGTGTCAATGTGTTTTTTGAGCAATTTGGATGGTTCACATGGAAAACTCTATGCCATGTAATATCTAATTTTGATTTCCTTTTTGTGCATTCTTCTTTCATCTCTCTTTCTAACTATACTTTATTTACCTTTTGCAGCGTTGCAGGTTAAAGAAGTACTAATTAACTCACAGAATTTGAACATGATGCATGCATGTAAATCTGTAAACATTTATGTATTATTAGTATTGTTTTGTTGTTTTCACCATATTCTAAGGTGAGATTGTTTGAAAAGGTCAGTGTTATAACAAATAGCAATATAGCATCCTCATTACATTATAATCTAAGTTTCATTAAGTTAATGGATTAATCTTTGGTTTTCACTATATGACTTTGTGTGTATGTGGCAGGACGCGGATGTGTCGTTGTACACCGCGCCCGGTCCAAAGATAAAATTTCTCCTACTCTCTTCTACACTAAGGTAGTATAGTGGAAGTAGGGGTCGTATCCGCAGGGAAACAGGGACGAGTTTAAATTCAGCGTGATTCGAAACCTAGATTAAGCTAAGGGCCGAGAAACCTAATAATAATTACAAAGGGGGGTTTCAAGTTGATTTATAACTAAACTACAACTAACTAGCATATAAACAAAATGAGAAATCAATTATAGGAAGATCTTGAATCCGATTAACATTCACTTCAACTCATTATCGATCCTTGAACCTCCACTCTAATTAATTTCATAATTATCTATTGCCGAGAATTAATCTCGTGTTCTCCTTATTCTTAGTTGAATAGCACGATCAGCGTGACTATAAAACCCTAACTAAAGGATAACCTAGTCCGATCTGCGTCTAAGTTCAATCCAATAGCAAAGCAATAAACACGAGAGAACCAACAGACACGCTAATGTCATACAAGCGATAAACATTCAACAGTTGATTCAATTTCCCTAAGTAATAACCAAGATGATCAGCATCTGAATTACTCCCTAGTTTGCTACAAATCGATAAAAGAATAAAACAATCCGATTCTATTCTTAAATCTAGCATTAGATTAATTACACAATCAAACTAGTAACGTTCCTAGCATAATTATGCAACAATCATAAAACACAAGCATAGAAATTGAACCATAATCAAGGAAAAGAGAAAGAGAGGAAAGATCTCACAATAACGGTTGAAGCTTCATGTTAATTGATCCAAGAACAGTCAAGCTACAATCCGATAGCAAAAACCAAACCCATAGTTGAAATCCCTAAAAACTAAACTAAGAAATGAAAACTAAAACTAGGAAATGAAGAACAAAAACTAAGAAATGGAAATGAAGAACAAAGAGGAACGAAGAAGGAAAGATGAAAAGAGAATCATGAAGAAGGAAGGATGAGGAGAGGAGCTCTCCCCTCAAGCTTGCCACTCCAAGCTCTACATTTCAGCTCTCCTCTTCAATTTTGTTCCTAAATTCCAGATCTCCCCCAAAAACAAAATGTTTTTTCATTAATAAAACCTAAGGAAGGCTGAGAATTGCCGAAGAATCGCAGCCGCGTCGAAGTGCGCGAGTCGGGCGATGATGGTGCGCGAGTCGGGCTTTGGCTGCTGCCCAAGTCATGCAGCCTTCGCTTAGCGCGGGTCGCGCATGTCTTGCGCGCGGCTCGGGCATCCTCTCGCCGCCCTGGCTTCGAGCCTTCAATCGATGTGCGCGAGTCGCGCAGGTCCAGCCTTGAGTCGGGCACTTGGCTTTGCGGGCAGAGCGCCGGGCCGTGCGAGCTTGCATGCGATGGTCGGCCTTGCTTGGTGGGTGATGATGGCTGGGCCGGGCGGACGTGGTGCTTGGGCATGCTTGCGTGTGCTGCTAGATGGGCGAGGCTTGGGCTTGCGGTGGAGCTTGGCTTGGCGAGCTTGTGGCTTGCGATGCTCGGCTCAAATGCATTTCACCTTGGAAGCTCGGAATGCATGACATTAACACAACTTATATCGCAAAACTCCGAACTTCCGCTAAAGATGATTTATATGCAAACCTTAACAATTACGAACAAATCCCTTAGCAATGTGCACCTAAAATGCCACAAGAACATCGTATAACTTGAGCGTATCAAATACCCCCCACACTTGAACTTTACTCGACCTCGAGTAAACTCAAAAATGAGAAATACCAATTAAATCATCGCCCAAGCTATCGAAACCAACCTACACTCCCCATCAACTACATCATCATCATCACATCTCAACAAAATATGCTCAAAATCTAAACGTAAGGGACGATGATTCCCCCACACTTAGATTCAAGCTCACCCGAAATATATAAAGACGCGACAACAATAATCACCAAACGACAACCAAAATGTGAGCTCAAATCTCGAAGGATCTCAAAGGAATTGAACTCACTCCAACCCACAATCAAAATGACAACTCGCCTAAAACCTCAAAAGATAAACTACTACTACTACAACTAACTTAAAATAGCAAGCCATGGAACAAAGACAAAAAGGGATAAATTCCATGCTTACTCCCAAAAACAAACAATTAACCAAAAGAATGTGAAAGCCAACATAAATCTTCACAAAATCAAGGATGAAATAACCAACCCAACCCGAAAACGCTTTCCACCTTATGACACCATCTCCGGCAAATGAGTTTTCAAAATATATAATTCTCTCTTTCATCTCTCATTTTGCCTAGGAGCCCTTTCGGGTTTTCATCCTAGCTTCACACATTTTTTTCATCTCTCTTCTTACCCGCTCAATATAAGCCACTTTTTTTGCATAGGTTGCCCTTTCGGGTTTTCAACCTATCCGGGCCCCCATTTTTGCCCGAGTCGCCCGCCCTTGCGGGTTTTCAACTCCGGCGGGTTTCATTTCATCACTTTTTTTTTTTTTTTTTTTTTTTTCAAACTGAAAGTAATAAATACAACATAAATACATGAGAATGAGAATACCCTATACCCCCACACTTAAACTACACATTGTCCTCAATGTGACGACAATTAGAAGAAAAAGTAAGCAGAAAATGGGGGAGAAAATTGAAAATCGGGTAGATCGAAGATCGAATGCTCAAAACTCATGACAAACAATCCGTCAAACTCAAATTTCTTAACAACACCAACTCAAATCTCATAAATCAACTCACAACCCTCTCCCTCGAATCACTCAAACAAATGCCAAGCTCAAAATTTTTTGAATTTGTGAGATTTGCACCTAGCTCAAGAGATCGAAAAGATACAACAATCTCACTCCTCTAGTGTTACCAACTCCTAGCTATTGAACTCCTCCCAACGGGTTTTCTTTTGTGGACTTGGGCTCAAAGCGGATTAAGATGTGTTGTGGTTCGTTTTAGTGGGTGGGCGGTGGGTGAAATAAAATTTGTTGTGGTGGTGGAAATTTGATGAGAAAATAAAGGAAAAGAAAGAAAATAAAAGGGGTCTCGGGTTGCCTCCCGAGAAGCGCTGTTGTTTAAAGTCGTTAGCTCGACTTAATACCTTAAGCTTAATCATTGGGTTGTGCTCCATGTGTGACAATGGTGGTTCCATGTCAATCTCCACTTCAAACACCTGCAAAATTGATTGAGAAAGACTCTTGCAATGCATTGTTAGTGCCTAGCTTACTATATCATGGTTGAGCATATAATATCAGATTATATCCCAAAACCTAGCATTAAGTCAACAACAAACATCAACTAGTAGTACTCCTAGCTAATCCAAGTCATGACCATTAATATCAATATTTAAAGCTAGACAATAACCAAGATATAGAGTATGAGTCAATCAACCATTCCCAAGAGAGTTAAAGCAACAAGTTCCATGCTTCTTGTCCAAAATACGAAAGTGAAATACATAGAGCTCAATGGAAGATGAAAACTAGAAACTCAAACAAAAAGGGAATTCTTCATATAAGTGGCCAACCAAAAACAAAGAGCACAAGCAATACCATCCAAAAATCACGCAAAAAACAAACAAGTAACACCGTGTCCCCGGCAACGGCGCCAAAATTTGGCAGGACGCGGATGTGTCGTTGTACACCGCGCCCGGTCCAAAGATAAAATTTCTCCTACTCTCTTCTACACTAAGGTAGTATAGTGGAAGTAGGGGTCGTATCCGCAGGGAAACAGGGACGAGTTTAAATTCAGCGTGATTCGAAACCTAGATTAAGCTAAGGGCCGAGAAACCTAATAATAATTACAAAGGGGGGTTTCAAGTTGATTTATAACTAAACTACAACTAACTAGCATATAAACAAAATGAGAAATCAATTATAGGAAGATCTTGAATCCGATTAACATTCACTTCAACTCATTATCGATCCTTGAACCTCCACTCTAATTAATTTCATAATTATCTATTGCCGAGAATTAATCTCGTGTTCTCCTTATTCTTAGTTGAATAGCACGATCAGCGTGACTATAAAACCCTAACTAAAGGATAACCTAGTCCGATCTGCGTCTAAGTTCAATCCAATAGCAGCAATAAACACAGAGAACCAACAGACCTGCTAATGTCATACAAGCGATAAACATTCAACAGTTGATTCAATTTCCCTAAGTAATAACCAAGATGATCGAGATCCGAATTACTCCCTAGTTTGCTACAAATCGATAAAAGAATAAAACAATCCGATTCTATTCTTAAATCTAGCATTAGATTAATTACACAATCAAACTAGTAACGTTCCTAGCATAATTATGCAACAATCATAAAACACAAGCATAGAAATTGAACCAT